>CM040630.1:3754372-4227156 GCA_022818045.1 Neotoxoptera formosana
AATTGGAAATAATATATATAATAATTAATATTTCGTTAAACAGAAAATTTCGTTAAATGGAAGTTCGTTATATTATGGAAGTTTCACTGTAATAATTAAATTAATCTATGCCACTTTAAATGAGAAGACGGACAATATGATTACCTCTAAATTATAAACGCGGGAGTAGTGGAGGACTTATCCTAAAACGGAGAGGTCAAAGGGGCCATACTCCTAAAAGTCGTCTTTATGAGGGGTTATCAAATAGTACCCAGGCATTATAGCAATGCTGATCCCCCTCTAAGTTCTGTTTTATAATTTTAGCTTAAAATAAGAGTATATAAGAGTATCATCTAATTACATTATATTAATATATTTAGATACGTATAAAAAAAACCAAATATTTGCTATGAATTGTTTTGAAAAAGTTTTGATCATATATGAGTTTAAATATTTGATTTTTAAATATTTACAAAACATACGATGGAAAATTGATATATAATATTTGCTATGAACTGTTTTGAAAATGTTTTGATCATATTTGGGTTTAAATATCTGATACCCAAATATTTTCAAAACATATTATGGAAAATTGTTATATTATATTTGTTATACAATGATTTGAAAATGTTTTGATTATATTTGAATTTAAATATTTAAAGATCAAATATTTTCAAAATAATTTAACAATATTCTAAAAACAATATTTACAATAAAACTTAATTCAAATATATTGAAAATATTATTATTTTCATAATGCCGTGTGGGATGGACCACCAGCAACGGGTCTAGGACCCGTACCTTTCCGAGTTGGGTCGACTTTCGTCTTAGGGGCCCCTTCTCACACCAAGGTAGGGTGGCTTGTTACTATCTAGCGCTGGTCCCACGACCCCCGCGTTTCAGCCGAGGTAGGCTCCTCAACCTTGAGGGGCACCGCTACCAAAACGGCAAGCCGTCGTGATAGCGATGGGGCTCCCCTCTCCCGCGGTACTGACTAGGTTTATGGTTGACGTCAGTTGGTCAACCCGAGGTGTTGGCACCTCTCCCACTATTCTGGATACCCAATCCGGCTAGTGGTGGGCCTGATGCCCAACTCGACCCCCAATTAGCCGAGTTGGGCGATAGTGTAGGGGCTCCTGATACAGGATAATAGGCTCCTTTGTATCTATCATGGCTTCCTCCCGTTTATCCTTTTAGTCGCCTCTTACGATCAAGTTGGATAAGACTGTTGTTGAATTATTTTCCCCAACAACAGGGAGTTATACTTCCCCTACGAGACGTGCTCATCTTCTTGTCTCTTTGATGACAGTGTTACTTTTGCAAATCTTCTTAAAGAATTAAAAATTGCCCTTGTTTTTATTAGCGTATCTGGGCTGCGGGGCCAGTCAAACCCATTGAAGTGTAGTCCACCGTCGTATGGCGTTCAGACTTTGGGTATGGGTATTAAATGAGGTAACACGACGATTGAATGAATATATGTAATTACTGATTTATTAAATTAGACATTGAATAAATGAATATTATATAATATAATAATATTATTAACACTGATATAATAATATTATTATGACTTATGAACACTGATATAATGAGAAGGTCTGGTTAAAACTATATGATGCTCTTTTATAAAACTTAAAGGATGCTCTGCGGAATAACGTAAGTGTTGTTCACTCTTAAGACCAGACTCGACTACCGACCACCGAACGGGGCCCGTCTCCACGGTCCGTACGGGGCCTTTGGTATGTGCTGACCCAGCTATTTCGGTCACGTAGACCATCGTGAGAACCGAATCGGTCACACACTCGTTTTACCCTGAGTCAACACATTCGAGTGTCATATATGCGAGTCCTACATATATACATATGTACATACATACATACATATATACATACATATATACATACATATATATATATACATACTCACACATATACAACACCATCATCTATGATTGTCTTCATTAGATGTTGCCTATGTTCGTCAACGTTTTTGCAGGTGTAGATAGCATGTTCTGCATCGTCCTCTCCTTGTCCGCAACTACATAGTAGGGAGTCTTTCAGCCCTAGAGAGTGTAATTTTGCCGCAAAGTCTCCATGTCCCGTTAAGTACTGTACCACGTAGTGGTCTAGTTCTAGTGGGGTTACCATCATGTTCTTGATATCCGGTATCATTCTGTGTGTCCATCAATAATTGTTACCTTTTTTACTGTTCTCATTTCTTTTGATGCCCTCGATTCGAGGAGTCTGCCTTCGAGTATGCTGTTCTCTTGTAACATCAACTCGAAGATTTCGTTATTCTCTTCTCTAATTTTCATGAGTTTCTTAACGTTAGCTCTGGACGTTTTCTTCCCGAAGGTTTCAGACAATATTAAAATGTCAAATTTCGTTGATAGCCTCAACATGCGTTGTGTATGGCCCAGTGTAGAGCTATGGGATAGTCTTGGTGATGTACTATTTTTAGCATCAAGTTCCCTGGTCTTGAATCGTTTTCTGTCGTTTAAGTATGTTTCTGTACTTGATACTTCGCTGTCCGTTCGGAGGTCGCCCACTTTCATCGTTGTTAATTTTCTGGATGATGTTGCCTTTTCCTGATCCTCCTCCTCCGTTGATGATGAAGGAATTTGGGTTTCCATCATTACGATGTTTCCTTGGCTGGTTGAGCCTGTTTTGTTGACGTTTCCTAAGTTCAGTGTTCTGTCCCCTGGTCTTCTTGGTGACCCTTCTTCGCTGCCTTCCCCTCCTCTAAGTCTAAGTAGTGATCTTATCATTACTTTTTGGTTGCTCATTTTGCTTGAAGTGTTTCCGCTAAATTCGTTGTCTGAGTCCAAGACCGTTATGATGCTTGTTCTCTTAAGCCGCATTGGCACTTTTTGTTTTTTGGGTCCTGTAAATTTTTCTTTCTCTTTGGGTGATATCATGTCCCCGAATTTAGTCCTAACCAATGTATTTGGGGCGATAGGTGTGGATGTAGCTTTGATGGGGTCCTTATTCATCCCTTCATTGATTCCTTCTTGTAGTTTATGTTCGAATTTATCGAATTTGTTGACATTGTAATCCTTGTTAATGTCCAATTTTATTGCTTCCTCCTTTTCGTATCCAGCAAATAAGGTAACTGGGCCATTCCAGTCTGATGGTACTTCTGAGTAAGTATTGTCTGTTGCTTGTCCGCTAGCTTCGGTAGGTTCTTCCTCCTTTGTGGAGTCTATGTCAGAGTTATGATGTTCTGTTATACTTTTCAGTCCATGGGAGGACCTTTGGTTTGGTCTTGGTTCTGGTGTGATATTATGTTGTTTGCTTGCCTGTTTAAGCATTTCTTCCTCCATAGATAACGCCTTCATAAGATGTTTACTAGCCAGGTACTCTACTTTCCTGAGTGTTTCCTCCCTTATCCTTGCATCATCCTTCTTTTTCGCGAGTTCGATTTTCTCTCTTCTTTCGGCATCTTCCCTTTGCAGTCTAGTGGCTACTTCTGCCTTTGATTCTTCATGGTTACCTTTCTTTTTACCGAATGGTATCCAGTTAGATTCAAGTACTGAGTGCCGTCTTTCAGCCTGCCTACGCTTGTTTGCTTCCCATTTACTAATTTCCTCATCTTTGAATTCCTTCGATGTTCCGAAAGACCAGGGCTGACTATCTACGAAAGTAGATAGGGACGGAACTTGAGGTATCTACTTTCGACTTAGCGTTGCCGCTAGTGGTCGTTTCTAGCGAGGCCACAGCCCCAGCGAGTCCAACTCCAGAGGCCCACGATGTTGTTGGGCCTCAGCGTCGGGGCAACGAACCTTGCGGCCGTGGGGCTCCCCGACCCCGCCGTACGGTTTTTTGGCTGAGTCCAGTATTTAAGCACGGACCCAGCCCCCTCCCCCCCCCCGAGCGGTGGAACTCAGGTTACGTGGGGTCGTCATGCTTATCCCAGATACTGGGCCTTGCGCAGATGTAGGATGGATAATCCTACGGTGGATGATCCTGGGCTTCTTCCTCCTGGAGTAGTCTCTCCTGTCGTCTCAGGTCCTCTTTGATAGTGAGAATTTCCTTGGCAAATATTTCCAGCGCTGACCAGGCCTTTCTTGATGCAGCGAATGATTTCCTGTCGCATGGCCATTCGACCCCTGTCAGGTGGAGTGATTCGATGAGTTTTGTCCTTTGGGTAAGCATATTTGGGCATGAGAACTGGATATGTTCAGCTGATTCTTCTCCGGTACCGCAGCTGCACTGTGGGCTATCTGCAAGAGTGAAGCCGTGTAGCTTGAACGGGAAGTCGCCGTGACCCGTTATTTTATTTTTATTTATTTTATTTTATTGATATAAACGCTAATCGGCTTTTTACATATAACATTAAAGATATTACATAAATTACGTAAATGCTAAGAATAATATACATAGGTGATAATGATAACAATATATTAAAAAAATATATGATAATAATAATAATAATAATTACATAGGAAAAATAAAATGTGTTTACAATATTGATAAATACAAAATTTAAGGCCAAATATCAACATTATTATTATTTAAACTGCGCATAGCTCTAACCAAAGGATCGTTGGATAAAAAGTTTGAACGGAAAGTTGGGATGTGAAAGTACTCGGTTGATCTAGTATTGGTGGAAGGAACTCTAAGGCTAATACGCTCAAGGAGTCGCGGAGCATCAATTTTACTCTGGATTAATTTTAACAGGAAGGTACGATCTGCCAATAGTCTCCTGTCCTCGAGAGAAAAGAGACTAAGTGCGTCCATGACAGGTTGGTATGAATGTTGGGGGTGTTCTATTTTTAGTAAGAAGCCGGCATAGCTAAGGAAGCGATTCTGCACTCGCTCAATAAATTGTATTTCAGTTTTAAGATAAGGATTCCAAATGACTGACCCATAGTCGAGAATTGAACGTATAAGAGCAGAATAAAGGGTTATAATACAAGGTGCAGAGCTAAAATGTTTAGTGTGGTGGCGTATGAATCCCAGTAGACGTAAGGACTTACAGGTGATATAATCAATATGAGGTCTGAAGGAAAGTGAGGAAGTATATATTATACCTAGATCCTTTACTTCAGATACTCGAGTTAGAGGAGAGTCATTATAGGTATATATGTAATCCACTAGGATCCGTGATTTGGAGAAAGATATGATCTTACACTTATCTGAGTTTAGGGTAAGGCCAATAGCCTGACACCAGTTAATAAAATCATTGAACGATGATTGAAGGATGTCACAATCAGTACTGGAAGATATCCTAGAGAACAGCTTAGCATCATCGGCAAAAAGAAGTAAACGGACCGACGGGACATTGCTAAATATTGAATTAAAAAAAATATTAAATAGTAGTGGTGATAAATGTCCACCTTGCGGAACGCCAGAAGAAACCCTAAATTTATTTGATGAGATATTGAACAGCTTAACGTATTGCCATCTATCTACCAGGTATGAGCGAATCCATGATAAAAGAGGAAAACCAATACCCAGTTTATCCAAGATGTAGATAAGATTGTTATGGTCGACTGAATCAAACGCTTTGGAAAAGTCGGTGAAAATAGCATCAACTTGGAAATTATCTCTAAATGCATCGCGGATAAAACAAGAGAAATCTAGCGAACTGGTTGTAGTGGAACGGCCAGGGAAAAAGCCATGTTGATCTATTGACAATGTAGAATGAAGAGAGTGTTCAATTTTTATTAAGCACTATCGGTTCAAATAGTTTTCCAATAAAAGGAAGATTTGATACAGGTCTGTAATTTGTGACTAGAGTTGGATCGCCGGAATTTAAAATCGGTGTAACACGACTAATTTTCCAAACAGCTGGAAAATTGCCCTCCGTGAGAGTCTTGTTGAAAATGGCCCAAAGCGGGGAACAGAGTATCTCACGACATTTGAAAAGCAAAGAAGTTGGAATATCATCAGGGCCCACCCCACGGACATTAGATAGGGTCTTGAGAGCATCAGATACTTCATCCATGGAAATAGATAGTTGGAACGGTAAGAAGGAGAACTGTTGGAGTTTAATATTCAAAAGAGCAGGTTTAAGGGTAACTGATGGTTGTTTATAAGTAGAGGCGAAAAAGGAAGAAAATAGGTCAGCAACGTTGAGACCATTAGCGGAGATATTATTCAAGTATACTTGGTTAGGAATCGGTGAAAAGTTACGTCTCTTATTAATGAAAGACCAAAATTCACGTGGGCTAGAGGTAAGACGAGTCTGAGTAATATTAATGTGAGCCCTTAAACATGATTTCGATATAGCCTTACATTGAGAACGTAGATTAGAAAACACATTGTAGTCATGTAAAGAGCCAGTTATTTTGAATTTTTTATGAGCTGATTTAATAGGAGGGATTTAAGAACGGGGAAACCCATGATGGGAAGGATGAACTACGAAAGGATTTAAGTGGAACGAACCGTTGAATAGCGTCTAGAATAGATTCCTGTAACATTGTGGCAGATATATCAGCTGGCTGAATGTTAAAAGTAGTAGACCAGTCATTGTCAGCTACAACCATGGTAATAGAGTCAAAATCAGCATTGTTAAAATCACGAAATGAGTGACTATTATCTAGCATGATTAGAGGGACAGGAACTTGATAATTAAATGACAGTGCTGGGTGATAGTTGTCACAAGGGACAATACTGATTGGGGCTATATCAAAAGACATACTATTTTTATTAGAGAATATTAAATCAAGAAGGGAACCAGAACTGTTTTGTATATGATTCAATTGGAGGAAGTCCATACTGAGAAACTGATCACCAATTAGAGAGGATTTCTCATTGATTGTGCCACTAAAAATGAGATCCTGGTTAGTGGAACTCCAGGATACACCTGGTAAGTTGAAATCACCACAAAATAAGCCTAGATCACAATTTGACGATTCCCACGTTAGGTCAACTGATATCGTGTAAGTATCATAAAGTGACAAATTTGCATTAGGAGGGATGTATACCACACTAATAAGAGCAGAGAGTTCATTTGTTAAAGAAATACTAACAAATAATTGTTCGACGTTTTGTACACCAGTAGGGACAAGATGTGGGCGTAGATTATTCCTAACTGCAATAAGAACACCCCCACCACGGGAAAAGTTGCTAGAATGAATGCTTCTATCGCATCTAAAGATAGTATAACCGGAAAAGTTAAGCTCAGCACTGTTTATATCATTAGAGAGCCATGTCTCCGTTAGTAAGAAAATATCATATGATAAAAGAATAAAGTTAGAGTGCAAATTGAATAATTTTGATCTAAAGCCTCTAACATTTTGGTAATAAAAATTTAAATTATACATTTAACTACTTAAAGATACATTATTATTTTTAGAAAATTTATTTTTAAATGAGAGAAATTCATGTATATAGTTATTCATAGAAGAATTAAGATTATTACAAATAATACAATTAGGGATTACCTAGAAGATAGGATGATGACAGTCCTTGTCGATAAATGAATGCATGCAGGCGATTAGTTTTTTGAAAGCGAAGAAGATGGATGATTCGAGTGACTACCAGGACCGCCGCCATCACTAAGTACAATAAGTGGAACTCCACTCCTATACCTGATGGAGACGTTGTGTTCACCGTTTTTCTTACGGTTCTCGAGCTCAGAGTAGACACGACAGATTTCTTGACGTTCAAGGCACCCTCCTTGAGGTCACGTGAGATGGAGATTGAGTTCGCTGTGATCAATTGAGTTCGCTTATGAGAGTTGAAGGCAGTCACAAAATTAAGAGCCATTTCCTTAGACGACAGTACCACCTTTAGAGGTCGAGGTTTACCACTTCTCTTGTGGCCCAACCTAAATAACTTAGGATCCTGAGGTAGAGTTAAGTTGCTCGGATGAATATTTTCAACAAGTAATTTAATATCGGATGCAATTCGGGCTGTAGGATCATTGGACGACGACTCTTGGAGACCATGTACAATAATGTTACGGGAACACATTTCACGGTTAGCTAATTCTTGTATCAGCTGAGGCATGTTGTTTGAACCATTGGCAGAATTTTCCAAAACTTGAATGCGGTTGTTGAGGGTAGCGATGTCGTTGCGGAGAGTGGTATTTTCCGACCTAATCTCAACGATTTGAGATTTAAGAAAATCAATACTTAATATTAACTCGGCAAGTTTACGTGTGTGAAGTTGGCCCCCCCATATCGGCCGAATCGATCCGGACCGATTGTAAGTTAAAGATATTCATTTGTAAGTATTTGTAAGTTGGTTTTCAGAATTTGTAAGTTGGTTCTCACTGAGATATCTACAGCCCTAGATATTAACCATCAGCCCCCCCATATCGGCCAAATCGATCCGGACCGATTGTAAGTTGAAGATATTCATTTGTAAGTATTTGTAAGTTGGTTTTCAGAGTTAGTAAGTTAAACCCCTACCCTCTGGCGATTTTCCAAAAATCCGCCCCAGCCCCCCCATGTCGGCCGAATCGATCCGGACCGATTGTAAGTTGAAGATATTCATTTGTAAGTATTTGTAAGTTGGTTTTCAGAGTTTGTAAGTTAAACCCCTACCCTCTGGCGATTTTCCAAAAATCCGCCCCAGCCCCCCCATGTCGGCTGAATCGATCCGGACCGATTGTAAGTTGAAGATATTCATTTGTAAGTATTTGTAAGTTGGTTTTCAGAATTTGTAAGTTGGTTCTCACTGAGATATCTACAGCCCTAGATATTAACCATCAGCCCCCCCATGTCGGCCGAATCGATCCGGACCGATTGTAAGTTGAAGATATTCATTTGTAAGTATTTGTAAGTTGGTTTTCAGAGTTTGTAAGTTAAACCCCTACCCTCTGGCAAATTTCCAAAAATCCGCCCCCCCCTATTTTAATACATTGCAACGTTGAGGACGGATGCCGTGTTTAAAACGGTCAATATTTTTACGTCTAAAGGACGAGCACCGTGTTTTACAAGAAATCGTATACCGCATATCGATATTTTATTTATATTCAATTATAATTGAAATTTTATTGAAAGTTATAAACATCACGTATATTGTGTGTGTATAGAAAAATAATATTATCAAAACAAAACAATTATACTATTTTAAATTAGTCCCATATTCCAGCTATCTATACAGTCATAGTTATAACAATACGGAATATAATATAAATATCTCGGTCGACTTTTTGTTTTGAACATCGGTATTGCCGTATTTGCCAGTATGTAACTGATATCGGGTATTTGATTATGATATTTATTTTTAGACCTATTTTTAGATCTACACTCTGAGAGTTCGACAAAAAAAAAACAAGTTAATCGCATTATTCAATATCGAGTAAACAACTAGAGAAAACATGAGAAATCAGCCCGTCCACACAATAAATTATTGGCGGGAAATGATCGTCCGTATGCATTAAACAATCATACCGCGTTAAACGCGGCGTTCGTCCTCAACGTACTATCTTTGTATAAATACTGCCGTCTCCCGTATCTTAAAATATTGACCGTGTCTGGCACGGTCTTCATCTCCAATGTGTTAAAATATATAAATCAATTTGTTATGCTGGTTATGCCTTTAGTATAATTGTTTGGCAATGTTGGTACAATTGGTTGAGTAATGAGTTCACTGGTTTTATGCTCCATGAAGTTTCGGAATAAGTGCCCAGTGCCCTCATGCGGACATGCTGTACAGTCCCTCATACCATTGATTATAGACTATATTCTATAATCGATGCTCATACGGGATTATCTTCGTGTGTAGTGTGTACTCTATGTACTTATAACTCACGTTTGCCTTTTGAAGTTTGCACTTTGCACTTTGCACTTAAGCCCCTTTCACTTTATGGTCTCAAATTCTGAACGCGACCGCCTTACGCGCTACGACGTTGATCAATATTTTTGAAGATTTTTCAGCACAATGTTTTGAATTGAACACACTACACACCAATTAGTTAAAGACGATTAACACGTAAGAATGCACCATAATTAAATAGCTTGCTCAACTTATTTCTGCCAAAATAGAATTATTTTCAAACAGTACGCATTTTATTTGTTTGACTAACAATTAATGCGTGGTTTTGAACTGGTTTCTTTATTAATGGTCCGATAAACTTCAAAAATATTTCTTGTGGATCCTCAAGTTAGTACCTATAATACTTTTATATTCTATGGACATTTCTGTTGGTCAGATGTTTCAATATTTGTGTTTGAAGTAGTTTCAAAGACATAATGCATTACCACCTGCATGGTCAACACTTATGTAGTTATAATTTTTAACCAATTTTTCTCAATATTTTGTCCAACTTGGTCAGATCATATCGAAATAAATTTTTAAATAAACCCTTAAATGTATTAATATTTCTATATTATATTGATATTTCTGCTGGACAGGTATTAATTGTGTTTGGTGTGGTTACAAAGAAATTTTCACCACTAAGTTACATTTGTTTGCCCATTTTTTTTAGTTATTTAGTCCAGTCTCGATCTGATCATACAAAAAAAAAATGTAAATTATTAACCAAAAAATATCCATTGATTACTTTATTAATACCAAATTCTATAGATAGTTTTGTTAGGTTAAGTTTATAAAAGGTAGAAGTATATTAGTTGGTAGTTTATTAGATTGAGTTATCGGACCATACAAATATTTCCCTGGTGGAAATTTGTTGAGCTGGCCTCATCAGTGCTTATGGTGAAAAACGTGAAAAATAAATTAAAATTTCAGTCATATTCAGTCATAGGTACATTGTTAGACTTAGACATAAAAGTGTGAAACCTATATATAAAAACCTCCATCACAGCCCTATACTCACCTTTAATTTGGTTGAAAATTGAAACTAGTTGTAGCGTTTGAGATCCCAAGTTTAGAAATTCAGTTTTCAAAAGCTTTAGAAAAAAACAAGATGTAAGAATTTTTATGCAAAACCAGTTTTTTTTAAAATGTAAATTATATTATGTTCTTGGCCTTCTTGGCCTTCTGTTGTTCATAATATATATAAATGGTCATTTAAATATTAGTGTCGATGATGAAATAATTTGTTATGCAAATGATACTCCTATTTTAATTCATAGTGGTTCTATAATTCTATATAGAGTCATTATATATAAATACAAACAATGTTATTAACGATATTAAAGATTGGTTTGATAGTAACTTTTTAGAATTAAATTTAAATAAGTCCAAATGTATTCACTTTAGTATTAACTTTAATATTCATCTAAGTGTCAATCTAGTAATTGTGATACTTGCGTTATTCTAAGGAATACAAATTATTTTAAGTATTTAGGCTTCACTTTAGATAATAAACTTTAATGGAATTGTCATATTAATAATCATACAAATACTATTCAAAAATTGTTTATGTATTTTATTATTTAAGACATAATATATTTAATAGGTATTGATATGTAAAGAACAATGTATTTAGCTTTAGTTCAATCTATTTTATGCTATGGTACTGTCTACGGTATTGTATTTGGCGGGCAAGCGTATGAGTCTCATATTAATTCTTTAAATAATGTAATCAAATTTATATTTAATATACCTAGGCTTACCAACAATGAATTTTTACACAATGTTTTTAATCTACTTAACATTAAATGCTTATATTATAAGAACTTACTACCTAGGTACCTACTGACTTATCATAAATTTATAAATAATACGGTTTATGTTAATCATATTTATAATACATGTTATAAAACAAATATTATTCTAAATGTATCTCTACCTCTTACCATAAAAATGATGGCATGAAAAGTTATGTTTCAATTACAATCAAATTATTTAGAATACTTAGAATAAATATATATAGGTAATTTTAAAAATGTAAATGATTTGAAATTGTACTTAAATAATGTTGATGTTACACAAATTTATTTATGATTAATCACAAATTATGAAGGTAATTTTTAACTATATTTTAGAAATGTTTATTATTGTCAATAATTGAATTAAAATAAAACTCCCCATCACAAGCTATGCTTATAGTAGGGGAGTTGCAAATCTTTTTATTTTATCTTATATGAATATGTTTACCATCCGCACATGTTTCTTTTGATTTGCTAAATATACTGTTATTATAAGTTATATGGTGGTATATTATATAATTATAAATTATTAGGTGTTACTCAAATAATAAAAACTGTTGATAGGTGTATAAAACATTCACCAAATGTTTATAATACAAGTAGTTTCTATATAACATACAATTTTAAAAAATATTTTAACGTTTTGTAATATTTATAGGTAGGCATAAAATATATACAATTTTTAAAATTGACTGGTATTACTACCTTTCACCTTATATTTTTTTGTTAACCTGTAATTGTAACCACCTTATAGGTAAGGATATGCCATTGGCTCTCCATATAAATCAATGGTTGTAGCCTGGCCCATCAGGACAAAAAGTTCAGGTGTCACCATTGGAGTTAGCAGTTTTTCGTTTCCTACAATACTATTTGGTATTTAATATATATTTCTGCAATGAATATTTTGTAAACTATATGTTTCTTTATCTAATATTGTAGATAATTCTCATACTTTGTTTGGGCAGCAGGTCCGAATTAGAATGTCACGGTTTCCTGCTACGCCAATATTGGTGAGGATGGGTTTAAGATGAAGAAAGGTGACGACAAAGAAGATTATACTGACAGAAACATTAAATATTTGACTTTTCTTTAATTAAATACCTTAACTATTAACACGTAATGGCAGGGGGGAGCTTAACCTAGTGTAAGTGACAAGGACAATTGTTGCCACTATGTATAACTATATATCCATTTGTTATTATTTTACATAAAACGGGTACATTACGTGGCCCTGGATCGTGACGGAGATTGAATGCGTTGATGTTGGTGATGAGGACAAGCCGTTCTCCCGGCGTGGATGACGGCGGAAAAACAATAGACACTCGCGTCGTATATTCGTCACCACATACGAAGACGGTGGACGACACGGTGAAAACTATTATAATAATAATAATAATAATTTATTATTATTATTATACGACAACGCACCAACAATAGACCTGATTACGGGCGCGTGTATTGGCGGATATATGAATGCGACCGCTTACGAATGGTTTTGAGGAATGCCCTACACGATACCCTTGATTGGGGGTGCAGCAAAAAAACTGTGTTACCGAGAGGTACGCACGCACTGACGTTTTGACCGCAGAACTGGACGCACGTACACTTTGACGATACCGGTAAAGACCACAGCTGGTGGCAGACTAAAATACGACGACGACGGTAATTTGCATATCACCGACCGTAATAGGCCGATAACAAGGATTGCATAACCGCCGCCGACCGTTTGTGTCTCATTAGCCACGACGGCGACAACGCGACCTTTGAGACGGCCGGACACTCGTACGCGCGTCCATCTATTTTAGATGTGGCGGCAACATACTCCCGGCTTGAAAGACGCAGGCTCGAGCGACTTTCAATTTTCTGTAGAATGGTGTACTTTTCACGGGCCACGTACTATAATGCGAGGGGGGTAACATTTTTTTTTTTTTTAAATACACAACATGATAGAACATTAAGACAAATAAAATAATAAAAAATAAAAATAAAAATAAAAAACACAAGGAACGATATGAAGGAGGAAGAATAATCTAGAAATTACGGATCATCAGTCGTAGGTAGCACGACAAGTTTTACAACTGGTCTTTTGAACGTCCCATCGGCAGTGCGCACCGTGACTACTCGGACCACGCCATCATCACCAGGATGGATGAGTTCTACTCGGCCGAGTTTCCAGGCAGTTGGAGGCATGTTTGGACATCGGAGGATGACTAGGTCCCCGACGCCAATGTTGAGCTGCGGTCGGATCCACTTGGCTCGGTTCTGTAGACTAGCCAAGTATTCTGATGCCCACCTGGTCCAAAATGATTGATGGAACAAGGTTAAAAGTTGCCAGCGGTGCAGACGGTTCGTTGGAGTAGTTGTCAAGTCCGGCTCAGCAATTGTGACGAGGGGACCGCCCACCAAAAAGTGACCTGGTGTCAGGGGTTTCAGATCATGTGGGCTGGACGATTGTGGTGTGATGGGTCTCGAGTTTAGTATGGCTTCTATACGGCTGACTAATGTGGCCATCTCTTCGAACGTCAACATTTGGGTTCCGATCACGCGTTTCAAGTGGTATTTGCAAGACTTCACAGCGGCTTCCCACAGCCCTCCGAAGTGCGGTGAGGCTGGTGGGTTGAAGTGCCACTGGCAGGCGATGGCTCCGGAGTACAGTTCCTGCGCCGCGGGTTCGGAAAACAAACGCTGGAGATCACGATTTGCTCCCTTGAAATTCGTACCACAATCCGAATATATGTCTGATGGGAGTCCCCGTCGCGACACGAATCGATGTAATGCAGCAATGAACGCGTCGGTGGTCAGGTCTGACACAACCTCGATGTGAACCGCTTTGATTACCATACAAACGAACAAGGCTAGATACCCTTTAACGGATCGTGCTTGTTTCCGCTTCCCTTCCTTGATCAGAAACGGCCCCGCATAGTCCACCCCCACGTGAGCGAATGGCCGAGATGGGCGCACTCTGGCGGGTGGCAAGTCTGCCATCATTGGTGTGGGAGCGGTTGCTCTATGACGAGTGCAGCTTATACATTTAAATGTAATGCGACGGATAGCGGCCCTAGCTGACATTATCCAATATCGTTGAACAAGTAAGGACGATATAAGCTGTGGGCCGGCATGAAGATACTGCAAATGATAGTGTCGGATTAATAGCGTAGACAATGAACACACTTTCGGTAATAAGATAGGGTTTTTGGCGTCATCGTGTAATACAGAGTGCCGCAGACGTCCACCCACGCGAATTATTCCTTCTGAGTCAATATATGGAGACAATCTAGCGAGTGATATTGAAGGAGCTTCGGGAGATACTGACGTGAGTGATTTAAAAAGCGCCGAAAATTGTTGATACTGGGTCAACCGTACGACCAGAACCAATGAACGTTCAAGTTCGGTTCGTTGAAGATATCCGAGTTCTGACGGTCGTTTTCGTGCGCGATCAATGAACCGATGCATATATGAAATTCCACGCTGAAGCCTGGTCAATGAGGAAAAACGGTTGAACCACTCGGGGTCATCTGCCTTGGCGCTAAGTGTCACTGCACTCAATGCATGGCTTGCCTGTTCTGGTACTTCATGAGGTGCCAAGGGTTGGAAAGTGATGGATGACCATTCATCCTTGGGCTCGTACAACCATGACGGCCCATCCCAGTACAGACTGTGGCCCAACGCATCTTTGGGGAACATTCCGCGGGATACGCAATCAGCGGGATTTTGAGAAGTAACTACGTGATGCCATTCACAAGTTGGAATCAGTTCCTTGATCTTGTTGAGTCGATTGGTGACGAATATTTTATATTGTATCTGTACGCTTGTCAACCATGATAGCACGACGGTGGAATCCGTCCACGCGTGAATCGACGACAAGGTTACCACGGACGCTAAGGTCCCTTGTACGCGCTGGAGCACTTGTGCTAACAGCAATGCACCACACAACTCTAGCCTTGGGACGGATAAGAGTTCATCGGCTCTACCTGACTTTAATGGCGCTACTTTAGATTTGGCG
The DNA here is from genome assembly GCA_022818045.1 of Neotoxoptera formosana. NCBI lineage: Eukaryota > Metazoa > Arthropoda > Insecta > Hemiptera > Aphididae > Neotoxoptera > Neotoxoptera formosana. Next base: position 3,769,867 of record CM040630.1, read on the forward strand.
GTAATCAGGTGTATGGTGGGTGACGCGTTGACGTATACTAGTCGAAGGTATACGACCGCGGCGTAGCCCTTCAGTGAAGCGTCGCAGAACCCAATCAATTGCGCGTGGCTGCTTGATTGAATAGGGATATAACGTGCAATCCGGATACTTGAGACGACGGGTAATTCGGATGCGAATAGTGTCCATGCTGATGCTAGTTCTGAAGATATAGGACTGTCCCATTCATACCCTTCCTTCCATAACCGCTGCATAAAACACTTTGCCCAGAACGTTATTGGAGCTAGAGCACCAAGAGGGTCGTATATCTTGGCGATGGATGACAAAACTGCTCTTTTGGTGAGTGCGGACTGGACAGGATCACTATGATAGGTGAACGTATCTGTGACGGGGTCCCAATGGAGCCCAAGAATCTTTACACATGCGTCATCTTTGGGATCAAAAGACAATTCAAGGACTCTATCTTCGACGGGGATGCTTTGAAGAACTTCTGGACTATTGCTCGCCCACTTCTTCAAAATAAATCCACCGCTTGCCAGGAGGTTACAAAGTTGAGTCTGCAATGTTAGCACCGATTGAACGGACTGAGCCCCGGTAATGATATCGTCTACATACGTTTGGGACGTTAACACATTTTTCGCGGCTGGAAACTTGGCTCCTTCGTCCGCTTCTAGTTGGTGCAACACACGGATTGCTTGAAATGGTGAACACGCAACCCCATATGTGACAGTGGAGAGGGCATATTCTTGTAACGGATCCGAGGGACAATTGCGCCATAAGATGTGTTGATATTGTTGATCCGAGTGACATAGTTTGATCTGGCGGTACATCTTACAAATATCCGCTGTGAACATGTACCGTTGTAGGCGACATGACATTAACAATGTGGAAATATCCTGTTGTAATTTTTGGCCCGTGAACACGATGTCATTCAACGATGAACCTGATGACGTTCGAGCTGATGCATCAAATACGACCCGAAGTTTGATGGATCCATTCACGGATTTGACTACCGCGTGATGCGGGATTATATACTTTCCAGGCTCTCTGGCGAGGGGCATGTGGCCAAGCTTTATGTACGCATCCATGAACGCCCGGTACTCTACGTACAATTCGTCATTAACTTGTAATTTGCGCTCTAAATTCAGAAAACGAGATAAGGCCATTGTACGTGATCCACCCAAAATACATGGATCTGACTTGAAAGGGAACGTTACTATGTATCGGCCTGACTCATCTCGTTGGGTAGTCCGGACAAACCAATCTTCGCATTTTTGCTCTTCGGTGAATGGAATTGGTTGTACCACTGGCTCTTCAACTGTCCAGAACTGATGGAGCAGTTCATCCAGTGACGGCTCTGCTCGTACCGTCAAACTGTTTGGTGATGTTGCAGTACCATTATAGGCAATAGGACCTATGAATATCCACCCTAATCTTGTCTCGAACGCTGACGGAAAACCTGCAGTGTGAAGCACACGACTTTCGTCCGTGAAGAGTTGGTTGTAGACATCGGCACCTAACAAAAAATCGATGCGCCCTGGGCGATCAAAAAACGGATCGGCAAACTGCAAGGTAGAGTAGTGCGAGCGGACGGCCGGGTTAAGCCTCACGGATGGTAATATGCCAGTAATCTTGCTCAATATAATGGGCTCACATGAGTATTCCGGAGAAACGGTGGAACTCGCTGTGAACAAACATGTTACTACTCCTTTTACCCGAGAAATTGGTGTTTGTGACAATCCCACGATGTCAATAGAGCTGTGACGTCGTGTTAAGCCTAGTTGGGTTGCACAATTGTGGGTTATCGCGGAGACTTGTGATCCTGAATCTATAAGAGCTCGGCAGGGAATCCAATGTCCGCACTTATCCCGAATCCGAATGCTGGCCGTCCCCAAGACACTTAAGTTTGTGCGGCTGGCTGTTCCTATGTTGACCGTGGCTACATCTTGACATGTCGACGTGTCCTCCGAAGTGGAACTAGTGGAGCTGGGTAGATTCGAGGACCCTTTTGTTTTATGTGTGTCCAAATGAAGCAACGAATGATGTTTCGCGGAGCAATGACGGCATGAATACTTTGATGAACATTTTGACGTATCATGTACTGCACTTATGCAATTTCTGCACAAACGATGTGTCTGTATAGTTTTGAGACGTGCCGGCACCTGTTGTTGCAGAAATTTGTCACACCGATACAAAGGGTGTTGGCCATGGCAAACTAAACACGGTTTGTAGGACTCTGAAACATTGGCTACTAAGGAAGCCTTGGCGAACGAGGATCCTCTTTTTGTGTAGGATATAGGTTTATTCTTGACTGATGCTCCCCGATTGGATGAAACTGAACTATTTTGGAGAACTTGACATCGAGTCTGTACAAACGACAATAACTCATCAATAACTGGTATTGTCCGATTGTCACGTTGGGATTCAAATAAATATTTTGTACTAGAGTCCAATACACGAGACGCGAGGTAAAATAACAAGAAGCCCTCCTTGTCCGGAGCGTCAAAGCTTCGGAGAGCTGCTATATTCTACTGAAACGTGTCCAAAAACTGATTCAAATCGTCCAACGACGATGAACGTAAAGCGGAGAAGCTAAACAATTTATCCAAATGCGAGTTCATTATGAGACGTGGGTTGTCAAATCTATCAAGAAGGGCCTTCCATGCGACAGCATAGTTTGACTCTGACAACGACAGGGACCGCACGACGGCACCAGCGCTACCACTGACGGCTGACAACAAATGGTGAAATTTTTCGATAGCCTTTATTTTTGAATTATTGTGTACTAATGTTTTATACATATCACGAAAAGCGACCCATTGTAAAAAGTCACCATCGAAATGAGGAAGTTCTATTTTCGGTAATAGAACATGCGAACACTCTTGGGTATTAACGGTGACCGGAGGTACCGCCAACGGGACACCCTCGCCGATTTCTTCAGCGACTGCCAAGATATTATAATATTGTTCCGATATCGCACTGTCGATCGGTACATGTGTAATGTGGTATTCACTTGTGCGTTGCAACTGATCCAATATATCTAGAATAGAGTCCTGTTCAGATTTGAATTGTGCAAGAAGTGCATCAATGTCGCGTTTTCGAGCGCGGAATAACGGAAGAATGGTAGCTGCGTTATGAACGACATTTTTTGAAAGATCATGCAACAAACTCATTTGTACGACGATAGCATCACGTTTCGCGATATTACGTACTAGAAGGCGTTCTGCACGTTCGGTTTCTGCCGGACTGAGAGGCATAGTTAGCTAATATTTCGACAAATAAGGTGGAACAAAATGTCTGAACAATATAACTAGCGATTGGTGAAAAAACAAAAGTGGACTGTATAGTATTTTTTTTTCAGCTCGTATTCGGCCCGTAGGACCAAATGTTTGGGCAGCAGGTCCGAATTAGAATGTCACGGTTTCCTGCTATGCCAATATTGGTGAGGATGGGTTTAAGATGAAGAAAGGTGACGACAAAGAAGATTATACTGACAGAAACATTAAATATTTGACTTTTCTTTAACCCTTTGAGTCCGTCTATTTGAAAAAATGAAAAAAGTAAACATTTTTTTTGACAGTATTTTTTATTGTGGTCTAACTAAGGTCTCTGATTTTTTTCAAAATTTTTTTTTTTGACCCTCCCCTAATATTTTGACCGGGACTCATATGTCCCGCCAGGTCTTTGTGCTTACCGATTTTGAATTCATATTTCTAATTGTAAAATATGAAAATAATTTTAATTTTGATATTATTAAATAAAAATGAAGTATTAATAAATAAAAAATTTGTTTAGAAAGTTATATTTTATTATAATAATGTGTACTATATGTACCTCAAATACAATTACTTATCATTTATATCTATTTGGTGGTAATCGACAAAACAATTTTTTTTTTCATTGCAACATAAAAACACACGACAATGACTACAAGTTGATGTTGGTCGTGACTCCACTCCTCTTACACTACATAGTTCACACCTTCCCCTTTTTGATCCGAAAGCTGGCCAATGAATACCTCTGAAAAATACGCAAAACAAATGTATACTTTATAATATATAGTATAATATATTATATTGTAATGTCATACCTGTTACCTAATCTGACGTCTTTAACAATGGACATGGCTTTTTTCCTTCGGTTGTGAGGAGTAGTCGGGGGTGTTCTTTTTATGCATATTGACCTTTTGGAAGCTGGGTCACACTCAGACATAAGTCCGAGGGCGATTGAACGTCGAACTTCTAATACATCCATTTGTCCAAAAATTTGACAATACACAACGTATGCATTTACAAAAACTATATCCAAAAGGCCCCAGAAAATTCGTAACCACCACTTCTTTGATTTTCGATCAACACAATATAAGGCTCGCAGTCAGTCCGCGTGGTCCACTCCTCCCATGAACGCATTGTAGTCTTTTACCAATGTCGGACACGTAACATCTGATTTTGAGCCATTTTTTGAAGTTCTTTTCACAGTCGTAGTTTCATTACCGTGATAGTTTGATGCCAAGTACACAGCTTTATTATCTTTCCATTTAAATATGACGATGCCAGAAGTAGAAAATCTATGGTCGAAATCTCCACGCTTAATATCCGAATCTTTTTTAAGATTTTGTGGCATTCCTTTACGATTATTTCGTATAGTACCACACGCCAATGTCTGTTCATTTTTTAATCTTTCCAAAAGTGTAATTGATGTAAAATAATTATCAAACAATATGATTCTTTGTTGTTTCCAAAAAGGTTTAGTCAACATAAGTACTACCCTTTCGCCCAAATTATACTTATCGAACTCTTGTTCCAAAGTTTCATTTTTGCCTTGGTATACTGAATATTTCAAAATATAACCTTTTTGATCAGCAATGCACCATAGTTTATAACCACGTTTGATGGGCTTCATGGGATTATACTGTTTAATTGTACTTCGACCCTTAAATTTTATCATTGATTCGTTAACACTTAATTCACGAGTTCCGTGATATGCTTCGGGAAAAATTTTGTTGAGAGCGTCAATCATGGGACGTAATTTATATAATTTATTTTTATTATTATTTGGTAAATTCGCGTTGTTGTTAACGTGAATATTTGATAAAATTTCTCGAAATCGGTCCCTAGACATGGCTTTGGAAATCGAACGTACATTTAAATCTTCACTGGTATTCCAATATAACTTATATGATGGTAATTTATTGTACCCCATGCAAAAATGTATTCCCAAAAAAGCATATAGTTCTTTTTCAGTTAGTTTCAAATTTTTATTATTTTGTGTTGCATAAAGATTACTTTGGTAAATAATGTTGTCGACAATAGGGCGAATAAATTTTAGAAAAACATCAGTTGCAGTCTTGCAACCAGCAAACATATTTTCATTATATAATAATTTTTGTACGTCATATTGGGGCAGTTCAGCAGTAATTTCATCTTTTTTTTTCCACTGTCGATTTATTTCGATATTAGGTTCCATACTTTCAGGAATAACACCTTCATCAACAGGTACATTTACAACAATAGGCGTTTGAGAAGTTAGGGACCTCAAAGTTCGAGTATCTACTATAGACGAATTTGACGAAGAACATTGATTTTGATTATTGCTTTCAGGAAAATCAAAAATAATAAAGTCGTCATTGTTAACTATTTCAGTTACTTCAGAAAGCTGTTCATTATGTAAAAAATAATTATCAAGTTTTTCTACCTCATTTTGAGCTTCTTCATTAGTCAGGATGTCATCCAAATCATACTCATCTTCAGAATCTTCACCGTCGGGTATATTCATCGCTAGCCATTCCTCGACATCCGATACTTTCTTAGCACTCATTTTGATTTTCACAAAATAAATTTACACACAAATTAATTAGACATAATACAATAGCTTGCGAAATAAAAAAAAAACACCGAACACTAGATGATTACACGACTGATATTACGTATATACCGCGACAGTGGGAGCGCGCGACAGTGTACACGTACGGACTGACGGCACATTTGAGTCCCGGCTTATAAATCTTAATTATTTTCGTAAATATTGATAATATGACGACCAAACATATTTTATTTCATTATAGAGAAGTATTGAAAAATAAACCCACGATTAGCATCGTCCGTAAACACATTATATACGCAGAATATATATACAAAAATATAATTACTGGCAGATAAGAGTACGGTTAGGTTTTCCCTGCTACAATGTAAAATAAATAGTCTAAGAATAAGTATATTTCACTTTTTTTTTCAACGTGTATTAGACGGGACTCAGATGTCCCGCCAGGCCAGTACATACCAATATATAAAAGCATTTATTTTCTATTACTGGTTAAAGTGTCCGGGACTCAAACGTCCCGCCAGTACCAAAAGGGTTAATTAAATACCTTAACTATTAACACGTAATGGCAGGGGGGAGCTTAACCTAGTGTAAGTGACAAGGACAATTGTTGCCACTATGTATAACTATATATCTATTTGTTATTATTTTACATAAAACGGGTACATTACGTGGCCCTGGATCGTGACGGAGATTGAATGCGTTGATGTTGGTGATGAGGACAAGCCGTTCTCCCGGCGTGGATGACGGCGGAAAAACAATAGACACTCGCGTCGTATATTCGTCACCACATACGAAGACGGTGGACGACACGGTGAAAACTATTATAATAATAATAATAATAATTTATTATTATTATTATACGACAACGCACCAACAATAGACCTGATTACGGGCGCGTGTATTGGCGGATATATGAATGCGACCGCTTACGAATGGTTTTGAGGAATGCCCTACACGATACCCTTGATTGGGGGTGCAGCAAAAAAACTGTGTTACCGAGAGGTACGCACGCACTGACGTTTTGACCGCAGAACTGGACGCACGTACACTTTGACGATACCGGTAAAGACCACAGCTGGTGGCAGACTAAAATACGACGACGACGGTAATTTGCATATCACCGACCGTAATAGGCCGATAACAAGGATTGCATAACCGCCGCCGACCGTTTGTGTCTCATTAGCCACGACGGCGACAACGCGACCTTTGAGACGGCCGGACACTCGTACGCGCGTCCATCTATTTTAGATGTGGCGGCAACATACTTAAATGCACTAAAATTATTAAGTGGTCCATATATCATTGAAAATTCAGGTAAGTATCAAATTGTGAATATTGAAAAATATTAAATGTTGACTGGTAGCATAATCAGTACAGAACAATTTTTTTTAATAGGTAACTGTGAAGCTAGGTATATTATTGAATTTTTAACAAGTTTCAGTAAATGCTAAAATAGTAAAATTCAAACAGCAATTACAAATGATTATAAATTCGTTCTTCAATTTACCTTGTTATTTATCTTGTGACAACATGTTTTAACCATGTTGCTTAAAAATATGCAATGTCATCAATTTACATAGGCAACTGAGCAAATTCAGAACACACAATGTTTTAATTTTAATAATAAATTGTTCATTTGTTTTTTTTTTTGGTCATCCGATCTAATGTAAATTTGGCCTCCAACTCAAAGTTTGGGAACTTATATAATACAATATTATAATACTAAACAGTCAAAACATAATGTAATTTATAGTCTTGTAGAATATGATGTTATTTAGACTGCCTTTATATTAGGGAATACCTTCCACCAAAAATTTCCAATTTTGAAGGTTTTGTTTCAATAACTTGTTGGTAGAGCGCAATAGGGTAAATTTCAATATATTACTAATTTGCAGAAAATTGTGTATAATATTTATATAGTTATATTTTTTAAATGAAATTCTCTATTTAGTAATTTGCTACACAATTTTCAATAAAATAATTAAATCATAAAATATCCTTACAATCAGTGTCGTTCTCATACATTTTGAAGGGGGGATAAATGCTAGGATCAAATGTTGGAGGGGGGGGGGGGGGTTGGAGCGTAAAAAAACATAATAATTTTACTTAGAACTTATATTTTTTTGATAAATTAATCAAAATGTTCCTAGGAAAAAACGGATCCAAAAATGTAAATTTTTATACAACGGATAAAAATATCCCCAAGGGAAAAACCGATCAAAAATTCCCCAACGATTTAAATGTTCCCTGAGGAAATTTGATCCACTGGGGACTTTTTGAATATCTTGGGGACATTTTGAACCGGATTAAAAAGTCCACGTGTAAAAATGTAACCTCGCCAATTTCAGCTTTCTATTAAAATTGGCCTTTTTTATTTAACTTTTATTCTCATACAATTAAGAATATTTTTTAATCTATTTAGAATTTTTTATTCTAATTATATAAAAATTTAAGTTTGATCAAAAATCTAATATAAATAAAAAAAACTATGAATGTATCAACAAAAAAAGTAAAATAAAATTTGCCAAATTCAGTAAAAAGCCTAAATTAATAAAAAATCTAAAATATTCTTAATTAAATAAAAAATGTTTATATTAGTTTCGAACGCTTGGGTTAAAAAGGTGGGCTGGCCCACCGAACTTGAAAAATTCACACAAGTCGTATGGTAGACTTGCAAATTCTTTTTATGGACTTGCAGTTACTTGCAAATTATAAGAAATCGAACGATACCAGTTTCGAACGTATGGGTGTAAAAAAGTGGGCTACGTGAAGTTGGCCAACCTTTTTTTATTTTTGTCCCTTACTTGACAATAATGACTTGTAGATTTTAAAACCTAACTTGATAATTATTTTCTAAATATTGGTATGGGTTAGATTGGTTTGAGAGAAATTGAGGCAATTTTCACGATCATGTTATAAAACTATAAAAATTGAATATAAAAAATATATTAAAAAAATATTGTATAAATATAATTACGTAAGTGAGGGGCCGTCTAAAAAATTGAGAAGAGTACGTAAAAAATATAAAAAATGATTTAAAATTAGTGAAATCTATATACAATTCAGGGCCTTGCACCCGATTTAACCCGAACCCCTAACACCCCTAAACACCTTTAAAAAATCAAACACTCGAAACCCGTATTACCCGAATGATTCTGTTTTCAAGACACCCGTATTAACCAAAACCCGAATAAATATTCGGGTTAACCCGAAATTCCAAATAATTTTTTTTCATTCTTCATGGGACATCTCATTTCGTATGTATTTTTCGTGGTGAGTTCGATTTTTTAGAGTTAAATAATCAATAATAATTATAACAGGAACAATCTTACAAACAATCATAGGTAATTCCTTGAAAATAAAATCCATTAAACCCGAATAATAACGGTTTTGAAAACCCAAATGTTTGTTTAAATTTTTTATTCGGGTGTTTGAACACCCAAATACATCCAGCACCCGAAACCCGAAACCCGAATAAATGATTCGGGTGCAAGGCCCTGATACAATTATATGAAATCACTTTACAATTAATTGGTAGTATTTATAAGTCTATCGGATCACTGGTGGGCTACCTGAAGTTGCAACCCCCCACCAATTTGGAATTTGAGTTTTCTCAAAACTGGATGATATTCAATTAATTTACAATGATTCACTGGTATTTTATAATCAGTCAGACAAAAGAGGGGGGGGGCACTTCATGCACACCAATGTTACCAAATTAGTTTGTAGTAATTTAATGATTCCAAGAAAAATGAAAATGAAAGTGGTTTACATGACAATAGTAAAATCTTATTCAACCTAATTACCTAAACGATATTTATTAATATAAATCATAGTATTTCAAATTTCAAAAAAGGAGATATTTCGTTTCAATGTCCACTTCATCTTATTTTGTTTTTGCATTTGTAATGTATTTTTGTTTTACGTAGGTAATATCCATATTATTGTATTGCTTAAAATGGGCAGAAAACCATTAGTAAATCCAGTAGAGCTGGAAAAGAAGTTAATGACATATGGGAAAACTTTGTTTATTAATGGGAAATTGCAATATGGAAGTACAGCGTGGACTGAAATTAGCAATGAAATGAACAACGTAGTTAAACCTTATAGTTTATATTTGATTGTGTCTCAAAATCGATTCAATATTTTGAATAATTTAAAGAAAAATTTTTTTCCACAAGAAACATCTTATGAAGATTGTGAAAATAGTAATCCAAAATATGAATCGAATACGGAAAGCAGTACTACATCGGACTACGAGACAGATTCAGATTCAGAACTAAAAAAAAATATCGTGTTAGATTTAGACATTCCATATGATACATATTTCAAAATGAAACCTATAAATGTACAGTATGGTGAAGGTAATAAGGAAAGAAATTATAGTGTTTTAAAACCAGGAACGTGGACAGATTTAATATTTGAAGAAATGTATAAAAAGTTCAAGTTACCATGCTGTTTTACATTTAAAAGGTGTAAAATTTATCCAACTTCGGATAGTATGTTTCTTAAAATTTTCGGGAAATGCAAAGATAAAAATTGCCAAAGTAATATGTATGGTTTTGCTGATAAGAAACCTTTAGAAGATGAACCTCTAAAATTAAAAATATGCATTCCAAACTCTGCAAATATTAAACATGCATCTAATTCCAATCGACCTTTAGGAGGAGAGCTGCGGAAAGTTATAGGCAAAGAACTTCAAAATACGGAAGGCTATTTGATGCGAAAAGAACTAGTATCTAAAACTATGGCGTTTGGAGAAAAAATTCCTCCACACGTATTTTCTACTGAAGTGCTAAGAAAAGCAAAGCAACATTATAGAGATAAAAGCCTTGGAATTGAATTAAACGATCCTATAAATTCTTTAATTGAATTAAAATATTTAATGCCATATGCGGGGTCCATCCATCTTATAAGTGCCGATCCATTTATCGTACATTATTGGTCTCCTGAACAACTTTTGGTATTTAACGAATCTTCCAAAAGTAAAGTTAACAATTGCCGACTGTGTATTGATGCGACAGGCCAATTAGTAAAAAAAATTACTAGAACAAGTCAGGGTTTAAAGTCATCACATATATTTTTGTATGCTGCTGTTTTACATAATGATTTATTTCAAACACCTGTGTCTCAGATGTTATCGGAGGTACAAGACATGTCAACAATATCCTATTGGCTAAATGAGTGGATAAGAAGTGGAGCAAAATTACCTCATGCAATTGTATGCGATTATTCGTACGCTCTCATCGGAGCCATAACATTTTCGTATTGCCAAATGTCAAGAAGCCGTTACTGTGATATATGTTTGAGAGTATTACAGAACAAAGAAACATCTACTCCTGCTGTTTTTATACGCCTGGACATAGCACACTTTATTAAAATGATATGCCGCTGGAAGTGTTTGGGAAAAGGTAGAATAAAAGAATTTTTTGTAAGGTCATTAATAATTTTAGTTGAATCAGAGACGTTAGAACAGTTCGAAGAAATATTTGTGAAAATTATTGTCATAGCTTCTTCCGAAACTGATGGCTTAGAACTTGATTCAACTTCAGTCCCTGCACCAGCTGAATTATTCCGGTCTCATATGATTAATATGATTAAAGATACAAACCTTCTAAATGATTCTGACTTGGATAATGAAGATTTAAATATTATTACAAACCAAGATTTAAATGAAGATATTAGTTCAAATCAAAATAATATGAATGTTTACTTAACATACCTAATAGAAAAAGTTGATAATTATTGTTCTATTGAAGGAAACAGAATAAATGCATATCATATTCCTGAGCTAAGAATAAATCTAATGCGAATAGTTAAACATTTTCCCATGTGGAGCAACGTGATGAATAATTATTTTAAGTCAAATTTTTCAACAGCTACTAGTGCCAAATTAGAAGGATATATAGGTAAATTAAAGTCTAAATTTTCAAAGCCTTTGACCGCCGATAGATTTGTAACATCGCACTTAAAAACTATTGAAAGTGAGACTAAAATATCAAGAAGTATTCAAATTGAAAATCGAGACCAATATATTACAACAAATAAACGTGAATTATTAAAAACTAACAGTGTGGACGTCAGATTTAAAGAAGCATTGGCTGTAAATAACGAATTAAACAATAGCAAAACTGAAGAACAAAATTTTTCTAAAAATAGAATTCCCAACAATAACGGATATGAAGATATTGAGATAGAAGATGACTTTGCTCATTATAATATTTCTAAAGACAACAACATTGTAAACAATATATGTGATAGTCCTAGTGAAGGTAATATTTGTCTTGATAACTTCCAATATGAAACTGATATTAAAGACTTATTAAAAGTGAGACAAAACGATGGATTAGACGAAGATATATCTAAAGATATTTTATCAGATGAAAATTATTCTGAAAATTATATGTCAGAAGATAATCAGTCAGAAGAAAATAATATGCCTGAAGATTATAACGAAACAGAAAATTGGAAGAATTTAGGTGAAAAACCATTTAAAAAAATAAAACGACCAACTAAATATAAAGGAAAATGTCCCGAAATTGAAAGACGTTTGAACCGATCGGGGTTGAGGTCATCAAATAAATGTCTAATAATTAATGGCAACTTATGTAAACCAGCAATTATTGAAAATAAGAAGTATATTATTTATAACACGTGTCCATTTGATTCTATACTATCATCGGTTGTTATAACTTATATTGAATCAAAAAAATATAGAGAACTTGTTGACGAGAAAGTCACTGAAAATCAGTTTTTGTCAATTTGTCGTGACGTGGCATACCATAAATGTAACATTGTAATATACCAAAAAAGAGCAAAAATGTTAATTGACATTTTTAAAACATCTAAAAACATTTCTGAAATCCATACAGTATTTGCAGAATGCAATATCAGTAATATGACAGAAAAATTATTAGTTGAAAATCCTTCTTATTTTGAACATCGCATTTGTCTTCATTGTAATTATACAAAAACATTTAAAAATATATTGATGATATTTTCGCCAAATTATCAACAAATAATTTTAAAAGAAGGAATAGCCCATCTACCAGGCGCAGTATGTGACTATATGATCAATACCAAACGAGTGTGCGCCAAATGTAGAAAGGAGGAATTACAAATCAGCAAGGAGCTGCAAGTTACAATTCGTATAGAGACAGACTGGATTGTTGAAAAGTGTTCTCTTACCGACATCCCAATGGAGTTAGTGGTCGACACAAAAAGGTATGTTAATAAGTTATAAGTATAGATATTTTTCCGTAAAAGTAATTCTTATAACTGAACAATCAAAGTAAACTCATAAACAAGATTAACAAATTATAATCTAAGAAATTGAAATTTTACTATAATTAATTTACAGGTATGGAATTTTGGCCGTTATATGTTATGTTGGAGAGACAAATTTTGAAGGAGTTGGTCATTACGTATCATATTGTAAAACAGGAAGAGGATTTTGGGAACTGCATAACAATTTAAACAAAGAGATTTTTCATTATCAGCTTCATCAAGTACAGAAAATAAAACCACACCAACTTCCTTTATGTAGCTGAATAAATTAAATTATTTTATCAACTTTTATAACAATTTTTTAAAGTATAACAAAAGTATTGTCAAGTATACACAAGTATTTCTTTGTTTTAAATTTTAATATAGTTTTTATCATCATTACACTTAATATAAAACAAGTTATTATTATTAGAATAATATGATCTTTAATGTTATTATCAATATCCAATATCCCGAAGACATTCTATAGTGATGGCTCAAAATAACAATAATATTTGAGCCATCGCCTATCATTATCGAATACACAGTTTATTAAAAGAAACTTTATATTCGTGGTTGAATGATGTTTCTACAGCTTACATTTATTTTATTAAATTTTTCATATTTTTGAATTTATTGTAATGTCAATATAACAAACTAAACCTTAAGTTATATCTTTAAAATTAAAGAAACAATTAACCACACAATTGCATATTTCTGCAAACAATTATTAGTTCCGACACGCCACCATATGAAAGTATTTTAAACGTAATCACAGAACCATTCGACCAACCTAACACCTCCAACAAAAAACAATGTACGAATTATTATTTATTTCCATTTTATTTATTATTATTATATTCATTGCAATTTTGAATAAGTAAATGTGAATAATAATATCAAATACCTAAATAGTTATAAAATAATAAAGTGAATAAATAAAAAACAAAAAATATATAGTAACCAAATACAAAATACAACTATACAAGGTTGTAATGACATAAAATAAGTATTGCAATAATCATTTTATGTTATATAACCTGCAGTGGCAACCATTTATGCTAAAAAAAATACTGACTTCTACAGTCTACTACCTATTTTCTGCTAGGGATAACTATTATAATCTGTAACTATTGACAACAATAATTTAACAATGTCACAATATCATGCCATGTAGGGTGCCAATGAAGTTATCACTTAGAGCGGATTTTGTGAAATAGACCAACGGGTAAGGAAGTGATGTCTTCGATACCTGGATATATTTTGTCTATGAGTTCTTTTATAGTTTTTACAAAAGTAGGTACCTAATCCGGTCGGCAAAGTAATTTTTTCTTCATATAATTTTTACGCAATCTTTTTACTGGGAATATATCTACACCAAATGTAGCTTAAAGATTATAGTTATAAAAAATTTCAAACACATATTGGAAAATATTGCCAGCTGCAAACAATTCGCAGTAACCACCGTAGACAGTAGTATCACGAACATAATCCTCAGCAGTGGAAATGTTGTCACCATATGAACTGTAAGACATATTAATAAAGGTATTCCAATTATCAGAGACATACACAACAATTTTATTTCGGATCTCCTGGCATCTTTCTTGAGTGTTAACAAATGAAAGGAAATTGAACGGAAAAAAACAGGCACCCTCACCGATAATTGGTACAACTATTTGAGATGTCAAAATTCCATTCACAGTAATTTCTTCAATAGATGACATTTTTTATAAATGAAATTGAAAATAACTGAATAAAAAATAATATCCTATGCCCATATTATATTGCCATTACAACCTCTAATCAATAATAATAATAATAATAATAATAATAATTTAATAATATGAATAAATAAAGAATAATAATAATAATTAAGATTAGAAATTGCTTGTTCGATTGCTTGTATACTTACAACCTTTTCATTTTCCCTTTAGGGGTTGAATTTTCAAAAATCCTTTCTTAAAGCACGGTGAAATTATCATATTAATCCCTCCCGAAAATTTCAACCTGATCTGCCCTCTGGTTTGGACTTTACGGTGATCCCTCAGGAGGACAAATTCCTTTATATGTATAGATAAGCAAAATACCGACTTCTACTACCTATTTTCTACTAGGTATAAATATTATAATCTGTAGCTATTGACAACAATAATTTAACAATGTAACCTCATGCCATGTTGGGTGCCAATGAAGTTATCACTTCGAGCTGGTTTGACTTACAAACTCTGGGGGGGGGGCTGGGGCGGATTTTTGGAAATTTGCCAGAGGGTAGGGGTTTAACTTACAAACTCTGAAAACCAACTTACAAATACTTACAAATGAATATCTTCAACTTACAATCGGTCCGGATAGATTCAGCCGACATGGGGGGGGCTGGGGCGGATTTTTGGAAAATCGCCAGAGGGTAGGGGTTTAACTTACAAACTCTGAAAATCAACTTACAAATACTTACAAATTAATATCTTCAACTTACAATCGGTCCGGATCGATTCGGCCGACATGGGGGGGCTGGGGCGGATTTTTGGAAAATCGCCAGAGGGTAGGGGTTTAACTTACAAACTCTGAAAACCAACTTACAAATACTTACAAATGAATATCTTCAACTTACAATCGGTCCGGATCGATTCGGCCGATATGGGGGGGGCCAACTTCACACACGTGGCAAGTTTAGAGTCTTGTGATAAATTCATAGCTTTACACTGTCCAAGCATATCAATCTGACAATTGCGAATCTCAGTGATAGAGCGGAGAAGATCATCCATGGTAGCAGGAGCCGAGGTTTTTTTAATATTAGTAGATCTAGTATTAATTTGCGATGTTTTAGGTGGGGTTGGGGACATTATGCGGATTTAACGGCAGAATATGTAAGATTCAATCATAAAGATATATATCAATTAAAAGATACCTTAAGAATAATGATAATCACCTGACTCACTGTGTACATATGATTACGTCGTGTATGAATGCTACTAGATACACGGTGTATATGTCGTGTGCACGAGGACCGTATCGCATCGGGTCAGGTAATTAACGGGCGGCGGGAAATAGCACGGCCGAATCCAACTAAACCAACGATAAAATTTTAAAATAACTAACGGTCGTGTACTTCAACTAAGACAAAAGAAAAACTGTCCTTAGGGGGGACGTTTTAAGCACACCGACTCAAAAACGACACCGGTCTACGCGCGCACTTTTTATAGAATAGTTAAGAAATAAAACGTAAAAAACGACCAACTGTAGCCGGAGAAAATATAGAAAAACTGGGAACGATATTGTTACCTGAGTGTGTCTACTATATTATGTTATCATTTGTGTTGTGTAGTGTCCGATGGTTATTGGCGTTGTCATTCTGGTCCTGATGTCATGGAAAAAGCCATCCGTCCACCGACCTTTGGTGGAATTGGCCCATAGTTGTTGCCATTCTGCTATACATATATCTTCAGCTACGTTTTTCGGCATGCCTTGACAAATCCTAATGGCCATCTCAATTTGTAGGTATATTGGCGGGGTACCGGCAACAACCTGCAGTGCCCTGGTAGACACAGTTTCGTATCCCGCAGTTACAGCCAGGAGCACTCTCCTTTGTGCCGACTCCATCTTTAGTTTGGCCGTATTTGTCGCTACTGATGGGTACCATATGCTGGCCCCATACGTGACTCTAGGAATGTAGACCGCTTTGTATAGTAATAGCGCCATGGCTGAGGAGATGCCCCATTTAGATTTCCTGACCGTTTTTAGTCTCGAGAAGACGTCCGTGCTAGAGTCTAGTAGTTTCACTGCGTGTCCTCCAAAGTCGAGGTTGGCTCCGAGATGTAGGCCGAGGTACTTGGTTACTGTTGTGGACTTTATGCGATCATCGCCGAAGGCTGCAGTAAACCCTGGAACAAGTCCGCCCTTCAGGATTATCATTACAGATTATTCCTTTGAGAAGGCCAGTCCTCTTATACGGCCCCATTCAGTTATCGTCACCAAAGCTTCTTCAGTGGTCCTAAGTATATCCTTTCTAGTATTGCCCGAAACTAGTAGGGCGATGTCGTCAGCGTATGCCACTATCGTTGTATCGTTTGGCAGATTCTCTTTGAGCAGTCTGTCCATAGTTAAGTTCCAGAGTCTAGGTCCTAACTTGGATCCCTGAGGGCATCCTCGGGTTAGAGTTATGGTGTGCTCTGCGCCACCCACCTTGTATGTAGCAGTTCTGTTAGTGAGATGATCCATTGCAGTTGACGTTGTAGTAAGGCCACAGTTGAGTTGTCGCATATCTTGGATCAGCATTGGCCACTGTACATTATCGAAGGCCCCACTTATGTCCAAGAATGTGCCAAGTACATGTCTGCCATTTTGGGCGACCCAGGTTTGCAATTCGTTCAGTGCCGTAGTTGGAGATTTCCCCGGCCTAAAGCCATGTTGCCGAGGGTGTAAGTTATGCCCGATTTCTGTTTCAAGTATGTCGCAAATTACTTCTTCCAAGATTTTGCCGAGGACCGGTAGCAGGCTGACCGGGCGGTAACTTTTTGGTACTAATGGATCCTTACTTTTACCTTTCAAGATTACCACTATAGCCGCGTTCTTCCAAGGGTCGGGGAATCTACCCTCCTTGAGGCACTTGTTTGTTAGTGAGTACATGTCTTGTTCAATCGCAGGCCAAGCTGACTTTATAATCTTCGCGGTCAGTCCATCTGCGCCTGGTGCCTTGTTTTTCTGTCTAATTGCGACTGCTCTGAGTTCTGCCATTGAGACCTGCGGAATAGGATCTAATGCTCTGGGGATCGGATCCGGTCTGATGTCTGTATCCGAGGTAGGGATTAGCTCGCCTATCATGTATTGAATTGTGTCTTCTAGGCTTGATGTGTAGCTGCTATCGTGCTTTTTCAGAACTGAGGGTACTGTTTGAATACTCTTACCTTTGACTAACCATTTTGAAAGTTTTCCCCAAGGGTTTCTGCACATAGACTGTTCTTCAACGAACTTAGACCATATTGCCTTCTTGGCTGCACGGATGTTGCCGACGTGCCGGTTCCTGGCTGCTCTAAATCGTGCTCTGGTATCTGGGTTATCGGCTCTGAGCATTGCTCTGTGGGCTCGGCTTAATTCGTTTCTAGAGTTGGTGGTATCTTTGGTCCACCATGGCGGGCGTGTTTTCTTTATATCGCACTGTCTAGGCAGCAACTGATCGCACGCCTTTGTCAGGCATTCCGTTATGCGGACAGCTGAGTCATTAATGGTAACATCCAATGGTGAGGATTCTAACGCCTTGGCGACGGTGCCGGAGAATAGTGATTTATTGATTTTGCGATCGTTGTATCGCACTCTAGGTGCTGGATTGATACTGTCCGTTACTTGTTCCTGTAGTTGGAAACAGATCAGTAGGTGATCGCTACTGGTGATTCCTTTGAGAACTCGCCAATCGCGAATGCTGTTAACCATGCATGTAGTTGCGAGTGTTATATCCACGTTACTTCGGCCTCTCGCGCTTTGGAACGTATATTCGTTCCCTTCCTTGTTCAAAATGACCAAGTTCAGGTCTGTAATCATTGACTCGACGAGTCGACCTTTGTCGTTCCTTCTGTGGTCGAACCATTTATGGGAAAAGGCATTCACGTCCATGCCTAGGATCGACCGGCATGACAATAATGAGTGGATCCTGCTTATTTCTCGCGTGATGGTGTCTGTTGGTATCCTGTACTGGAAGTAGCTAGACACCAGATTCACCGGGGACTGTCCGGGGATGGCTACTCCAATAGTGACTGTGTGAGACGTGGTAAGGTGTGACTTTAGTAAGATATCCAGGTTGCAATTGAAAACGACTATGGTGGCCCATACACCATGGTGCTCATTCACGGTACACTTGGCCGTGCGGGTTGACCCATTTTCGATGCCTGTGCGCACTCCCCACCTGGAGTACGGTTCCTGGATGAGGGCTACATCCACATTATTATTCATACAGTAATGGTATAGCTGGTCCGACACAGCCGTTGACCTTGCCATGTTGAGCTGTACGATCTTCAACTCACTTACACTCATAGTTGGTTTTTAATTGCAGAGCCATAGTGCGAGCCACCCATTTCGCACAATCTTTAGATAAGGTGGTGTGAATACCACCGCAGTGCGCGCAGCATGGTTGTTCATTTTTGCAGTCCTTTTTGCTGTGCCCGGGTTTGGCGCTGTGGAAACAAGTGCGGGTCTCGGCCTTGCAGTCCGCAGTTCTGTGGTCCGTTAGTAGGCATCTACGGCAGTGTGGAGCGACGGTGTACTGTCGGGGGAAGGTGGAGATTATGCCCACGTATGCCCTTTTGCCAATGATGGTCTTGTATATCATAGGAGAGACCTCGATAACCCAGTCCGAGGTATGCTCATTCCTCTTGCCGCATTTGAATAGTGGTCTTATGTCGTCCGGTGAACATTCTGTGAGAGCCTGATTTTGCCCTTTCAGGGACTCGGGAATGAATTCTGATGTGTAATCAATGGGAATACTATTTTATTTCACCCTTGGCTTTCTGGGAGCCGTTTCCCTTATAGATATGCCTTCTTTGATATGACGGATTGCATCAGCCGTTTTATCATCGAGGTAGTCGGTACGTAGTCGCCGCTGTGTAATTTTCGGCATCCGTCGAGCTTCGGATTGGAAATCTTTGAGCTGACTACCTTCCAAATGTCATCTAACTTCAATTTGTCCTCGTTAATGTTTATTATAAATGCCGGTTTGACTGGACGTTTCTTTGCGGCCTTGAGCTTGTCTGCGATGTCCTGTTTGTGAGTGTGAGTTGAGCCTTTCCGTTTTTTGCTCCTGGATGCTTGCCTCTCCAACGGAGGGAACTCACCGAGTCTGCTATTGGCCGTTTTGCCGTTAGGTGCAGGCGGTACTTCGTCATCTTCGGTTACGGCGGTGGGCGATGGGCCGTAATTAGTCGCCGCGACGTATAGTTTTGTGCCCTTGCTTTGATTGAGGCATTCCTCGAGCCTGCGGTTTACGCAGGAAGCCTAAAACTTTGCTTCCTGATATTTACCGGAAATAACGGCGGCCTCTAGGGCAATGGCGGTACTGCAGGATTGGATTTTACTTAGGAATTCCTCGATCCCCAATATCCATTTCTTCCCTGCCTTAAGGTACGGTTTCCTATGTGCGACTGGTCGCAACGACTGATCGCAACGACTAGTCGCAATGACTGATCTATATTTAATCAATGAACGTGGTTTCCCATGTGCGATTGACACGTGCGTGTCGATAACAGTCGTTGCGGCTTGCGACTGTAGTGATCCGATAGCAGTGTCGTTTATGAGTCGCATGCGTGTTTTATTTTCCTTCATTATAATTTTAATTTTTTTTATAATATACGACGAATATATTATTATATTACGTAATCATAATCATGTCAAAAACTATAATATCAAAATTTTTGCCAAATGAGGACGAAATTTTAGTTGAGGCAGTAGAGGAGCGTAGCGTAATTTATGACAGTTCTAACCATAAACATAAAGACTACAATTTTATAAATACAATTTGGAACGAAATTTCGTCTATTGTTAGAAAATCATGTAAGTAAACCTGTAATGTACATTTATATACATAAGAATATTTAAGAAAGTTGCATTCTAATAATCAAAGAATAAGGCTCGGAATTTATTCAGTGAATATACCTAATGTTAAATTAATGTTTAATCCGTATTATAGCTGATGATTGCAAAAATAGATGGCGGAATATACGTGACACTTATATGAGGCACAAAAAGAAACTGGGTACTGGATCTCCAGCAATATTATCAAAAAAAAAATGGCCTTTAGCTGGTCATTTGTCTTTTTTGGATAATGTTGAATATGAACGAATGTAAGTATTTAAGTATATCAATTGTGTACTTTTATTTATAACTTTAATAATGTAATATTATTTACTCAATAATTCTGATTATAAATTAAACGTACATTCATTATTAATATTAAATTTATTAATATTTTAGTACGACATCAAATGTGTGCAATGATCCAAACTCTGCAATACCCGGGAGTAGCCAAGATGACACCGAAGAACCATTGAAAGAACCAACTGTTATAGATGAAAAGGAAAAACACGGAAAAAGGTCAAGAGCTAACTATGAAAAAATTGAAAAAGTAAAAAGAATGAATGACAGAACAGCAATAATACACGCCATACAAGCTCAAAACCAAGCAATTTTGGTCAGAGAAGCTACTGACGAGATAGACTTATTTTTTTAAAGTATTGCTATTTCAGTAAATAAGCTACCAGCCAGAGGAAAAACTGAAGCTAAACTTAAAATATTAACTTTAGTTACACAACTTGAAGATAAATACTCAGATGCTGCTGCCGCGCAATCCACTCAACT
The DNA here is from genome assembly GCA_022818045.1 of Neotoxoptera formosana. Classification (NCBI taxonomy): domain Eukaryota; kingdom Metazoa; phylum Arthropoda; class Insecta; order Hemiptera; family Aphididae; genus Neotoxoptera; species Neotoxoptera formosana. The sequence continues at coordinate 3,791,290 of CM040630.1, forward strand.
GATGTTTCAAACACCCACTGAAATTAAGTTTCAAACACCTTCTATTATGCCTACAGATTATAATCATATAATGTCACTTTCGAGCTCACCATCGCCATGTCCCAGTTCTTCATCGGCTACTTCTCAAGGATTTGAACCATATGGAACATATAACAACCAACAACTATAACTATGACTGGTATTTATTGCATATTGTAATAATTATTCAAATACGTAATTAATTATAATTTAATAAGTTGTTTTTAATATTTTAATAAAATACAGATATACATATTACATAAACATTATTTTAAAAATTTAATTCGTAAAGTTATTAAGTGTTTTTTTATTTTTAACATTGTTTTCTAATTTTAAGTCGTAAAGTTATAATTTTTTTTTTATTTTTTTTGTATTTTTTAACATTGTTTTCAAATTTTCATTCCTCAAGTTATTAAGTTTTTTTTATTTTTGACATTGTTTTCAAATTTTCATTCTTGAAGTTATTAAGTTTTCTTATATTTATTTGATATTAAAATAAATTTTTGTTTTAATATATATTAAAGTTGAAACAAATTAAGTTAAATAATAGTTTCATAATATAAATAACCTATAGGTTTTCCTGCCACGAAACAGCTCCTTCGTTACAAAAAAATTCTTTAAATGCTTCTCTAACGTCAAATCCTTCTGCGTTTGCAAAACCACCTCCTCTTGCAATTGGTATTATATTATTGGTGGGTACTGGTTCTCTTGAATCAAATTCTATAAATGCTCGTCCATTTTCTTCTAAGTATGCATCACGTAGCATGTTATGCAAACAGCAAGCTACTGTGATTAGATTGTCTCATGTCGATGGTTCAATGCTTATAGGTTGGTAAAAAACTCGAAAAACTTGGCTTAATAAACCAAACGCGTTTTCTGTTACTCGCCTAGCACGACTCAATCTATAATTAAATATAGACTTGGTCTTATCGTCTCTTGATGCTTGTCTAGTATATGGTTTCATTATATGAGTATGAAGCCTAAATGACCCTTCTAATATTTTTTTACCCATTGTAGACTTTAAAAATATTCCGCTGTCACCTTCTCTGCCAAACGAACCAATGTCTACAGCGATAAATTTGTAGTTGGCATCAACCATAGCTAACAGTACAATTGAAAAAAAGTCTTTATAGTTGTAAAAAAGTGATCCAGTGTTGTTAGGACTTCTAATTCGGACGTGTTTTCCGTCAATCGCCAATATACAGTTTGGAAAATTCCATTTTGTCATAAATTCAGAGGATTTGATATTAAAATCTACTGTCGATATGTCAGGAAGAAATATAGGTGTTAAATATTTGTTTAAAGCTGATAGTGTTTTCTTAATAATTAGACTGATATAGCTATGGGAAATTCTAAATGAAAATGACAGTGATCTAAATGATTCTCCTGTTGCAAGATACCTATGGATTACACAAAATACATATATATTAATTTTCATTGATAGGTAGGTACGTAGTATTTTAAATTTTGTTTGCTATTTTAAAATATTATCGTTGTGAAGCATTTAATTGTACGAATTCGATAAACTTTTTTTTAAAGTGACTAATTTATTTAGGGGCAGATACATTAAATTTAATATAATATTCATAAAATAATAATTTAACACATAAGCTTAAATTTTAGAAACCAGAACTACAATTTTTTTTTGTTGAAAACACATTTTATTTTATTCTATTTTTTGTTATTCCATTAAGTATATCTGTCTGTTAATATTTAAATGTTTAAATTTTTTGCTCTACTCTGTCATACAAAATATATATACATATTAACAGGTTAACTGCTACGTCATTTTTCAGTACATTGCCAAAAGCGCTACATGTACCATTTTTGGTACATTTGTTGTTTTGCCAATAAGTTTTTGTGTACCAATAGTGGTACACGGGAGTCTGCCAAAAAGTGTTATGTGTGCCTACTATGGTACACGTAAATACGATTTTAACACAGGAAAATATTTCATAGCCCACCAGACAAACAAATTTTTGACCAGCCCATTGATATCTTATAAATTCATTTTTTTAGGTAAAAAAAATCAAAAAAAAACAATTATAATTTTAAATAATGTATTTATTTTAATAATATGAATGGCAAATCAACCGTGTACCAAAAATGGTACACATAGCGGTTAACCTGTTTTTTAATTATAAATATTTATTTATTTACCTTAAAGTTACTGCCAATTTTTCTTCAGGTTTAATTGGTTTTTTAACTCGTTTAGATGGAGGTAATGTTATATCATTCTTTATCAATGATAGAATGAACATAAATTGGTCATAATTTATACGGAAAAATTCACGGAATTTCGGTTTACTATTATTTAAATGTCCATTTATCAGAATTTCAAAAAAGCCTTCAGCTATTCGAGTTGTAAAAAACTTGTCTATTGGATTTCTTTTAATAGTTACTAATGGATTTTCATCTTCTTCTTCGTCTTCCTCTAGTAGAATACTAATTATTTTATTATTATTAATAATAATTTTCTCCATTGTAGTAAAAGTATAACAGAAATTATTAAAATAAAAAATAATAAGTTAATACTAAATAAGCACGTCTGTTCACTACAAAATTTTAGGATAAAATAGATTACTATTCCACCAGTCGCAAAGTGTAGTCGCATTTAAAGAAACCAGTCGGTACGTAGCGTTTAATCATTGCGACTAGTCGTTGCGATCAGTCGTTGCGACCAGTCGCACATAGGAAACCGTACCTTTAGTTGCAATCTGCATGTCCTGCAGGAAAGCTCTGCAATCTGAGACGTGTCTCTCAATAGATTTGTTCTCTGCCGCAATGCTGTCCGGCACTATACCCGGAGGCGAGTCCCCAACTAGTTTACGTTTCCGTAGGTTTGAAGTAGGTGTCGTGTTGACTGCACTATCCTCAGCGTCATCAGATATGTCATCATTCCCTCCTCGTAGCTTGAGGGGAGCGTTGTCAAATATTTCTGTCGTGATCTTGGTCAAGTTAGGTTCGAGCGGGGCCGATTTTTGGCCGTTGTCGTGGTCGTTGGGTGTTCTAGCCGTTATCATATTTGTGGGGCCACCACATCGCTCGCCCTTGCGTGGTAGAGAAGGGGACAACGGGGCTACATTCGCCGATCCAACTAGCCCTGTAGCATCCGAGGTTACCACTGGTCCGGTAAACTCTATGTGGGTTACCAGACCTTTCATGTTGTGATTTAAGGTTTACTCATTGCATTTTTGACCTCCTGCCAGGTTCCGGGTTTCAGAGCCCTGATCCCTCCGGCTCGCGGCGGGCTCGACCGCGAGTTGCGTTCCGTTTCATTCAGCCTGGTCAGGGTATAACCTTATCCACTCCTGGCTCCTACGACCGTAGATGCCAACCTCCGGAAGTCCATGTTCTGAAGGCCTCTTAACGCCGAACAGCTTGTTCCGTCGGGCGGGGTCGCCACGTCAAGGCGGGCCTTCATCGACCCCAAGTAGATAGGGACAGAGTCTCCCGGGTTTTGTTGGCTTGCGCCTACCTCCGTCGTCCGTGCCTTAGCGCTGAGCGCTACTTACAGGTGACGATGGAGCTGGGGCGGCTGCGGCAAGCCGCCACCGGTCCAGGGTCTTTTAGGGAACACCAGCACCGGGCCCGAGGGCCCGTACCTTTCCGAGGCCCGGGACAACATGGTTAAGTGCCGCCTTGTGTCCGTGCCTCCCACTAGGTACAGTGGTTTGTGTGCTACTATCTTGCGCTGGTCCCACCGCCACCACGTTGCAGCCGAGGTAGGCTCCTCAACCTTGAGGGCCACCGAGTCCGGAGCGGCAAGCCGGTCCGGCGGACGGTGGGGCTCCCCTCCCCGTGATACCGACAGGGTTTTAAGTTGACGTCGGTGGGTCAACCCGGTCAGCGAGCTGACCTCCCACTATTCTGGCTCCCCAGCCGGCTAGTGGTGGGCCTTGCAGTGGAGATTCGGACCGGCACCTAAGCACCGACCCTGAGTCCCCACCAACCCTCCCGTCGCCTATGACGGGCCTACCTAAAACCTATTCAAGCCTACCCTGTCCGAAGCTCTTTTGGCCTCGATGGCCACCCTAGCAAAGCGACGCAGAGCGCGGTAGTTCGACCTTGTGTCCAGGAACACCTTGGTCGGACACGGCCATGCGTCCTAGCCTATTTGCCTGATGAGCCGGTCCCTCTCAGCAGAGAGAACCGGGCATCTGTAGAGCACATGGTTCACCGTCTCGTCCTCGGTTTCACATCTACATCCACCCGCAGGGTGAAGGAAGTCAACTTGGCGTTGAAATCCCCGTGCCCTGTGAGGAACTGACTTACATAGTGATCCACATCGAGGGGTAAATCCAGTCTTCTCCTAATGTCGGGAATCATCGCATAGGTCCACCGACCCTTATCGCTACTATCCCACCTATCCTGCCAAATGACCAAGAGCCTATCCCACTGGTCTCTCATCTCCTCCTCCGAGATAAGACCAGCTTTTCTGTCCTTCCTAATCACAGACCAACGAATTTCCAAGTCCAAAGGCAGCTGCCCAGCGACGACCTGCAACGCTGACGCCGTTCGTTATCATCGCTTCTGACTTTTGGGCGGAAAAAGTGAGTCCTCTGTCCCGAGCCCAATCCAGAACTGGCAATAGTGGGGCCTCGGCCCGGTCGATGAGGGTGCGCCTGTTCGGTCCAGCTACCGAAATTGCAATGTCATCTACATAAGCCTGGGCATTCACATACTCCTGAAACTCGGTACGGAGTAGGGCTTCTACCGTCACGTTCCAGACCACGGGTCCCAGAATCAAACCTTGGGGGCACCTCTTGGTAACTCTGACTGTTTTCGATACACACCCTATTGTCATGGTGGCCGTTCGGCCTCTGAGGTAATCGGCAATAAGGTACCTCATGTGCTGGCTGGCTCCCAGGCTACTAAGATCTCGCTGCAATGCCGGCCACATAAGGTTATCAAAAGCTCCGGATATGTCCAGAAATATCGAGATTACATATTGCTCCGTACGGAGACTGCTCCACGTAAGCAGGTTTTGAATCGCGTCCAAAGTCGATCGTCCTTCAGTAAAACCAAACTGTTTCCCGGATAAGTTAGGGCTTATCTGCATTTTCAATCGGTTGTTGATAACCTTTTCTGTAATCTTCCCCATGACCGGCAGCAGGCTCACTGGCCTGTAAGATTTAGGGAGCGCGATGTCTCTGTCCTGCCCTTATAATATGGGAATCACCTGGGCTGCCTTCCAGCTACCGGGAAACTGTGCTATCCTCAGGCACTCGTTTACGATCTTCGTGAGTCTAGGGGCTATCGCCGGCCAGAGGACACGGACCATTTTGGCAGTGATGCTGTCCATTCCTGGAGCCCTGTTTGGCGACATAGCCCATGCGTAATTTTTGAGCTCTTGCTCGGCTACTGGATCCAGGTCTCCTTTTATGGTCTCTGGACGAATATCCTCCCAGTTCAGAGGGTCGTTGGGAATCAGAGCATTGAGTAAGGTAGACACCGACTCATCTATGTTATTCACTACCCTTCCATCTGGGTGTTTCATCAGCCCGATCGCTGTTTGTGGCCTATTCGCAACCTTCATCCAACGATACAGCTTGCCCCAGGGCTGGTATGCCTCCAGGGTGCAAAAATTCTTCCACGAGGACACATATTTTCTTCTTAACAGCAGGGTATACTCGTTCCTCCCTAGGTTATAGTGCTGTCGCTCTCCGGCTTCCTTGTGTCTCGCTGCCACTCGCACCTCCCTCCTATTTCTGGCCAGCTCCGGGGACCACCATGGCGGCAAGGCCTTCTTTCTAGGTTTGGTCCTGGGAGCATAACGGACTGCCGCATGTGTAATATCCTCGTTGATCTGGATGGCCATTGTAGCTAGGTCTTCTGCCGCATCTGCCCGTTGTGAAAACCTGGCATCATATTCCTGCACGAATATATCATGATTTTTCTTGGGAAGGTTAAAGCTGTGGTGGTGCGGTGGATGAATTCTCTGATTCTCAGGTCCAAGGTGAAGTTTATCAGATTGTGGTCGCTGGAAGTCACTGCCGGGATAACAGCCCAGTCACTCAATTTCCCGAGAGTACCCTCACTGCAAACGGTAACATCTATGTTGGTGCGAACCCTGGGCCCATCGAAGATCCTGTGTGTACTCCTCTTCTTCGCGGTCCGCATGCCTTGGAGGTCCAGCCACATGACCAAGGTCTCCCCTCGGCGGTCGTTGATTCTACTGAACCAACGAGTGGAGAACGCATTTGCGTCTAGCGCGATGAGGACCTCAGGTGCGGACGACTGGTGGAGGGTATCCAGCGCATCAACATGATTATCGGTGGGGACTCTGTACTTGAAGTACCCGCTGATAAGGGTCACTGTCCCTTCCTCAGCGCAGTCAAGGTCGATGGAAACAAAATTCTCCGTGGTTCCGACAGACCTGGCGACCACAACTAGATCGCCGTTGAGGACAATGATGGCTGCCCCATGGTCCACATAGTTGGGCCCGCCCCATCTTCGTGTTCCCTTCGAGAGGTATGTTCTCATCGGGGCTGCTTCGAAGCCCGTTAGTTTACCGCGGTTAGTGTATGGCTCTTGCACCATCGCAATATCGACACTCATATCCTGGCAGTAAGCTAAGAGCTGGTCGTTGACTGCCGCCGCTCTCCCCATGTTTAGCTGCACTATCTTTATGGACTGGGTGCTCATTGCGAGGTCCCATAGTCAGTTCTCTTGATCTGCCCAACCAGGAACGCTGTCCTCGCAGAGCACGTTTTATCTCTGGCATTGTGTCTCCCCCTGCAGTTGACGCAGGACGGATTTGCCTCCGCAGCCGGGCAGTCCGCCGTCTTATGCCCTTTTCACCCACAATGCGCGCACACGTGTTCCTTTTCGAAGCACTTGGCCGCTGGGTGTCCGTGTCTTAGACACATGTGACATTGCGTAACGTTTTCGTAAGCGCTCGTCCTGCACCTCATGAAGCCCATATAGAGCGTCGTGTCCTCAAACTTAGAATAATATTGCGGATTCACCTCAACGATCCAGTTCGTGGTACTTCTATCCCTCGGTCCGCTCTTAAACGCTGGTCTTAGCACATCCTCTCCGACGTCTTCGCTGATTCCTAGCTCCGGATTCTGCGCCAGCAGGTCTCTTTGTGTTCCCGCCACGTCAACATCTGCGCTGACGCCACGGATGATATCTCGCGGCCACCGCAGACTGTCCTCCTTCAGCAGGGACGACACTTTGGCAATGTGCTTAAGGGCTTCTGTCGTCTCCTTGTCGGATGGCTTCAGAATGACCTTGCCAGCCTTGGTCGTCACTGTCTGGCATCTCGGTCTGACCTTCTTCGCCACCACCTGGTTCCAAATCATTTCTCTGATATCAGACACCGACTTGCCCTATCTCTCCTGTATCACGAACGATGGCATATTCTCCGTCTGCTTTGTTTCCTTGATCCTCTTGTTGCGGAGCGTTACCCTCGATCTGGAGCGGTCTCCAGTCCGGTCGGACGATTTGTTCTTTTTCCTCCTGGTGACTGTAGCGAAGTTCGCCACCTCCTGGCGCTCCATAGTCTGCACCACTGGGGAGGTCACCGACGCCATTGCCGCATCGTGTGCCCTGATCGCTTCCTTTTCCGCAAAACGGGCCACGACTGCCTCCAGCGTCTGCTCGTGAGACGCTTCCCTAAGACGTAGCTCCGTTCCAAACTGCGCCGCGGCTGCCCCAGCGCAGATCTCTGCGGACCTTCTAACCTCTTCTACCTGGCTACGTAACTGCAGGTTTTCGATGACAAGGTCGGTAACCGCCGTGTCCAATTCCTCGAGTTTCGCAAAGAGGTTTCTCTGCGTTTCTATTTGCATGGTAGTTTTCTTTGTCGACGCGAGGTCCAAGGTGTGTCTGATCCACTTCAAGGCCGATCTGGCCGTCGGAGCCGGGGCAGGGGTCCCCCTTGTCTTTTTATGGCTCGGCGATCCTCCTAGAGGAGGGGGGGATCTTTGCAGACCAGTGTCGACTGCCTGAGACGCGGCTGGTTCGTCGTCCTCTTCCATGCTACTGTTGTTCCCTAGCATCCCTCTGGAGGGGGGGAATTAAGAACCCCGAGATTCCCCACGGGGGTATGGGTGCTGGTGACCTCCCTGATCGATATACGTCGAAAAATCGAATCCCAAAATGGGGGGGGGGGGTGCCCCGTTCCTGAATGCACCTAATTTCAGTACTACCCTAGTGTAACCGATGCCCGTTGCCCCTAGGCGTCTGCGACGTTTCCCCGCAGAGTTATACTTAACTATACTTAACTCAAAACGGGGGGGAGTTGGGGGCTTTGTTCCCAAGTACGGGATATGATGTGGTGAGCCCAGAATATGGGTTCCCCCTTTTTCTGGGGCCTTTTGGCCTTAGTATTTAGTAAGTCCGCTCTTGAACCCTGGTCTTAGCACAACCTCTCCGACGACCAGGATCGATGCCCAGGAGAAACTGCAACGCCGAGGAGGCCTGCGCCCCCCCCCCCCCTGTGGTACAGCCGTTCACTGGAGATCTTCCCCTGCCAGCTTTGGCTTTGTCCACACAGTAGCTCCCGCTACAGCCACCACGAAACCAACCGGCTCGGGGCGCAAGTCGGCAAGCCGGCGGGCGCCCGAAGTGGGAGGGCTCTGACCCGAAGTGGGAGCGCTCGAGTCAGAGGGGCGTCTCTCCCTTCCCGTGGTACCGATCTCACCCCCGTTAGGTAGAACATCATCGGTGGGATGTTCAACCGGGCGAGCCCGGTCTCCCAGGATTCGCTGGCTCAGCAGGCTCTTGGTGGGCCTTATAGTAGATAGGGACAGGTCGTCCGAGGTTTGTTGGCATACGCCGTTACAGCTGTGTACCTTGTATTAACACTAGGCGCTATTTAAGAGACACAGAGGTTCAGGCAGATCTATGTCATGCCTGGGTCGCCATAGGGGCCACCAGCACCGGATCTGGGATCCGTACCTTTCCGAGTCGGGTCGGCTTTCGCCTTAAGGTCCTTCTCCCTCTAAGGTGGAGAGGTTTGTTACTATCATAGCGCTTGTCCCAAAACCTCCGCGTTTCAGCCGAGGTAGGCTCCTCAACCTTGATGGGCATCTCTAACGGGCCGGCAAGCCGAACCGTTATTGATGGGGCTCCCATCTCCCGCGGTACCGACTAGTTTTAAAGTTGACATCGGTGGGTCAACTCGAGGTGTTACCACCTCTACCGTTATTTTGGCTTCCCAGGCCGGCTAGCGGTTGGCCTTTTAAGTTTGGTGTAGGCCACCACCCCCCATTTTAGGACTGGGTTGTCCTATCCTTTTAGTCGCCTTTTACGATCAAGTTGGATAAGACTGTTGTCGCAATTCTTATTCCCCGACAACAGGGAGAAATGTTCTTCTGTCTTCCCAGCATTTGTTCTCTTATGTTCTTATAATTCCCTAGTTGACACTTGATTCCTCTATGAGCGTATTCTTTGCGAACACCGCGAATGCGTCAAAGATCCTTCTTGTTTTAATCAGAACTTCTGGTGTGCATGGCCAATTCTCGCCCTCACTTGTTATCGCTTCTATTAGACTTTCCCTTTGTACCGACCATCTGTTGCAATGGTATATGGAGTGTTCTGGGTCATCGTTTCCCTGTCCACATGAGCAATCAGGTGCTTCTCTTAGTCCTAATTCCGATAATTTCGCAGCAAAGTCTCCATGTCCCGAAAGGTATTGTGTTGTATAGTGATTGAGATATAGTGGAGTTGCTAATCTCGTTCTTATGTTCGGTATAACGTTTCTTGTCCATTCTCCTTTCTTAGAGGTTGACCATCTGTCCTGCCAATTTGTATTAATGCGTCTTTTAGTTCCTCTTGTGCCTCTAATGTTATTTTACCCCTCCTATGTTCTTGTTTTGTTCCTTCCCAGATTATTTGTAAATCAAGGGGTAGGAGGCCTGTAATTACTTGGAGTGCGTCCGTTGATGTTGTTTTATACGCTCCAGAGACCGCTAGTAAAGGCGTTCTCTGCCCTTTTATAATTTTTTTTCTTGTTGTCATGTTCCATTCTTGGATCCAAATACATGCAGCATAAGTTACCCTTGGGATATAAATTGCTCGATATAGTATAAGAGCTGTTTCAAATGATATGCCCCAGTCTGCTCCAACTATTCCTCTTAATCTGCTAAACTCTATTGTGATTTTTTCTATTATACTTGTGACTTGAGTTTAGTATTGTAGTTCTTGTTCTATTTCCACTCCTAGGTATTTTACTTTATTGACTGTTTTAATTTTTCCGTTTCCAAATTTAAGATAAAATCCTGGTGCAAGTTTTCCTTTCAGGACCATGCCCATAGTTTTGGTCATGGAAAATGATAATCCGTATCTATTGGCCCAGAGGCAAAGGTCTTCTATGTGCGCTCCCGTTCTGCTCACTAATTCCTTTCTGTTGTTGCCTGCGATAAGCGTTACTATATCGTCTGCATATGCTACTCTGTGCGTGTACTCTTCCCTTTCCGCTGCGAGAATTTGGTTAACTACTATGTTCCACAATGGCGGGCCAAATCCTGAACCTTGCGGACATCCTTTTGTGAGTGTTTTTGCAACAGTTGTATTGCCTAGTCTAATTTTGGCTGTTCTGTTTCGAAGGTAGCTTTCTGTTATTTTTATAGTCGCTGTTGATGCTCCCAGGTTTTTCATATCTTGGATTAGTGGTTCCCACTTAACGTTGTCGAAAGCCCCACTTATGTCCAGGAATACTCCCATTACATAAGTTTCCGTTCTAGATTCTACCCATTCAATAACCTCATTTATTGCTGTTAATGTGGATCTTCCCTTCTTGAAGCCATGTTGTCCTTCTGCCATATTTGTTTCTATCTCTTCATTCAACCTGGTGCATATTAAGTGTTCTAGGCTTTTACCTATAACTGGTAATAGGCTTACTGGCCTGAATGATTTTGCTTCTTCTCGTTTCTTGTCTTTACCTTTCACTATTGTTACAATATCTGCATTTCTCCATAGTTATGGAAAATATGCAAACTTTAGTAGGTCGTTAAAGAGGTTTGTTATTATTTCCCCTCTTTTTGGCCATGCTTTACGTAATATCATTGCGTTTATACCATCTTCTCCTGGGGCCTTTTTTGTCGACAGAGATATTGAGTTTTTGACCTCTTCTGTATTCGTTACACTATACTCTAGTTGTTCTCTGTGTGGTGGTTCTTCTTGTAATTCTCTTTCATCTTCAGTTGGGATGAGTGTGTCCAGCAGGTATTTTAGTGTTTCCTCTAATGTTTACGTAAACTCTCCGTTCTCTTTCTTGAGTACTGATGGTGCTTCTCTGTCTACAGATCCCTTCTTTATCCAACGAAAACACCTGTCCCATGTATTTTCATTTATTTCACCTGCAAATTTTCTCCATGATAATTTCTTTTCCGTCCTCAGTGTTTTGACGTACTCGTTTCTTTCTTTGTTATATGTTGCCCTGCGTTGTTGTCTACCAGCTTCGTCTCCTTCTATTTTTCTAAATGCCGATCGCATTATTTTCTTTTTAGTTTCTAACTCTTTAGTCCACCATGGCGGTATGACTTTTCTCTTTATTTTTTGTTTCGGTATGGCCTTGTCTGATGCCTTTGTTATTGCGTGCATTAGGGCCTCTGTTCTTGATTCTAAATTATTCTCTTGGTTATCCATGCTTGATATTTGTATTGCCAGTTCTCTGTTGAATAATTCCCAGTCTGCCCTTTTGGTGACGTATCTCTTTTTTACGATTAGATATGAGAATGTTATACCCTCTCCAACCTCGTAATAAATTAACCTGTGATCGCTTGTTATGATTCCATCTATAACGCTCCAATTCATTATCTTTGCTGATATGTCTGGTGTTACTAAGGTGACGTCGATGTTGTTCTCGTCTCTTGGTCCTGAGAACGTGTATGGTTGACCACATTTGTTTATGAGTACCAATTGTTCATTATCAATGAAATCTTCTACTAGTTTCCCTTTGTTATTTGTTTTCTTGCTTCCCCATCTTGTGGAGAATGCATTTATGTCTCCTTCTATGACTGTACGAGGTCCACATTTTTGTTTTAAAATTTTTGAGGTTTCTAGAATTTCTGATGTTGGTCTTCTAAACTTGAAGTATGCTGAAATAATGTTGATATCATCCTCTTCTCCTAATTTGATTGTTGCTACCGCAAAGTTTTCACAAGACAAATCATTTCTAGAAAGCACCGTTAGTGCTGGGTTGAATATTACTATGGCGGCTCCGTGCAATATGTTGTGTCCTACATCTTCTTTGGTTCCTGGTGAGATGATTATCCTGAACGGTGCTGTCTCCAGTCCTGTTATCTTACCATATCTTGCATATGGTTCCTGTAAAAGGGCCAGATCTAAACCTTCTTTTTGTGCGTATTCCAGTAAGTCGTTGTTTGCTGTCGCTGTTCTAGCCATATTTATTTGTGCTATTTTCAGCTTATATTCCCTTTTTATTGTCCCCCCTTTGTTTGCTGATGTAGAATTGTTCTCCATCATTGTTGTTTATTTATTTATTTATTTATTTATTTATTTATGTATAATAAACGGGTAATAAAACCCTTTAGCAATTTGAATAATTTTAAGTACAGTTCAGCTTATCTTATACAGAATATGGATACAATAGAAGTAAAATTACTTAGTACCAATAGTATTAGTTAACAGCAAAATAAAGAATTAATAAATACTACAGTAAAAATCATTAATTAACAATAAATGGTTACACAACAACAACAAAAAAAAATTAGAATAAAATAATAATAATAATAATTAAACAAGAGAATTTAAATTTAAAGCCAAGTAAACATTCTGTCTGAATACAAAACGAGACATACCAAAAAAATCAATATGATCCATTATACTGTTAGCCAAAGATAAAGCTCTGGGGAAAAACGAGGTGGAAGTATAATTATTTTTGGAAAGAGAAACATGAAAAAAATTAGATTTTCTTAGTACGTGAGTTTGCACATTAATACCAATTTGAGATAATAATTCCGGAGAATAAATAAGACTATTCAATAAGTTATATAAGAACATAATATCCGCAACATATCTTCTCAAATCACAAGACGCAATCCCTAATTGGGAAATATGCAGTTTATAAGATTCTCTTGTGATGGGTAAATTTAATTTGAAGCATAATAGTTTTAGAAACTTATACTGAACATTTTCAATTAGACTGGTATATGAAAAATAGTGAGGTGACCAGATAATTGAACCTAACTCAAGATGAGACCTAACCAGGGAAAAATATAAAGGTTTTAAGGCATTGGTATTTTTAAAATTAACCGTACTTCTATTAATAAAACCAAACATCTTAAAAGCTTTTTTAATAAAGGTGTTAATGTGGATGGAAAAATCCATATTAAAATTAAAGTTAATCCCTAAGTCTCTAATGGAAGAAACTCTTGTAACTATATAACTATCAATCAAATAATTATAGGTGATTATATTATTTATTCGAGAAAACGTTATAACGCTGCACTTGTTTATATTTAATGGAATTAATTATATCCATTCAACAAACTTATCTAAATTTAACTGCAATTTCAATGCATCACTTGGTGATTTAATAACTGAAAATAGTTTAGCATCATCAGCAAATAAAAGAATATTAACTGAGCTATCAAAAATAGATGGTAAATCATTAATAAATAATATAAATAAGAGGGGTCCTAAATGCGACCCTTGTGGTACACCAGTGCTAACCAAAAAATTATTAGAAACAAAACTATTATTTTTTATCACCTGGGTACGAGAACATAGATATGATTTTAACCAATTGAAAAATATGCCATGAATACCAAAACAAGATAATTTATATAATAGAATGTTATGGTTTACTTTATCAAACGCTTTCTGAAAGTCTGTATAAATTGTGTCCAATTGATGAACACGTTGATTAAAGGCTGAAAGGATTTTCTCCTGAAAAAGTAAAATATTTGTAGTAATCGACATTTTAGGTCTGAAACCATGTTGGTTGCTAGAAATGAGGGGGGTCATAATTAAAGACAGCTTTTTTGTTTATAGTCGGTTCTTTTAACAACCAGGTTGATGGCTGTTATTCTTACCCTACAGTTGCGGTCAGTGGCCTCATGATTTTCTCTGCAGTTCACACATTTTGGATATTCACTTTGTGAATTACATACTTCCTTTTATGTCCCTCATCTCCGCAGTAAGAGCATACTACTCTTTTATTTCTGCAGTCTGCTTACTAGTGTCCGAATCTGAAGCACCGGAAGCACTGTGTAACATCAAAGTACTCCGTGATCCTGCACTTTGACAGCCCTATATATATTTTTCCCATTTTTAGCATCTTATCGAGTGTTGATGGTGTTACCTCACAAACCCACCAGGTTGTGGGTGCATCTCTTGGACCTCTTTTAAATATGGGTGTGACGCCGAATTCATTCTCATTTTCTAACAGGTCTGGATTCTGTGTCTTTATCATGTCTATGATTTCTTCTCCTGATAGATTCCTGTCTACATCAAAAATCTGTACCATGGGTTTCTTTGTTTGTACACGTCTCACGTTTTCCCTGTCTCTTGCCAGATACTTTAGTGCTTTGTAAGTTGGTATGTCTGTTGGTACGATACGCAACGCCGACTTTTCCCCTTTGCTCGACAACTTAGTTTGGTCTATTTTTGGAGTTTTAACCTTTTTAACTATTTCTGCCCACAACTCCTTTTTTGCGTTTTCTGCATCCGTATCATTTTCTAGTTAGCAGCGCCCGCAAGTGTCCACCGTCTCTGCACATTTCGAAGCCCTGTGCCCGAAGCGCTGACACTTGAAGCACCTGACTACGTCGAGGTACTCCTTTGTCCTGCACCTGTTTAGGCCGATGAACAGGGCCTTGCATACTACGACCTTGTAGGCGCTTGGTCTGATCGAGCAGACCCACCAAACAAGATCGTCTGTCCTTGGCCCCTTCATGAAGAGGGGGACCACGGCCTCCTTATCCAACTTCAGCTCTGGGTTCTGATCGACGATCTGGCCCACGAGCTGTTCCTTTGTCAAGGACCTATCCACATCGTAGAGGCCTGCCGGGGCAGCTTCCCCCTCCAAGTAGATAGGGACAGTGAGAATCTCGTTAATCCATTCATGCGCGTCACTAATTAGATGACGAGGCATTTGGCTACGTTATAGAGTCAAACTTCGCTCCTGGCTGTGACGGGCCAGTCTCGCCACAGCAGGTTGGCAGGCTCCCCGTCCTACTAATCGTATCCGAAGAGCGACCTGCCGGCTATATTTACCGGTGAAAACGATACGGATGCCCGATGTACCAGCTGGTAGGTTGGACCGAGGTAACCGGGGCTGTCCGCACCACCCAGCGTTTCGACAATCTTTGTTAGGATGTCGCAAGAACCACCGAAGTAGGACTACTTACCGACTATTTTGGTCCCATCGGATGGGGACACTGCGGCGCCTGGGTCCCAACGCTCCGGCGCCCTGGGCACCACTTTGGCACCGCAGCGGGGTTAGCCTCGACAAACTTGGCTTCACCAAAGAACGCGTATGCACGCAATCATGGATTGGACAAGAGTTCCCTGCGCCGTATCAGGAAAAACCAATAAGCCCCCTCGAGTCCAACGCCTTTGACCGGGCACGGCAGCCTCACCGTGGGCCTCCCGTTCCTCGAGGTTCCAGTTTCGACGAACTTACGAACGTAACAATGACTGGTAACTGTTCGACAGCACTTTCGCCCTGTCTACCACGGATGCGTGCCACCTCCCGAAGTCGTTACCGAAATCGTTACGGCGGCCCGACTACCTGTGACTGCCAACCGGTTCGACCAGAAGCCTGGAATACTGATATGACTAGCCTTAAAAGAGTCATAGTTACTCTTGCCGTTTACCCGCGCTTGCTTGAATTTCTTCACGTTGACATTCAGAGCAATGAGCAGAAATCACATCGCGTCAAGACCCGGGACGGGCCATCGCGATGCTTTGTTTTAATTAGACATGAGATCCTTAAGTTTTATGGCGTGAGCCTTACAGCTACAGTCCGTGTATTAGCGCGTTTGGCTAGTTACGGGCTGTAGGGGTTCGGGTATACCTGGTCTTACCCGGGTCGCCATAGGGGCCACCAGCACCGTGCCCGAGAGCACGTACCCATCTGAGTCCGGTCGGCTTGCGTCTTAGGGTTTCTTTCTCTCACTTGGGTGAAGTGATTGGTTACTATCATAGCGCTGGTCCCACAACCACCACGTTGCAGCCGAGGTAGGCACCTCAATCTTGAGGGGCACCACTTCCGAAGCGGCAAGCCGGTTCAGCGTGTGGCGGGGCTCCCCTCTCCCGTGGTACTGACTAGGTTTTAAGTTGACGTCAGTTGGTCAACCCGAGATGTTGCCACCTCTCCCACTATTTTGGCTTCCCAAGCTGGCTAGAGGTCGGCCTGTTGGTGCTGGCCACCACCCCCCATTTAGGGACTGGGTAGTCCAATCCCTTTGGTCGCCTTCTAAGATCGAGCGGGATAAGGCTGATGTTACAATTCTTTCTCCTTCAACAACAGGGATGGATGTAGGTCCTTTGCTTGTATCTAATCTTCTGCTTGCGATTTTGCAAGCAACGTGTCCTTCGCGAATTTGCGGAACTCGTTGTAGATTTTTTTGGTCTTAATGAGCACTGTTGGATCACAGGGCCATCTTTCCCCTTCTTCTTCTATTACTCGCGTGAGATTTGCCCTTGTTTCTGCGTTCCTACTGCAATTGTATATGGCATGCTCTGGGTCATCTATTCCAAGTCCGCATCTATAATCTGGGGAGTTCTTAAGACCCAACTGGTGCAGTTTGGCCGCAAAGTTCCCATGGCCGATGAGATATTGCGTGACGTAGTGGTCGAGCTCCATTGCGGTGTTTAGCCTGAATCTGATGTTCGGTATGATCCTATGCGTCCATCTTGCCTTGGACGAGTTGTCCCATCTGTCCTGCCAGATGGACAAAGCTGGGCACTAACTAGTTAGAAAGTTAAAGTTAAGTTAGAAAGTTACTTTTTAAGTAACTTTCTAACTTAACTAGTTAGTTTTAATACACAATAACTTTCAAACTTAACGAGTTGAATTTAATGCGTAAAATAATCCTAATCTAACTCGTTAGAAAAAAAACTAACTAGTTAGTTATTAAATTATTATTACTTTTTTTTTCATTTCCAAAATTTTAAAAGCTGTTCCTTTATCAAGACATTATTACTATACCTAAATGTATGTCTATATAGATTATAGGCTCATAGAATATAATTTATTATTATTATTTATAATAATGCACGCACGGGAACCACGGCTTTTCCGCGTAATCTGTAGAAAGTAGATATAAATAGTAATATAGTATCTATACGGGTGGCTTAAACCGAGTGTAGACACTAGACACTAGACCCGGTGCCGAATTTTCTTGGTAGTGTTATCGGCGGTTTACCCTTTTACCTATATTACTATTACAGTATTACCTATAGGCTATATTTAACTTTATTATCACAATATCAGTAACATCAGCTACTGTCGCGACGTGCGATTATTCTAGAATCGCGCACACAATCACATGACGACTCACGACTGAGAACCGGACGGCTGGACGAGTATTACACATTTACATTTTACACCGTGGTTTGTACACGCTGTTGGCTGTTGCCTGTTATTATTTTCTTTTTTAAAAAGTTTTTTTGTAAGCGTCTCGTTGTGTAAATTGTTCTTTATGAAAATAAAATAGAAATGAGTGTTTCTATCGTTGCTGATTCGGCTAATGCCGATAATAATTGTAATTTAAAATGGCCACATTTACAACAGTTTTTTGAACAACATGGAAAGAATGAGGACAAAAATATTGAATTTACGTGTTTATTATGTAAACCTAAACTTAAGAAATTATCCACTTCGTGTACATCGTATTCAAACTTAAGAGCACATATTAAGGTAAACTTGGAATATACTTAATTGTATAATTTTTTTTTCTACTTACTAGCTACTAGCTACTATTACTTACAAATTACTAATAACACCTTCTTGAAAATGGATTAATAACTACCTGCCTACCTACTTGAAAATTACTTACTATGACTATGGTCATCTAAATCCGACAAACTACTAATAATAGATTATACTTGTCATTGTTTGATTTTTTTAGAGTACACATAAATCTATGTTAGATAAGTTTAATGTTATGGTTAAAAAAAGATCACTTAATGAAGATGAACCAAGAACTTTAAAGCAATTAAATTTACATGAATTTAAAAAAGCTAAAACCAAGTTGTCTCAAGCTACTTTTGATAGAGCCAACATGGAACTAATAATTAGTACGGTGTCTCCTTTTTCGTTGATTGAACATCCTGCATTCCTCAAATATTCTAATACTGTGGCACAAATGGTACCAGTATCTAGAAGAACATTGATGAGAAATATAAATTTAAGTTTTGAAGAAATGAAAAATTCAATTATCAAAAAGTTTAATGATTTGGAATATGTTTGTGTAACTGCAGATTGCTGGACTGCATTCAGAAGGTAAATGTTTAAGTTGAGGTTTTAATTAAAGTAAAAATATTTGCAGTTTAATCTATCAGCTTTTTCTCTAATTTTTTTCTATCAAGCTTTTAATATAACATTTTAAATAAAATTACATTTTAATAATATCTACCCTCATGTCTTTTTTCAACTACTTAAATAGGTACCTACATTTTATTATATCAGAGCTTTTTCATAATCTGTAGTAAAACAAACAAGTTCATTCTTTTATAGTTTTATCTATTATTGCTTCCAAACTATTCACAAGTCATTGTCACTTACATACTTCTAACGCTTGTAATTTATTTGGTAGATCTTATATGGGCTTTACTGCACACTGGATTGATCCAATTACCTTTGAGCGCAAGTCGAATGCAATTGCTTGTAGGCGCATAGTTGGTCACCATACATATGATATTCTAGCTGATATGATTGAACTTGTGTTGAATGAATACAAAATAAATACAAAAGTAACTCATATGGTTACAGATAATGCATCAAACTTTGCTAAGGCATTCAGGTATGATAAATATTTATTATTAAGAGTAGATAATGTCAATTGTCAGCTAACCATTTTTCTTAATTGGTAATTTTAATTTTTTTAAAAATAGTGCACTGGCATCTTATTAATATTGTATAGTGAGACGATTGTTTTACTCATACTTAAAATAGTGTTTTTCTTTTTGCATACATACTTAATTATATTATAATTACCATTACAATTTTCTCATTAGACTTTACAGCACTACTGAAGATGAAGTAGAAACTCCAGAAAGTGATTCACTTATTCATTCAACGGATATTTTTGAAATTTTAAGTGAAGGGGAAGAAAGACATTTTAGGCTGCCTAAACAACTGCGCTGTGCTTCACACACATTCAATTTGCTTGCTACAAATGATGTAAATAAATTACAAATTAAAGATGGACCATATAAAACAATAAGCAGAAGGGCTTTTGGAAAGTGTAGTGCACTTTTTAATAAACAAAATATGAGTACATTGATGGCAGATAAAATTAAAAATCATCTAGGTCGATATTTAATCACGCCAAATGATACACGGTATTTAAAATATTAAATGACTGACTATCATAATATACATCTATATAACAAATATCTTTATTTTGAATGTGATTTTTAGTTATTCTTATTGTTTTTGTAGTTGGAATGCTTTGTATGACTCTGTGAGTTTTATTGTAAGCCACTTTGATGAAGTAGAGAATATTTGTATTGATATTCAGTTGCCTTGCCTAAGTAAACCACAAGAAACAGATTTTTTGGTCGAATATTGCAAAGTAACTTTTAATTATAATATAAATGTTGATGATATTATTAAGTAGTAGTAATAATTTAACTAATAGACAAACACGATATGCTTTGATAAATAAACTATTATATTTTTATCTTTAATTTATCTAGGTTATGAAACCTATTGCAAAAGCTTTAGATATACTGCAAGGAGAAAAATATATTTCTATAGGTTATCTTCTCCCTACATTAACAGCTGTAAAAAAGTCTTTAAATCAACTTTTATTGCATGGAAACCTTAAATATTGCAAGCCATTAGTTGAAGTGATGATCAGTGGATTAAAAAATCGGTGATTAATGATTTTTGAATATTAAAAAACTAAACAATTTTTAATGTTATTTATGAAATATTTTATTTATAGATTTGACACAAATTTTGAATCTATGGACATGAAATTAGCTGCAATTTTAGAACCAAAGTTTAAGTGGAATTGGGCTGAAGTAGAAACAGTTAATGAGCTAAAAGATTGTTTAAAAGCAAGATTATCTGAGCTTATTGTACAGAACACTGACCGTATTTTAAATGATGATACCAATGAAATCACATATGATGATTTTTTACATTTTGATGCTATAGAAAATCCAGAAACAGATAAACTTCAAAATGTATTTAATGATTATTCAAACTCTTCTCCTAAACTACCATTAACTGTATTTTCTGAAGAAATACAAAAATTGTATATTCAATATAATACAAGTGTTCCCTCAAGTGCTCACGTCGAAAGGCTTTTTAGTGCAGGAGGCCAATTATTTGACGAAAGACGTGGGACTATGTCTGATCAAAACTTTGAAATGACACTTTTGTTAAAATTTAACAAATATTTTGAATGAATATAGGTAGATAATTATGACTATTGTGTATTATTATTTAATATTTATATTTTATGTTGTTATAGGTACTGTTGTATATTTTTTTCATTTTGTTTCACCATTTATGTTCTAATAACCGATATTCCAATTAATTTCTAAAAAATTGAAATTATTTGTTAGGTACCTAATTAGAACATTTGATTAATTACTAGGTGTTTACTTAAATTTTTCAGTTTTCATGAATAATCCAAGTTAGATAACTTATTATTTACATTTGAACAAAAAAGTTTTTTAATGTATAAAAAAAAACTAACTTCTAACTTCTAACTTCTAGTCTAACTTAAGTTACTATTTTCATCAAACTAACTTCTAACTAACTAAGTTAGAAATTTGGACAGTTTCAGAAACTAACTTATATTCTAACTTAGTTAGTTTTTTTATTAAAGTAACTTAACTTCAACTAGTTGAAAAAAATAACTAACTTGCCCAGCTTTGCAGATGGAGATTATTTCCGTTCTCAATTCCTCTTGATCTTCGGGTGTGATGGTTCCTCTTTTGGTCTCCTGTTTTGTTCCCTCCCAGAGGATCTGCAGGTCCAGAGTGAGTAGGCCAGTTATTACTTGTAGGCCTTCGGTAGATGATGTTCTGTAGGCTCCTGCGACAGTCAGTAGCGGTATGCGTTGCCCCCTGGATATTCTTGCTATAACCGTCTTTCCCCAGTTAGCCATCCAGATTGACGCACCATATGTAGTTCTTGGTACGTAGACCACTTTGTATAGTAGTAGGGCTGTGTCGTAAGTAGCCCCCCAGTCGGCTCCCATAGTGCTTCTCAGTCTGTTAAATTCCGACGTTTGCTTCTTGATGACGGTGTCTATCTGTGTTTTGTACTTCAAGTCTTAGTCTATCACGATCCCCAGGTATTTGACAGTAGCTACCGTTTTTATTCTTTCCTCTCCAAATCTTATGTAGAAGCCTGGGGCAAGTCCCCCCTTCAGGGTCATGCACATGGATTTGGCTGACGAGAATTTGAGGCCATATCTCCCCGCCCATTGCGTGAGGTCCTCTAGGTGTTGCTCTGCCCTTTCAACAACCTCGTTTCATGTACTACCAGCAGTTAGTGCTGCTATGTCGTCTGCATAAGCTACTCTGTGAGCGTACTCCTCCTTGTCGTTTAGCAGTTGACCACAATGTTCCACAGAGATGGTCCAAAACCCGAGCCTTGCGGGCATCCCTTTGTGAGTGTGGTGGTAACTATAGTCTGGTTAGATGTAATGCTTGCTCTTCTGTTAACCAGGTAACTCTTCGTGATGTTGATCGTTGCTTGTGAGGCACCCATTTCCTCCATGTCCTCTATTAGTGGCAGCCATTTGACGTTATCAAATGCTCCGCTAATATCTAGGAAGACTCCCATGACGTGCTTCTCTTTTCTGCTCCTGACCCAATTCTGGACTTCGTTGATGGCCGTTATGGTGATCTTTCCTTCCTGAATCCGTGTTGGCTTTCGGCGATGTTGTGTGCTATTTCGTCGTTTAGCCTCGTGCAGACCATGTGCTCTAATGCTTTACCTAGGACAGGTAGGAGGCTGACTGGCCGGCAAGACTTAGGTTCCTCCCTAGGCTTGTCTTTTCCTTTTAGGATGCTTACCACATCCGCTGTTCTCCAGATTCTTGGGAAGTATCCCTGTTCAAGAAGGTCTCCAAAGAGCTTGGTTATCGGACCAGCGATTGTCATCCAGGCTTTTCTTAGGATTTTGGCGTCAATCCCGTCTTCCCCTGGAGCCTTTCTGGTCGACATCCTCCAGATTGCTTTCTTAACTTCCTCTACATTGGTTGGTATGTGGGGCAGTTTCTCTTTTCTTGGCTCCCGTATTGTATCCATGTCTGTCTGATCGCTCGGGATAAGCGTGACCAGTAGCAGTTGTAGCGTTTCCTTCAGAGTTGAAGTAAACGAGCCATCGGTCTTCTTGAGTACTGACGGTGCTTGGTGCTCTGCAGAACCCTTCTTAATCCATTTGAAGCATTTGCCCCAGTGATCATCGTTTATCCCTCCTGTGAATTTCCTCCATAATTTCTTCTTCTACATTCGTAGAAGTCTAACGAAGGTGTTTCGATTCCTGTTGTACTCTTCTCTTCTTTGTTGCATGTCATCATCCGTGCTGTTTATTCTTCTGAATGAGGCTTTCATTATTCTTCTTTTTTCCTTCAGTTCGGTGGTCCACCATGGTTGCTCTTGTTTTCTTCTTAGTTTCCTTTCGGGAATACCTTTGTCTGCAGCAGTTGAGAGTGCTGACATTAACAATTCCGTCCTGCTTTCAAGGTCGGCAAAACGTATGTCGCCTGCAGCTTGGTTCAGTTGTGTTGCTAGCTCTGCGTTGAACACCCCCCAGTCTGCTTTGTCCGTCATATACCTCTTTTTGGATTTCAAGACCTCAATTGGTTCTCCCTTTCCAATTTCGTATGCTATGAGCCTGTGATCGCTGGTGATCTCTCCATTTATGACTTCCCATTCCACTATTGAAGTTGAAAGGTCCTTGGTTGATAGTGTTATATCGATGTTGTTCTCTCCTCTTGGTCCAGAGAACGTATATAGTGGGCTGGCTTTGTTGGCTAGTTGCAGTTTCTCTTGCTCTATGAAGCTTTCTACAAGAATGCCTCTATGATCCGTTCTCTTGCTGAACCAATCGGTCGAGATGGCGTTTATATCGGCTGCTATTAGAGTCCTGTTACCACAGGCTCGTGTAATCCTCCTCAAAGTATTAATTAGTTCTGCAGTTGGTTCTCTGTACTTGAAGTATGCAGAGATCATATTTATTTCTCTCCCTTCTGCTGTGCTTATTTTAGCTACTGCGAAGTCGGGTCATCTCTAGCCAACACCGTCAGTGCTGGGTTGAAAACGACAATGGCAGCTCCATGAAAAATATTGTGCCCTCCTCTGTTCCTGACTCCTGGTGCAAGATTTAACCTTAATGGATTTGCCTCCAAGCCTACCAGTTTGCCATATCTGACGTAGGGTTCTTGTTGTAGTGCAACGTCTATTTCTTCCCTTTGGGCATATTGTAGGAGGTCTTCACTAGCGGTAGCCGTTCTGGTCATATTGATCTGGACAAGCTTGATTTTATAATCAGGGCTTGTATTATCGTTCCTGTTTGCTGTACCCATTAGTTATAGCAAGTGTTTCTTACGATCGATCTGATCTGGGTGGCTTTGTATGAGCATGTGTCTTGAGGTATAGGGTGCTCCGCAGTTCGCGCATTTTGGGTCCTTATCTTTTGTCTTGCAGTCCTCGACTCTGTGTCCTTTTATGGAGCAGTGAGAGCACGTGTCTATTGTCTCCCTGCACTTGGCGACAATGTGTCCATATTTCTGGCATTTGTTGCAGATTGTTATGTTCAGGTACTCTGTAACTCTGCAGAGGTAGTATCCCAGGTATATCCTCCTGTTTTTGATCTTCTTGAAAACTTCTGGGTCTACCTCGCAAACCCAGTGGACCTGCTGTTGGTCCTTTGGTCCTGTTCTGAAGATCGGTTTAATTCCTTTAATTTCTTCTTCTGTGAGATAAAGTTCCGAATTCTGATCCTTAATTGCTCTTGCTAGTTGATCCGGTGCCATATCTCTATCTATGTCGTAAATAATTACCTTGGGTAGTTTAGATCCTGTTTTCGTGATGTCGAAACATTCTTTTGCGATGTTTTCCAAGGCTGATCTTGTGGTTTCGTCAGCCGGTGTTATTAATAGGTCCCCCCTATCATAACTCTGGCCTCCTTGATTTTAGGGGCCTTGTTTTTAGCAACAACTTGGGTCCAGAGTAACTTCCTGGTTTCTTCAGCTGTTTTATCGCCTACATTGACGACAAACTTTACTGGTGCTTCCTGTGCTCTACATTTTTCTAGAATTTCTAATTCTTTTTGTTTTCTAGATTTGTTCCTTGATGCTGACCTTGAACCCTCTGTACCCGAGGTGTCTCCTCCGGTACCTGCGCCTGTGTCCCTTTCCTTGTTGCTGATTGATTCGACACCTGGATTACCCCCCGTGTTTATCTTTTTCTGCTTCCTCTTCCTTCGGTTGGTTCTTCTTGGGCCTTCCGCGTCCGTGTCGGAAGTTTGGATGCCGCCATCGTGCCTTCCGGTTGTTTTCCGTGGCATAGGTAGTGGAGAGACGAACTCCACCTTCTTCTTCCTCTCCTCTTCCAATCTGTCCTTTAATTCGAGGTGCCTTCCGAAGATGCACATGTTTTCTGCACACACTTCATTGAGGAGGTCATTAACCATGTCCACTCCTCTATCCAGTTCTAGCTGTGCTGTAGCTGTCAGCTTCTTTTTGTTATTAATCTTTAGTTTTTCGATGTACCTTAAGACAGTCCTTCCTCTTTCCTGGTAGCTTAAAGCCCTTTCATTCTCGTTCCGTGGCGACTTCGGACTTGGTGTACTCTCTTTCTGCTTTTTGCTTGGTGGCGTGACCTTCTCTGTAGAATTCTGTAACACCTTATTATTTCTCAGGCTAAATTCTTCTTCCTCTTCCTGGACTTGTGACTCTGTTTCCATAGTTACGCTGCCTTCTGAGCTACTCTTCGCCCCTCCTCTTAGCCTGAGAACCCGTTTTGATTTCCTTGATTCGCTTTCTCCTTCGGTAGTTGTCTGTGGTTGTTGGTCCTTAAGTTGCGCCTTAGGCTTGGGGCATCTTCTGCCTGCCGGTTGCCCCAGATTGAATCTCCTGGTCAGTCTCCTGGCCGTTTCTGCTTCGCTTTCGTCGGATTGCGTTATGTGCTCATCGTCAGAGATGCTGCAGTCCCCTTGATACTCAGAGCACGACGGGAACAGGAGTTCATCTGACTCGATTATCGACTCGTCGCTGTCATAGCCGCTAAACAGACAACCCATGTCCAACGAGGTGGCCCCTGATGAGCCTATTCTAGACCTTTGGTGGTATGTTGGCCTGTCAACGGAAAGCTCTCTTCCATCCTCTGAGTACTCTACCCAGCAATTCAGCTTCTTGATCACGTCTTCTGTGTCGGGGGAGGGGCATCTGGGGTAGATCCTCTCCTCTATTAATCCTTCATTTCATTATTCCTTTGTGGTAAGGTGGTAACTCCGTAGAAGTCCTACTGCTCGCCCTGCTCTCTTTAGTTTGTCCGGATACTGATCTTGCCGGGATGTAGATTGTTCTGATTATCTCCTTCGGCTTTTCCTTACTCCATCCTTCGAATTGATTACTCCCGTAGTTCCTTGTATCCATTGTCGCAAACGGTCCCTTCTACTCTTTTTTCCTCGCCTGTCTATCTTCCCATGCCCTGATGGCCTCTACCTTGCTGCTATTCCTAAAGCTTTGCCTGAGATGGTTCCTCTTCATGGTGTTGAAGATATTCGTTTTTTCTCCTTTTCTTTCTTCTGTCCTTAGCATGCGGTTAGCTTCCTGTATGGCAGCTAGGTTTTTTACCCTGCCATTGGTTGCCCTTGCTTCACCTTGGTCTTGGCTGTAAAACCTACTTGGTTGCAGTGTAATCGATTCAACGCCGCTGGACATTGAGTCCAATGTGCTTAACGATGTACAGCTATTGCCCCTGTTTATGTGACCTTTGTAGGGCGGTCTACCAAACGACCCCGAGGCCAGCCACTGACTCATGTTGGCGTGTCCTAAGAAATCTCGCTTGACCTACTCTTGTTAGTTGACCTACTTTAAAAATTTATCGTGACCTACTTTTGAGTGGGCCCTTGACCTACTTTTTCCCCGTTTGCCCTAGAACTTCCGTTCAAGTTCC
The DNA here is from genome assembly GCA_022818045.1 of Neotoxoptera formosana. Lineage (NCBI taxonomy): Eukaryota > Metazoa > Arthropoda > Insecta > Hemiptera > Aphididae > Neotoxoptera > Neotoxoptera formosana. The sequence continues at coordinate 3,817,609 of CM040630.1, forward strand.
TATCGGATGCCCTTCGGTACCTGAAGTGATTGATCTTTTCCCCGTTGATGTGTGACTTCTGGATTCTAAGTTAGAAAATTTCCTGAGTCTAATTAATTATTGCTGAGTAGCGTAATCCTTTGATCTAGCCGCCCTGCGTGCCAAAGCTTTGGTATTCAACATAGAACTTTCGTTCAAGTTCGTATGGGATCCTAGTGCTGAGTCGAGTCCAGAGCAGTTTGAACCTAAGTCCTACGAGCCTTTGGACCTGACTTATAAGGAAGTGCTGACGTCACCCGCACACGTGTCTGATCTGTTTGTTTGAACTCGCCGCCAGCCTTGACTGGTTTGCCAAAGTTTTAGCAAATGCTTTAATAATTATCCTAGAACTTTCGTTCAAGTTCCTATGAAATCCTATAGCCTCAAGGAGTGCGTGCCCGAAGGAATCAGGCTTCTAGGTCTATTATATCCGAACTTAGAAAATTGTGCTGGTGATTTGATCGACACGTATCAGCCCACCCTGGTTGTTCCCTTTGATGAGCCGCCAAAACTTTGATCGGCTCTCAAAGCTTACCTATTTGAGCTACGACTTCGGTTTTTGGACCTATCGTCGAGTTTTGCCACTAGCTGTATTTTAGTGTTTGGACCAAACCTGTGTCTCTTTGCGTTCAAAAGTTGATTTTTACGCAATTTCAACACTGTCTGGGTGTGGTTTCCTTTGATGTGCCGCCTATAACTTTTGGTGGGTTCAAAGCTTAGGTTTTGGGAAAAAGCCTACTTTGACGTTACCTAATTGCTCCTGACTCTAACCTGGTCTCGTACAAACTCGAATGGAGTTTGTATCTCTACCAGGTTAAATGTTAGAACTTGACCTACTTTTTGTTAAAAAGTCGTAAAAATTCTTACCTTCCCGACTTTGTTCCCTCGTAGGTGATGGACAAAAGTGCTCCCCTTTATGGGGCTTACCTTCAAATTTGCGCTGTGGAGTTCTCTTTCAAGGCTGATTTGAATCATACCTATAACTAATTTAACACCTTTGCAATTAATTAAAAACACACAAATGCCACTGCACTTTACACACGTCGAAATCGTACGTGAAAAGTAAAAGCCCGATTTCTCGCGAACCGGTGGTCGGATATTTTCGGAACTTTCACAAACTGCTCGGGGTACGACCCCAGTAGTATACATTTGTATGTTCTGAGTTTTACGTTTTTTTCCCCGCGGTAATCACTCAATTTTAAGGGGGAATGTCTCCCTTGGAGAACATCAAAAATGTCGTATGACACACTGCAGGGAGATTAAAAAGACGTTGTCCACACTTTTGCCCCTCACACAAAATAAATTACCGTATAGAATTTTACAGGGAGATTTCTAAGTCTTTGTCCACGACTTTCCCCCTTGCGTAAAAAACTATTGTATCTAAAAATTACAGGGAAATTACACTCAAAAATGGTTTTCCCCCTTAAACTAAATATTTTACCGTATTACTCATTTCAAGGGGAAATTTCAAAATCTTTGTTCACGATTAAAAAAAAAATATAATATTATAATATTTACCTAATATTTACCGCGTACACAACATTTTTTTTTTAAAATTTTATTATATGTTATGTTGGTTATACTGTAATTTTATTTTAACATACTAACATTTTTTTCATTTTTTTTATTCAGTCAGTAGTGATCTGTTGTTTAGTATAGTCGTGTGTCATTTTTTCTCCAATTCTTTCACCGTTATATTAAATTGTTTTATTTATTTTTTTTTTTTTAAAAATGGCTTTACAAAAATTTAACAATGATGTTTCATCATTAGTCCGTCAAGTACGAAGAAATCCGTTAGCTGCATATCCACAATTCTCCACATTTTCTTCAAGATTGAAGACGTTTAAGTCATTCCCTGTAAACACGTCTCAAAATAAATATTCACTGTCCGAAAGTGGCTTTAAATATACAGGAGTGGATGATGTCGTTGAATGTTTCTGCTGCGGACTGATCCTTCACAACTGGGAAGGAGATGATATTCCATGGATAGAGCATACTAGATTAAACCCTAAGTGTATGTACGTGTTATTATCAAAGGGAAATCAGTTTGTAGAAAACGTAATAAGTAAATATTGTAAAACCGATCATATTTGTATCTGTAAATCCGGGTCATTAATACAGTTGGCTAAACCATGTTTTTAAAAAATGTTATATTATAATAAATAAATATTGAATTGTAATCAGTTTATACATGTTAATATTCTGATTTTAATATTATCAAGGAGAAATCAGTATATAGAAAATATTTTAAGTATTGTACAAACATCAAACATATTTATAACTATGAATCTAGGTCACATGAAACCGTTTGCTAAATCATGTTTTTTTATAAATGTTATATTATAATAAATAAATATTGAATTGAAATCAACTTTTATGTGTTAATATTTGATTTAATATTATCAAGGATAAATCAGTATATAGAAAATATTTTTTAAGTAAGGTAAAACAACAAACATATTTGCAACTATGAATCTAGGTCACATGAAACCATTTGCTAAATCATGTTTTTTTTATAAATGTTATATTATAATAAATAAGTATTGAATTATAATCAACTTGAATGTGTTAATATTCGATTTAATATTATCAAGGAGAAATCAGTATATAGAAAATATTTTTTTAAGTATTATAAAAACACCAAACATTTGCAACTGTTATATAATACCGTTTGCTAAACCATATTTTTATAAAATGTTATATTAAAATAAATAAAATATTGAATTATAATCAACTTATATATGTTAATACTTGATTTAATATCTTGTGGACGCATAGCCTAGTGGGATAGCGCGTGCGATTGTAATTGAATTTGTTAAGGAGAATTGTATATATAGAGGAAAAATAGGTGTATAGGTAAGTATAATAATTTCTTCCTCCACGTGCTATCCAACAAGGCTATACGTTCACATTTTTATATTGTATTTTCAATTTTGTCCGTTATAGGTTTAGTATATAATATACATACATGGAATGAATACTCTCAGTCATAAGTAGATATCAGTTCTTTATCATACTTTTTTTAAAAACCAATCTACAGTTTTATTTCATTTTTTAATTATTATATTTATTATGGTTCCACCGGTTATTGTATCCAAGTCGGTATTCGATATCAGGCCATTTGGTAAAAAAAGTGTTACCGTTGGACTTTTAATAAACAGACAAATATCAATCATAGTGCTATTAGAATGTAAAATAACAAACAAAATTATCACATTAAATTTAGAACAATGGTGTACACTTATGCGTGAATCCAATTACTTGTCAATTATTAATAATTTACAGACCAGATGTAGACGTGTGAAAATAACTGACAACTTTTCGTATTCAGTTAATATTAAACAATCGTCGATCACTTTACATATAATTGACGATTATATTACTTTATCTCATGTTGACCTACACCGCTTAAAACAATTACAACACTGTATCGACTTATATATTGTCGAAAAACAAAAAAAATTGGATTCATATCAGAAAACTTTTGATTCTGCATACGCATTGATCAAGTCAGATGTTAAAGGATTACCAATTACCTGTCAACGGAATGAATTTACAAACCAGTATATTCAAAATTACGACTTCAATTATTGCCATTTACAGAATGATGACACATCATTTTTACATGAAATTTTACAATTTCATTTTAACACAATGTCAGATATGATTTTACAGGACTTGGTAATATAAAAGTAATGTAATGTAGTAAGTATTATGTATATATTGTTTATTTAAATAAAACTTGAAAAAATATATTTATTTATTTATTTAGACAAATTGATTCGAGAAATTTTTTTATCTTCACTCTGTAAGAAGCGGTCGAAAATTGTTTGGATTGTATTGTTCAAACTATCACCTACAGCTTGGGATTCATCTTGGTCCGACGTTGTCAACTTAATTGCACATTCAGAATGTTTCCATCTGTAACAAATATGTTTTTACTTCTACATTAGTTTAATTAAAATATAAAGCAAACTTTAGTCTAATAAAAATTATTATGTATTACTTATTTTTCAAATCGATGTTTTCAATGTTGCTCCATTTATAATGGGTTAACACCCAATAATAAGTAGCTTTTCCTGTAAAAGGCGATCTTATTGTAACTAATCCATCACCCTGCCTGAACGTAACGGAATTAATAACTTCTTCCTCAATTTTTTCTGTTTTCAACGAATCTCCTACTTTTTCCAAATATGAAGTAACCTATAAAAAATATTTAAATTTGTACTCTTATTTAAATTAAAAAAAAAAATGATTAGTATCCTACTTTCTTAACATCCTTTTTTTCTTGCTTAATTTTCTTGTTGTTTTTTGGTAGATTTTTCTATAGGTCGTTTTGCTGTCTTCGATCTTGAACTCGACGGTTTCATCTTTTTATCATCAGAATCAGGCTATAAAAATAAATTAATAGTATAACAATTAACCTCTAAAAGCTATAATACTATATAATGTTACAATCACCTGCTAAATAAAAAATATCTTATAAAATATATGTATATAGCAAAAAATTTGTTATAAATGAGTGGTGTTACAACCAGCCTCCAAAAGTTATAACATATAACGACTTTACATGAATCTAGCAAATGTAAAAAATGTTTTAAATAAATCAATAGAAAAAATTTGTTATAAATGAGTGGTGTTACGACCGGACTCCAAAGTTATAACATTATTATGTAATTTTCTATTAATCTAGTAAATAAAATAAAAATATATGTTTTAAATAAATCAATAGAAAAATTTGCTATAAATGAGTGGTGTTACGACCGACCTCTAAAGTTTAAACATTATATGATTTTCCATTAATCTATTAAATAAAAAAAAACATGTTTTAAGTGAGTGGTGTTACGACCGGACTCTAAAATGTTCATGTTTTTTTAAAAAAAAAAAAAAACTTACTTCTGACTCAGATAACTCATCTATGGATCTGTTTGAATAGAAAGACATCTTTATTTTTCGTCTTGTATAAAACAGAGTACTGTAACTGGCGTAGGTAGCTGAAGAACTGGAACTATTTTGCTAATGTTACTGATCTTTTATATCCAAATTTTTACCTACACCTAGAAAAACATGTTTAGATATTTGCACAGTAAATGCAAAATAGCCATAGTAGTGTGAGATAGCTAGTACAGGATATAACCTTTCAGTTATTAAGAATAAAAATGTGCCAAACTTAAGCCCAACTAAAAATTAGACCAACTGGTTTTATACGTTTACAAAGTATTAGATAGTTGTAATAATTTAAATACTTTCTAATATTTTGAATTAGGTATCTAAAAAATTTGAAAGGAAAAATAATATTCATAGAGGGAGTCGATTTTTTACTATTTAACTCAGATAAATTTTTGAAATTATCATCAGTTCCACCAGCGATTTCTTCAACCACACATCCGAGCACAAGACCTGGACAACACTCCATCAACTAGCTTACTCCTCAATCAGAATAAACTTTAAAAACTGAGTAAGTACATGATATGTTTTAAAACAAGAAAAAAAAATGATAAATAATTTTGTTATAATTGATAAATAAGAATATAATCTATGTTAAAAAATAGACTCAAACCTATAACAAATTTTTTTCTACTATAAAATAATAGAACATAATATATTGTTAGGTTGATATTAGAGTAAATAGATATATAAATTATACAAATATAATAATTAATAAATAACAATAATTATAATAGAAGATAATAATGTATTTCAAATTTTTAAAAAACTAAACCATAATCATAATATTGGTTTTTATTATTATTACATATTTACATAATGGTAGATTAACCCGTTATAATAAATCTCAACGAACAACAGAAGATTTTGATCTCTAAAATTTAAATTGATTCTACGAAATAGAGAAATTATAAAAAATTTTAAAATATTATCATGGTTATATAAACATACAAACTAGCAAAATAATTAAACGTTTTCCTTATCACTGTATATCATAGATTTACAAAGTTAATGTTCTAGACTTTGAATAAACGGTAACTAACATCAACTTAATGCATCGAGCCTATATCGTTTATTCCATGTCTTTACGTCTTCATACTTCATGAATGAAATGATTTTGTTAACACATCAGCTGTCTATTTAGTCATGGTTAGAACCACTGAACTCTATACATGGAAGGCGCATTGCATATGATTCAAGTATTAAGAAATGTCCTCGTATCGAAGACCGCCATTTTGATTCCGTTAGTGTTTTACTCCATGAAAAACATGGAGAATAAATCAAATTATTTATGATAATAAATAAAACCACAAGAAAGATAATAATTAAATCATATATTTATTATTTATAGTAATATAGGGAACACTAAACTTCATAATAAATTGAAAATACAATTTTGAATTTATAACGTTAGGTAAAAACTTAAAATACTGAACATTGAATAATAAGTCCAATTAATCGTTTGCTTACTTTAAACATTTTGGAATATAGCCAACCGTGTAAGTACTTTTCGCTTATTCTTACCGATCATTTCATAATTTATTTCTTTAACTTCATGAAAGTTTCTGATTCTGATGAAACACAGTGATATTGTTTTTATTAATATCGTAACGTGGTTTTCTTCAGAATCAAATGTATGAAAATCAAGTTCCTTAAACAAGCGTTTGTCAATTATGCGACTAAATACTGCTATAGCTACATTTTGTGCAAAATTGTGTTGACTAAATTTCAATATGTCACATTTCAATCGACGGTATAGCAGTTCTGTCATTTGGCAAATAGTAATGGCATCACTAGCTGGTGTTATTAACCCTCCCCGATTTTTCTGCAGAATTAAATTAATGCGGTTGTCTTGTAAGTTACCTTTATATAGTGCTGCCATGCAATCATGGCACTTAATTCGTTTTCTCACCTGAAATGTTATAATTTGTATTGTTTTATTAATTTTAGGATATTGAAAAATAAATAATTACCATTCGAACAACATATCCTGCAGTTAAAGCAATTGCATTTTCAGAAAATTCTGAAAGTACAAAATAATTTGGTGGCATTTCCAATCCAATGTCTAACAAATCTTTTTGCAGTTCTTTTTCTCGGTCAATGTCATAATTAGGTAATAAACTTAAAATATCATCTAAATCTTCATTTTCGCACTCTTCATTTTCCTCAAATCTTCTGATATTTGAGATTGACAATGTATCAATGTTTGGTGTTGTATCATGATATTTAATTACAGGTGCTCGTGTTGCATATAGAATTGAAGTTTGGTCTAATACTTCTACATTTCCACCAGATGATTTTATACTGTGATGCAAAACTAATTTTTTATAAGCATCACTGAAATGTTTCGCTGTTGGATTGACACACCAACCTCCACGAGTCCTTACTGCATTGAAAAACAATTCCAAGTGATCCTGAGACAGTTTATATGTTAGCAAATATTTAAACTGCCCAGGATTTTGAACAACATCTTTAAATATTTGTTTAATACTCATGGACGATATAATAATGCCCAAGAATCCAGTTTTTTTAGGATGTTCAATCATCAGTCCCTGTCCCTGTCCCCATGTAAGTGAAGATATATATGCTATTGTACCATCTAAAAATGTTTGTATATCTTGAAAATTTAATAATTTTATAGGGCTTTTGGATGTACGGCCATGAGGATTTCTTGAGTTAAGTATATCGAACCACTTATCAACAAACCGTATGAATTCAGTTGTTGCTTCACTGTTTTCAAACCCATTAATATTTAAGTCCCTACAAAAATCCATAGCATCTGCCACACTTGAACTCATAGTTTGAGCAGCAATATTCACCTTCATGGGTGACTGTTTCCACTCCAAATGCTTTTTTCTAAGCTTGTTACCTGCATGAAGCCCTTCTGATTCTTGAAGCATTACAAGTTGTTCAATGTAAGCCCAGTCTATCTTTTCATTTTTACAATTATAAATAACTCTCATTGAACTCCATAAATTTCTCACAAGTTTAAGCGCATGGCAAGGATCTAATAAGCAATGAATGACTTTAGAAGAATCACATGGATGTGGAAAATTTGTTTTTAATTGTTTTGACGACAAATCTGCTCCTAAAATATTAGCCATAGTGAAATGAGTAGCTGGTCCATCAAAAGCCAAAGAAGGTACTTCAATATCTATAAATAATTAAAAATATTTGTTTTACATTATATATTTCAGAATAATCATTAATTTATTCATACCAATTTCAGAAAGTCTGTTTAAAGTTTCTATCACAATATTGGCTTTGTCTAGTCCATTTAGACCTTTGTGAAAGAAGTAAGCCACTGGAACTTTCCAATTTGAATCTATGGCAACCACCAAGATTACTAAAACTTGCGTTGCAGCCATTAATTTAGGATCATTTGTTGTTGAATCTTTACCAAGACTACTTAAACCATGAAAATGTTTACCATCCCACTCTACTTGTTTCTTAATATGTATCTCATCTAACATCAAAGAACAAAATAACTGTTTACCATGGCGTTTATACTCTTCACATTTTGTTTTAAGTGCTTTAAATGATTCAGTAGTAAATCCTTCATCAACTTTTACATGCTTTAAAATTTGAAGCATATTATTTATGTTTAGTAATTACCTTTTTAACATTGGAATGAGCATTAAAATTGTTCATTAGACTTCACCATGCTTGGTTCTTTTTGCTGTTCGTGTTAAAGTCTTTTTTACTAGATTCTAATATATTAGCCACTTTTTGAAAACAATGAAAAAATATGACCTTTTCTTCATGTTCCCAATTTGGCCCTCTCTCACTTTTTGAAATTTTGCACTTTAAATCCACTACGTCCATACTTCCGAGTTTCAATTTAAAAATATCAGTCAGTAAAAAAAAAATTCAATTCAAAAGTCGAAAGTCGAAAGTATGTGTTAGTTATAAAGTGATATTAAACAACAACTGATAAGTCATTAAAAAACATGATTATAAAGAACTATTTGACTACTATTAATAACCGTGTTTTAAATTGTAGTAAGTTATTTTATCATGTGATAAGTGATAACACCGATAATTATCATCACGGTCTTAGATTATCATAAATATTACTGATAAGCATGGAAGAATACATTCATTTTAAGGAAAATAATATTTAAGTAATACTTAACTACGGGCTTCTTAAATTTCAACTATGCAGCCAGAAATTAAGGGTCAGCTACGTATCACCTAGGTGATCCATAGTTAGGTATTACCTAAGTGATTTTAGGTGCACTTTAAGTGTCGAACTATGCATACGGCCCTAAGAAATGATCCTTTATAAGGACATTTGATTTCAATTAATTTGATAGGTTTGTTGTTTACATCTAAAATAATACCATCAGGTGAATACCTAAACAAGGACATATGGAATGAGTAATGAATCCACATTCGTGAATTTGTATATTAATTTTTTTTTAGTAAACTTGTCTGCCTACATTTTCAAACTCAATACCATGCCTAACATATTTATTGGTAAATGGTCTTGGCCAAAAATATCTACTTGCCTTGAGGGCCATTGTTGTTCAGTTTTAGGAGCTTTGTTATAGGTATTTAATGAATAACACCGACTACCCGTAATCCTAAATTGCCTAACAATTTTCCAAAATACATTATCTTTAAGAGACCTATCTCTTATATAATCTGTATCTGTATGTTTATCTAACAACTGAGAATATTTAGCTAAACAGCAATTTTTAAGCTCATTAACTGGAAACTTGTGAATCATATCAAGCATATTAAGAGGTATTAATATAATATTATCAGCATTAATATTTTCTTGACAATCTTCTCCGGTACTTAATACATTTCTACCTTTTCAATGCAAAGCTAATGCGGTAATGCCAAAATAAATGCAGATCTATAATATAATCGCAAGAAAAAGCTAAAAAAAAACATACCACAGTTTATCGATTAGGTAGGTACGTTTTTTTTTAATACCTAATGTCTTCACCTGACAATATCCCATTAGATATTGGTACAATGAGTCTACAACAACAGAAATTTTGTATGGGAACAGGAGAATAATGTTGCAATGACTGTTCTCTTAAACGAGACCACTCGCATCTTACATCAGTTGATGATAAATGATAATGTTTCAGTATCACATATTTGAGTTCTAAAAAATCATAATTATTACAGAGTTAACCAATACATTTTTTTAATTATAACTACCTGTTTAAATATAAAAGTATTGCTACAACATGTTTGCAACATTCTGATGCCCCAGCAGCACAACTACATTTCATTTGTACTATTTCCAAAGTATGACCTGTTTGCCAGGTAATTTATTGTAAGTAAACTGCCAGTAACTTCATGGGGCATTTCTCTAATGTGAGATGACTGAATTATTAATGCTTTTATAATAATTATTTGTTCCTAGAAAAATATGGTTGCGACAGGAGGAAACAGGCTAATCTTACGTTCCTTCTTAAACTTATAAATGGTGATGTCGATTCCTCTGCCCTCCTAAGTAAACTTAATTTCAGAGTTCCAAGTTTTTACTCCAGATACTCCTTTCCTTTCCAAATTCCTTTTAGCCGCTGTAACTATCTAAAAAATCGTCCTATTGTCCGTATGACGAAACTAGCCAATAGAGAACCCATTGTTCCTGAGTGCTTGGCACTAATTATTGTCTGTTCGCTCTATATTTTAATATTAATACTTGTATTTTATGTAACATTTTTCTTAGTTATTATGTCTGTTCGCTCTATATCTAATATTTTTTATTTATAGTTTTGTAATTTATGTAACTTTCTTCTAGTATTATGTTTACTATTCTATGTAATTGGGCACGTCCCGTTTTTCAATCAATAAATAAATAAATACCTAATATATAAAAACATTTTTGATTTTTAATATGTAATAATTGAATAGATTATTAATTACTGATCTAATTACTTATTAAATGTATTCGCAAAAAATCTACTAAAAGAGAAAAAATATTTTTCTATTTATTATATTATTTTGTTGTAAAAAAAAATTCAGGATAATATATTAATAATGTAATTAATTATAATTTAAAAACTTACTTACCTTTATCCATTTTCCACATAACACAATTATTTGTTTTGAATTGAGTTCGCCTTCAATCACATTTCTCGAACTAGTATTGCATTTTGCATATTCAAATACATTTTTTAGGGATAGTGCCATTGTACATTTATATAATCAATTTATTATTATGTACGATATTGTATTATAATTAATTCATAGTTAATGCAAAAATGTATGAAATATAATAACAGGTAACTATAATAATAAATATTAATAATATTATTAATGTTTGATGATATAAAATATCTAATAACAATGAATTGATAACCCGAATAGAACGGCCATTTGTAAATACTACAGCGCCCCCGGTGGTAATCTGTTTTCCCAATACTGCTATAAACCATCGAATACGACATGTAACTGTATAGAACTACGTTTTATAAAAAAATGGACTCTTCGGCAAGCTCTTCAGGTTATAGCGAATGTAATTGTATAATTGAAAAACTACTATTAAAATCGTTTGGATCAAATACTTTTATTGAAAAGCAAAATATTATAAATAACGGGAGACCTACACCAACACTTCTGGATTTAAAATCAAAATGTAAAAACAATTTTCGTTACTTTAATCCTTCTTATTATAATACTAACAAATGGTTGTCTGGTTGTCAAAAAACTCAACAATTTTCGCATGAATCAAATACTTGGTCTAAGTATAGCTGCAGTGATTTAAACAACTATCATAATTTAAAACATCGTCATGAAATAAATCGTTCTCATATTGAATCATTAATTACTTTAAAGAAATTTGGTAATATTAGAATAGAAACATGTCTTAGTGATGCGTATAAACAAAGTATCGACCAATTTCATGTATAACAAGAAGCCTTTTATACGCTGATCTAAATTGTACCACATTTGGACTGTTGTTGAAACCTCCCCGACTTCTAATGGCACTAAAAAAAACTTCTATAGAATCTTGGTTTAATTTATAGCTTAATAAAAATGACATTAAACTTTCTTTTTCAACATTCTCAAATAGATTAATTATATTTGTAAGACAAATTATAATTCCTAAAAATCCTGTTTTTCTTTGACTATTTAATAGTAATTCTCCAGGTAGATAAGTTTGGTTACTTTCATATCGTAAACCCTCAACATACATTTTAAAGTTATATAAAAAATCTTTGATACGTGATAAGGTTTGTTATTTACTGGAAAAGAATAATCCCCCTTTGATAATTTGTTCCTACAGTTGCATAGGTCAAAAGCGTCATTAAATATTTTGCAAAACTCTGCAGTGCCCTCCACTTCTGTCATATAATTTAGTTTTTCGCATAACAGTAAAGCATGACTAACACTTGAACTCAGGGTTTGTACTGCCAGGCGAACATTCATTTTGTTTTCATAAAACCGTATATGTTTTTGTTTTAATTTGTTTGCGGCGTGTAAACCTTTTGACTCTTGTATTTCTTGTAACGTTTGTATATCATTCCATTTTATTTGTTTTCCATTACTGTTTATCAAAACTTTTTTATCACCCAGAGTATTCCTGACTAATTTCACCATATGGGCAGTATCCCAAAATATGTATATACGTTTGTTTGGTTCATCAGGAAATGCTGGGTTTTGTATCCAAGGTTTAAATTGAGTCGAAAAATAATCAAAATTTGCCCCTAACATTTTACACAAGGTCATATTGCATTGGGCTCCGTCAAATCTTATTGATCTACATATAGCACCAGTTTCTGAAAACAATTCTAAACACCTAGTAAGTAAGTTGGCCCTTTCACTATCAGAAAAACTGTGTAAATACCCTAGTGGAACTTTCCAATGGCCATTCAAACATACAGCAAGAAAAACTAATACATTTGTAGCTTCCTGTGTATTATCTTGATCATAGTTATTTTGAGTACCCAAGTCTACACCACCATAAAATTTGTTGTTCATAAATATTATCTGTTTTCTTATAGCCATCTCATCAATAACTATATTGCACACTATAGGTTGTGTTGATGTATTCTGCTTTACTAGTAAAGAAATTATGTTAAATGTTTCTTTAGTGAATCCGGGTTCCCCTTCAACGACAGAATACCATTTTTTAAGAGTTGCAGGATGAGGAAGTAAATTTTTTAACATTTTTCTAACGTAGCTGTATGCTTTAGAGGAATAAAATTGTAAGGTCTTCAATGCAAAGCTTAGAATGGCTGGAGAGTATTTAGCATTTTTGAATTTTAATTCCCTGTTCAATGTTTTTTTAATAGATTCTGAAGTATTATTCTATAAATAATAAAATCAAAATATTTAACAAATACCATTTATTATTTTACAATATACATTATACATTATACCGCAGCCCCTATTAGTACGGATTAATGGAATCGAGGTAAAAAAGTCCGGGTAAAAAAGTCCGCTGTAGAAAAGTCCTACAACTAAAAAGTCCGGAGTAAAAAAGTCCGGGTAAAAAAGTCCGCTGTAGAATATAACAATAAACAAAAAAAATAATATATAATAATAAACAATATATAACAAAAAAATTGCGTATTTAGCTATCGTCAAAAAAAAAATATTTTTTTAACCACGGACTTTTTTACTCCGAACCTTTTTACCTCGGACTTTTTGGTAGTATACCGGATTAATGAGGTTCTACTGTAATTTAATATTTACAACCCAGTAAATCATCATGAGCATCATTTGTTATATAATTATTCTTTTTTAAATGTTTAAATAAGGCTTCAAAGTTTGACAACTTGGTTTGAAGACTTCTAACTTTTTGTTGTAAAACTTTGATTTTATTTCTCTGATTGATGACTTTAATTTTAGATTGTTTAAAATGTTTTGCACGTCGTGGAGTATCAAGATCTGGTGTTTTAATATCACCAATAAAAAATGTTCTTGAATTGGTTTTCTTTGGTGTTTCTAAAGTAATTTCAATAAAAGAAATACATACATAATACATAATATTTACTTAATTTATAATAAATCTTTCATAAATATAACATACCAAGTATAGAACTTTGTGTTGTATCAAATGATTGATTTAGATTAGGACTTGATAATAAATTCAAAGGTTCATTTGTTTCATCAATAGTATTATGATTTGAAACATTTGACAATAGTTCTTCAGGTTCTAAATACACCACAAGCATCTTGTGTTATACTGGTATGTCTGCAATTAATAAATTTAAATATTAATCAATACCTAATTGATAAAATAAAATATTTATCATCTAAATTTAAAATTAATAAACTCCTACTTACAAAAATTCTGGCATGTTGCACGTAAGTTGGTTTCTACATTTTAAATATAGTGTAGGGATTGATTTAGGCTTTAAATATCGTTTAATAGTACCGTTAAAACAATCTTCCTCAAAATGCCTTGAGAACAATTTTCTATTAGGTCCATAAGTACTATCTAGAAATCCACAGGCTTTGAGCCAACTACTTATTGAGCCTAAGTATGATATAAAATAAAATATTCACTTGAGTTAGGAATAGGAAATAATGGTATTTTTGGCAACTCTAAATTATATTCTTTCATCTCATTTGATATAAGTTTTATTTTTTTGGCAGGTGCAGAATCATCTTCACTTTCCTCAGATGACTGTTCAGACCATATTTGACTGGTTTAACTGGCTTGACTTTCTTTATCTAATATATAGTATAGAATAATACATTTACAACATTTATGTAATATACTCATAATTTAGTAAGATACTCACAAAAAGGTCCCGCAACTTCAGTTACTTTGTGGGTAGTGCCATCATCATTATTACAGTGCACCGTACATTGTTTGATCATTCGACTGATTTGAGTTGAGGAAAGAAATTTGTCTTTCCCATCACTTTTTAAATATGGAAACCAACACAAATCGCTCTTAACCATCCAAATGTCTGGTACATGTTGAATTTCACTTGTTTCCAAAAAAAAGTACAATAGACCAAGACTTACATTCTATTGACCTATTTAGTTAACCAATTAATAAATTAGTACAAGATAATATTATGACTATGTCGCGGTCGTTATCGCAATGGCCGCGGCGTCTCTATCGACCAACGGCGGACGGCGGCTTCAGCTTTCGCTGGACCGTCGTCACGCTGTACACGTTTATATTACTAATAAAGTTGTCTTAAATTAACAAAGTTGTTCAGTAATAAATAAAGCGACTGGTACTCATTAAGTTCACACTGTATATTTATTACTTCGAATCTTTTCACACCTACAACTACATTGTTGAAAAATAATAACACAAAAAATATTAAACAACCAAAACTATTAATTATTATAATACATTATTATTATTATTTTAATTTAAAACTATATGCATAATATATACAATATATACAAAAAAGTATATACAGTAAAACTTTACTGCAAATGTAATAAAGGTATAATGTATTATTATCTGGTAAATGCATCAATTTTTCTTTGATGTCATTTATCATCCAAGACTGAAGATGACTAAGTTTTGATGCAGCATGTATATTTAAAATTTGTAAAGGACAAGGCTTGGTAAAAAAATTGTCAAGTTTTTCAAATTTTCTCCCAACTATTAGAATGTTTCCATCAAATTTAGAAGTCACAATATTTTCTATAACTACATCGCCATTTGTCATTTTGACACAATTTTCTGATTTGTTAACTTTTAATGTAAATTTGTCAGTTTTCCATACTGTAAAATATGTTTCACACCCGTCTATGGTACATGGTCTGATTTTCAATTTACAATGCACTTTGAGTGGCCCAGTGTATAAATTTGGTTCTACTTTATTAATTATTTGTGTGGAATATTCTGTCTTCAGAATATCGTCGTACTAATTGTTGCAATGGTTTTGAGCCACTTCTTAATTTTTTTTTTAATGGTTGCATATAATTCTCAAATGAAAATGCTGAAAAATTATTGAGAGAACCATATTTTTTCACATCATCTGCCAAATGTCGAATAATATGGACATTGTGTAACATGTATGATTTACCATAAATATTAGCAAATTATTTATTTATTTATATATATAAACGGGTAAAAACCGTTTAAAACAATTTGATAATAGTACAGCGTAAATATAAATTACAATGTAAAACTTACAATAGATAATAGAAGTAAACTTAATAGGCTATATAAACATTTTATCAAAAATATAAAAATGGTAAAAAAAAAAAAATCAGAAATATATAATTCAAATAATTAGATAATACAGATAAGACACTGCAATTTGATAAATTTAAATTAATTTACACAGAATGTAATTCTAAATAAACATTATGTTTAAATACTTGACGTGACATAAAAAAGAAGTCAATTTTACTAGCGACACTATTAGCCAAAGTAAGTACTCTGGGAAAGAATGATGCGGAACAATAGTTGGTGGTATAAGATGAAACGACGAATATATTATGTGACCTGGTACCGTGATTTCCAAATTTAAAACCAACCATGGAAAGAAGTTCGGAGGAATCAACCTTACCATTCAGTAAATCGTATAAGAACATCAAGTCTGCAACACTTCTTCTAATTTCACACAAAGACACCCCCAGATGGGTTAATTGAAAGTGATATGAGTCACGGTTCGGTGAGTATAATATTTAATAGTTATGTACACTTTTTAAATTTAAAACAAAAAAATCATATAAAAAACCAAAATGGCAGAACTCTTGATTGTATTATGATTAATGACAACGTTGAAATTATTTCTTTAAATCACTCATTAGAGTCTCTAATCCCTAAAATTGATTACCATCATCCACCTTTAGACATTTTCCTAAAGTTTGTAAATTCAAATTTCAATCCTACTTCTGAATATCCAACTATATACAACTTTAACAAATGTGAATTTAATGAAATTTCTAATTTCCTCTCAAATATTGATTTTGAATCTAATTTAAATAATAAAATTTTTTCTATGGATGAAATTGTAACAAAATTTTACGAAATTATTCATCACACTTTCAGTTTGTTTGTCCCCAAAACCAAAATTTTCAATAACTATTCTCCAGTATGGGCTGATGCTAACCTTAGAAATCTTATTGTTGAAAAAAAATTAGCACACAAAAAATTTAAATTGTGCCCTTCGCCTGAAAACTATTTAGAATTTTCTCGTCTTCGTAAAGAATGCAAAATCTTAACTTCTAAAAATTATTCTGATAACTTACGTCATATTGAAAATGGTATTCAAACAAATATTAAACCTTTTTGGAAATATGTTAATTCTTTAAAGAAAAATGTTTGTAATATTGGAAGGCATAACATCGAGTGGGACTTCGTTTCGACCTACTGGATTCCGAGACAAAGTATCTATGATGTTATCTTTACCCGGACAGTGCTCAATATGAAGATCATACTCTTGCAGTAACAAGGTCCATCGGGTAAGCCGTGCATTATAAAGACGACAGCGGTATAAAAATATCAGGGCTTGATGGTCAGTGAAAACTGTCATTTTATGTCTCAGAAGAAATACTCGAAACTTTTGACAAGCAAATACGATGGATAAAAGTTCAAGTTCAGTAACTGAGTAGTTCAGTTCGGCGACGTTCAATACACGACTTGCAAACGCTATCATTCGACGTTCACCATTCTCAACCTGATATAGTTCAACGCCAAGTCCTATTTTTGAAGCGTCGGCTTGGAGGCAAAAGGGTTGGGCGAAGTTAGGGTGGACTAATACATGATTACCCAACGTGGCCTTGACCTGATCGAACTGTTCCCGATTTTCAGCACTAAACTACCATGACTTGTTCTTCAATAAATCAATTAACGGAGATATAAGTGAAGCATGATGATCAGAAAATGTACGGTAAAAATTACAGAACCCAATAAACGACTGCAACTCCCTTTTATTTCGAGGATAAGGGAAAGCAGTTAAATTGGAGGCCGTAATCAGGATTCATACGAATGTGGGAGGGTGTGACAATATGACCCATACATTTTATCTCCTGACAAATAAACTCACACTTTGAAAACTTGAGAGTCATATCAGATCGACGTATTTTTTCGAAAAGATTTCTTAACAGTAGAAGATGTGCCCCATACGTGGTATTTGACACCAACATATCATCAACGTAGACGTGAACATTCTCTTCCTGGTGGTAGGTTGATGCTGATGATCTTAACGCGGCTTCCAATCCTTGTCCGAAAGCAGTGTTGGATATATTTAAACCGAAGGGTAATCTAGTAAAAGAATATGTTCGTCCATCGTATACAAAAGATACGTATTTACGGACCGATGGATGCAGAGGTATTTGCCAGTAACCCGATGAATAAATTCAGACAATAATATTACGATTTCTAATTTATTGTATAGCGAGGAAGATGACAATTGTTCTGGTTGCAATTCTGAAATTACTGATTATGATTCCTGTGATGAACTTAGCAATCCTGATGTTGAATGTTCAGATAAAAATGATGACACTTTATATAATACTACCACAAAATCAGATTCAGGATTAGAGTTCATATTGGCAAGTTGGGCCATACGCCATAACATCACTCATTCAGCTTTAAACTATTTACTCACTAATTTAACTAAATACTTTGGATTTAAACATTTGCAAAAAGACTCTCGAACTCTATTAAAAACACCAACACAACAGTAATAAAAACTATAAAAGGTGGTGTTATCATCATTTTGGAATTGGTAGAGAAATTGAAAATTTAGTTCGATATAATAAAGATCCTATACCTTCTACATTATTATTGAAAGTAGGAATAGATGGACTTCCAATCACCAAAAACCCACCTAGCCAGATGTGGCCAATACTAGGATATTTTTATAATTGGCGCTTATTATGGCAAACCCAAACCAGAAGACTGCAATGAGTTCTTAGAGGATTTTGTGAACGAGTTATGCCATCTTATAAATGATGGGGCAATGTGTGGTAATAAACGTGTGGAAATAGTACTTGAAGCTTTAATTTGTGATAGTCCGGCAAAATCATTTATATTAAATGTAAAAGGTCATACTGCCAAAAATGCGTGTGTTAGATGTCAAACATTAGGTGAATATGATAATAATCGTGTTCATTTTCCTCTTTTACACTCACCTCTAAGAACACACCATGGCTTTATATCATACTCCGATTCTAATTATCATTTAGGGTGTTCTATACTGACTAAGATTCCTGAATTTGATCTTGTTCATTGTATTCCATTTGATTACATGCATTGCATTTGTATTGGCATCATGAAAAAGTTGTTGATCTTTTGGAATGGTAGAGTTAAGCGCCATAAGTTAGCTCTTCCTAATAGTTTGATTTCAGTTTTAGATAAAAGGTTGAATAAAATAGGTCAGTATATACCTATTGAATTCCAAAGAGCACCCAATGAAAATTGTCGACTACATCCATTACGAGATGCTAGTCGTTGGAAGGCTACAGAATTGAGTCAAATTCTTCTGTATACGGGTATGGTAATTTTTACCGATATTATCTGCAAAGAAGTTTATGATCATTTTTTAGAACTTTGTGTTTCTATAAGGCTACTTTTGACAAATAATATTTCAAATGATTTTATTGATTATGCAAATCATCATTATGTTTTACATAATTGGTAGGTAGGGTCAATAGACCAGTCGAAATTGCTCAAATTAAAATCACCTATGATAATGAAATAGAAATCAGGAAAATTTGTGTAGAGTGTCTCAACTACCTCACAGTGACTAGAATATGTCTCATTATTAGCATCAGGCGGTATGTAAATACAACCTAAAATTATATTTATATTATTTATACTAACTTTTAAAAAAATTTGCTCTATGCCTACAATTATTGGAACACATAACTGTTCACACTTAATTCTATTATGAATGGCAACTAAGACTCCTCCGCCACGTTTTTTCCCTAAAGACAAATCACGATCATTCCTATAGACAGTATAATTACAAAAACCAAGTTCCGCATCAAATATATCATTATTTAACCAAGTTTCACTTAGATGGACGAACATATTCTTTTACTAGATTACCCTTCGGTTTAAATATATACAACACTGATTTCGGACAAGGATTGGAAGCCGCGTTAAGATCATCAGCATCAACCTACCACCAGGAAGATAATGTTCACGTCTACGTTGATGATATGTTGGTGTCAAATACCACGTATGGGGCACATCTTCTACTGTTAAGAAATCTTTTCGAAAAAATACGTCGATCTGGTATGACTCTCAAGTTTTCAAAGTGTGAGTTTATTTGTCAGGAGATAAAATGTATGGGTCATATTGTCACACCCTCCCACATTCGTATGAATCCTGATTACGGCCTCCAATTTAACTGCTTTCCCTTATCCTCGAAATAAAAGGGAGTTGCAGTCGTTTATTGGGTTCTGTAATTTTTACCGTACATTTTCTGATCATCATGCTTCACTTATATCTCCGTTAATTGATTTATTGAAGAACAAGTCATGGTAGTTTAGTGCTGAAAATCGGGAACAGTTCGATCAGGTCAAGGCCACGTTGGGTAATCATGTATTAGTCCACCCCATCAAAAATAGGACTTGGCGTTGAACTATATCAGGTTGAGAATGGTGAACGTCGAATGATAGCGTTTGCAAGTCGTGTATTGAACGTCGCCGAACTGAACTACTCAGTTACTGAACTTGAACTTTTATCCATCGTTTTTGCTTGTCAAAAGTTTCGAGTATTTCTTCTGAGACATAAAATGACAGTTTTCACTGACCATCAAGCCCTGATATTTTTATACCGCTGTCGTCTTCATAATGCACGGCTTACCCGATGGACCTTGTTACTGCAAGAGTATGATCTTCATATTGAGCACTGTCCGGGTAAAGATAACATCATAGATACTTTGTCTCGGAATCCAGTAGGTCGAAACGAAGTCCCACTCGATGTTATGCCTTCCATTTTCCGTTTTAAAGTTGATGTTCCACCAGAAATTGTTCCCAAAAGAATTGATTGACAGTTTCAAAACTCTGAGGCGAGATCAATTCGCCGACTCTCGTTTAGCTAGTATATTTATGGATCTTGAATCACCCTTAGGCACCTGTAACAAATTTTATAAAATTCACAACGGTGTATTATTTTTCCGGCGATATCCTTCTAGTGAACAATGGCTTGTTTGTATCCCCTCGGTTCATGAGTTATCGGTAGTCGTTTCTGTACACGAGTTTTATGGACATGTTGGTGCTAGGAAATGTGCTACGGTACTCATAGAAGTGTGCCATTTTCCAAATTCACACCATCTGATTTGTTTCATTTTGGCGCGCTGTGATTTATGTCAACGTACTAAATGTCACACAATTTGGTCTGAAAGATTAATGCAAAGCTCTTTATCTTCAAATCCACTTGATCGAATATTTGTTGATATTTATGGTCCTCTTCCCTCTGGCTGGAATGGTGTATCGTATATTTTTGTGGTCCTGGATAACTTCTCAAGGTTTGTCAAACTATATCCATTGAAACGAGCTACTGCCGTTGCTACTACTAATCGTATGATCGATCATTATATTGCTACTTATGGGAAACTAAAATTAATTGTCTCCGATCATGGCGCTCAATTTAATAGTAAATCGTGGCAGAATCAGTTGTCAATTTAGGTATTCCTCCTACGTTCACTTCTGTTTATCATCCACAGTCAAACCCAGCGGAACGGGTGATGCGTGAACTTGGGAGACTTTTCCGGTCTTATTGTTCTGAACACCATAGCGATTGGCCTACTTACGTGCCCTATATCGAATGGGTGTTAAATCACACTGTACATAAGGCCACCGGGTCTACTCCCTCTGAATTGTTCTTACAACAGCCTCGTGGAAATCCACTGTCTAATCTGGTACACTCCCCTGCTTGAACAAAGTTTGATCCAGAGCAGCGATTGGTCATGGCGCGTGAAATCCAACAGTCTAAAACCAAAAACCGACAACGTCGTCATGCGGAAAAAGGAAACCCTGTGCAGTATGCAATAGGTGATCATGTTTTAATTCGAACTCACTGATTAAGCTCGTCGGTTGACAAAACCACTGCCTGGATGAGGTTATGATAGCCTTTAGGCGTATTGCAACCGACAGTGCTATCGCAATCGGCTAGGTAGCAGCCAGAAAAGACGACCTCCTAGAGGCACTCCAGGCCAACGGAGACCTACATCGGGACATTGGCGCCCTAAGGCAGGAGCTAAAAACAATGTCTGAGAGCAGACTTAGACCCGATGAGGTCACACGAGCGATACCACAGGTAAAAGCGTCAATAATACAATCACCAGAGTACATGGTGGTGGACACCGAAACAATCGTGGTCCAAAATTCACCAGGCCCTTCGTACGCAACTAAGGCTCGCACAACACGTCTAAAACCGAAAGACCCTCATTGTCCCTCAGTTGTCGCCCCCTGTAGGTGTTACTCAAGAAGGCAAACCAGCAAGACCTAGCCATAAAGTCAATCAGCCCGTGACAGGTTCTAAAACTGCAAACAGTATAAAAAACAATAAAAGTAAAAGTCTCGACAGGAAGGCAAGGGCTATGCCGGTCTCGTCTCGTTTCGTGGTCGAGGGCGGCCCTGAAGCATGGCCGGAAATACGTAAGTCCATCGAGCAAAAAATAAGAGCACCACGAATGAGAGCCATGAACGGCAAGGCTGGCATCATCCTCTTCCCGGAGGATGAGTCCACCCTCCAAGCTCTCAGGCGCACTCGTATGCTAGACGAGAGAGTTTTCCCAACAAGCCACGAATAATATACAGAAACGTCGACCGACTGTTAGTCGAAGAGGAAATTCCGTGGTCGATAACAAATCAGAATCCTGATCTGCTCCTCAACAAGGATGACATGGCTGGAATAAAACCTATCTTTAAACAGGGGCCTCGCAAAGGACCGACAGTAAATTGGGCCATCGAGGTCAAATCAAGTACCCTTAAAAAGCTGGAAGGGAAGCCGGTCTACATAGGTTTCACCAAAACTAAGGCGAAACTATGGGACACTGCAACTCAGTGCTTCAAATGCCAGCGGTACGGCCATACTGCGGTAGTATGTAAGGCGGAAAAGTCCAGGTGCAGAAACTGCGCGGGAGAGCACGACAGTAGAGCGTGTCCAACTTCCGACCAGTTGAAGTGCATCAACTGCAAAAAGCAACATAAGGCCAATAATATGAAATGTCAAGCCCGCGTCTCGGCGAAGCGGTCTGCCCTGAGACGCATGGACTTTGGCGGTGAAACCCGCAATGTCCCTGTTTCGAAATGAGCAAAATTAGAATCGTACAACATAACCTAAATGGGCAGCGCATATCCTCACTGCAACTTAGACAGTATTGTGATAAAAACAAAATTGGAATAGCACTTATCCAAGAATCGGCATGCCAGTCCGAAAAAATATTCGGTTTCGAAGACTGCCGGCAAGTAATGACCAATGACCCAGGTGCAGCCATAATAGTCATGGACAAAAACATACAAGTCCTAGAGTTAAAGAGGTACTCAACAATGTATGTAGTGGCCATAAAGGTCGGACAAGGCAGAAATACATTGGTCATGGTGTCAGCCTATTTTAAGTATGCCTTACCTACGAACACATTCACTGAACGAATAAGGCGTATACTAAATGAAAATGAGGGAGTAATGATATGTACTGACACAAATAGGCACTCGGCAAGGTGGTTCAGCTCCAACACAAACCGAAGGGGAAAAGTCGTCGAGGACATGGTCAACGACTATGCCTTGGAGGTCGTGAACATACATGGCAACATGGAAACTTACAACCGACAAGGCATGGGATCGTCGAACATTGACGTTACCCTCAGTACCCCAGGCTTAAAGGGAAGCATTACAGACTGGACGGTCAGTGACGAAACAGACAGCGATCACCGGGTCCCAAGTTTTTGTGTTAAACGCTATGACTCAAACAGGACAAAAGAAACAATTCCGAGTTTCAACGTTTTAAAAGCGGACTGAGACACGTTCACCCAGGAGCTCAAATTAAGTATAAATAGCCCAGAACTTATGGTAACGGAAAATGTTAACACACATGCAGCAGCATTAACCAAAATTCTGATGTACAGACGATGGTGTATAGGCAAACAGACCTGATGGAATGACGAGCTTAAAAACCTCAGAAAAGAGGTAAACAGATTAAAGAGACAAGGAATAAACCGAACTGACGAAGCAAGATACAACATAACCAAAAATAAATACTTAAAAAACTTAAGAAAGTACAAAAACGAGGCATGGAGGACCATGGCGGGTGATATAAATATCAAACCTTGGGGACAGTCCACATAATTTTCTCCAAGAAATTGGGTTGATCTTCCAATCGAACCACCATATGAGCAACAAAAGTAATACGCCGTTCATAATCCGTTGGTAGTAGTTGCTGTACCCGAGTTGGTAAGTAAGCATGATACTTATACTTTTTAGCCGTTAATTGTACAAAATAGTATGATAAATTTAAATCTTCTGAAATGTATAACAATTCAAAATGTATTAGTAAAAAATAAGATGCTTATTAAAATTAATTTATCTTTTAGGTTTACTTGATATATCTCGCAAGGATATATGCGGATTCTCAATCAATTTACACAAGACTTCCAGTGAATTATTATTGTTTATGTTTGTGTTTCGAGTTGTTTTTGTCTTAGTAAACATACCATTTATACTTAATTGTTTGTTTATTCGGTAAAACATTGTATGGCCTGGACACTGGCTATCAGGATAACGTTGTTGATACAACCTATATTATATGCATATTGTAAATATTTTATCATTACATTTTATAAGAATTATATGTTCACAAAAATATATGTATGGCTAAAATTAAGTTGTTTTTAAGTTGTTCACTTGTAAATTTAATTAGCTATTTTTGTCGTAATATTTATATTTTGATTTTAACTTGACTGATTTTTTTTTTACTTTTAAATTGTGTAGTTTCATCAAATATTATAAATTAGGTACCATATTTTATTATAAACACATACATTATAACGTATAATAAATAAATATCTTAATAAATCAAGTTAATAAAACAAAAGTATACATATATGTCTAATATGTTTAAGTTTATATAATAAATATATTAATTTACCTTGCAGCAGTTCTGGAGTTTTTCGTAGAATCAATAAAACAGTACAACATATTAGTTTTTTCAGCGTTAGTGTACATAATTAGTATACAAATGTATGTACCTAAGTATGTAAATTCAAGTAGAAAAAAATTTAACTTAGTTGTAGTTAAAAGTGATGAAATGAAAGAAAGTTGACAAGAAATACAACAATAGACAAATTAGTTTTATTAAAATAAGTCATAAATCATTTAACAGATAAATACATATTTAGATACAAGGTAGGTAGGTAAAAACATGATAGTTTGGGATAAACCTTTGTGACAGTGACAATAGTGATATTGATTATCAAAGATTATTATTTATTAAAAGTTTATTTTTGTAAATAAAATTGGAAATTTTGATAATATCTAGTAAAAAAAAAAATACCTTACACATGTTCATTTCAAGCTTTAACATTTTAAAGTTTAATTTGTATTGTTAAGAACTTATTATTTCAAAATTTAAACAAGTACAAAATATGGATCAATTCCAATCTTATGACGACTTTCTTGCTAACTATGGTCAAGAAAATTTTATATCGGAAGTTGATTTTTATAAACAGAGCTACAAATCCGCTTATGATCAACTAGAATTAAAAATTCAGGTATTATAAATTAATAACAATGAAGAAGACTCAATTAAATAAAAAAAAAATATACTCACAGGAGGCATATATAGTTTAAAAAATAAAAACATCATTTTAACCAATGATTTGAATGAATTGAGTTTAGACAATGAACGGTTGAAGGAAGATATTGGCGAAGCTGTGATACAAACGGTACATAATTTAAAAATTAAACTACAGGGTGGTTTATTTAATGTAAATCACTCATTATTATTTAAAAAGTATTAATGTTTTTGAAAATAATTTTTCTACAGTTTTAAGTTACACAAAACAACATTTTTAAAAAAGAATTATATTTTAAAGTTTAAAATGTGGTTTTGTAACAACTTGAAACCATGTGTTTTAATAGTATACAAACTGAACTTAACTTAACTAAATCTATTAAAACATAAATAAATACTGAGTTCAAAAATAATTCTTATAACTTTGTAGGAGAGTTTAAAAACAAGGAACCTGGCTATAAATAGTTCTTATGAAATAACACTTCAGGAAAATGAACATTTAAAACTTAAAATAACAACTTTGGAAAGAAATATTTGATATACAATTATTATAAAATAAATAATTATACTTAATATTAATATAGAAAATGGAAAATGAAAAATTGGTTACATTAGTGACTATGGAAAAATTACTGGACACAAAATTGGCTCAACTAGAAAATAGAATTACTAAGGAGTTCAAAGAAAATGTCTGTAACAATTCAATAGCATCTGATGTAATACCAGCTTCTATTAAAGTACCGGCTTCCGTTGCACCAGCTGAATGTATAAGCGTGGATACTCCATTAATACAAAATACTCCTTCGATTCCGGTAAAATCATTTCATGATAAATGTGTCGAGTTTGTTCAACAGGTAAATTGTTTGAATCACATGTATTAGTATTTACTATACAAACATTATACGTATTAAGTTAAATAAAATAATAATAATTAGAATCTTAATTGTTTTTAAAGTTAGCTTATACTTACAATTTTATTTAGTGTACAGAATGGTGGTGCCCCGTGCATTCCAGTTTTGGGCGTATCGTGAAAATCGTTAAACCGTTAACATTTAACGATGAAACCATTATTAGACGTGCCAAGGCACGCCACGCATACTGATCCAAAGGAGAAACGGTAATTTTTTTTGGAGTACTTACGAATTTTGGTTTAACAGACAATAATAAAATTAATGATTTTTTATGACAGCTTCGATGCTGTAAAAAATGAAAGAAAGCGCAGTACACAACCAATCGTGTACAAATTACCGTCATGCTGGCCAACATTATTGCCTGACGACATTGACAAGCTTTCCACCAATTTTAATGACTTATTAAATAATTAATACTTACTATTATAGCATAATAATTATACTTCCCGATTTTCAACTTAATTTAAATATCCTTAATCTTCATTCCTAGTACAAAGATACTAATAGATACTACCCAGTAAACAAATATACGAGTATTAAACGTATGTTATACGTATATAGTAAACCTCAATTACGTATAATACACGTGGATATTTTGTTGACTATTGGTCTAACTTAGATATAATTTTGGGTCAAAAGGTAGCTATTTAACGAATATTCTTCGTGTATTATTCGTAATAAACTACATTTATTCGGCGTATAAAACACGTATAATTTAGTGTATATATTCAACAATATTTCGTTTAATTCATGGTATACATGGTAGAATAACCGAATATTATTCGCGTATGACTAGTATAGGATTTGAATAATTTTCGTATATAACTAGTATAGGATACGAAAATATTTCGTGTATAACTAGTGTATGCAACGAATGTATTTCGTGTATAAATAGTATATGATATGTATATTCACAGTCGTCTGTGTATCGTCATCGTGATCGCACGCATGTGTAATTAAATTTTAAAAAGTTAAATTAATATCAAAAAGTAATTTGTAATCACAATATAATGGAAAAAAAACTTGATGATCTTTTAAAATCTGTCACTGAACTCAAAACATCAAATGGAAAAATTATTTCATCTTTAAATTCACATATTGAAAAATTCAACCGATTAGAAAAAAGATTTGATGATTTGTTTAAAAACTTCTCTATTCTAATGGAGGAAAATCGTGATCTCAAATTAAAAATTGTAAATATTGAAGAACGTGAATTATGTATAGAAAATAATAAGACCCAAACCCAACATTCTTCATTTGAACACGATGTTATCGAAGAATTAATGGATAGACAAATTAGATCGAATAATGTAATATTATTTAATCTACCGGAAAATGATAATGACTTCGAAAATATTAAATATATTTTTACTGACTTAAAAGAGAATATCGGAGATTTTAAGTTTTCTCGTCTTGAAGAACAAAATCCAGTATCCACGATAGACCACGGCCGATAAAAGTTCGTCTTACAGAGCAGTCAGATGTATTCACTATTTTACGAACACAAAAAATCCTAAAAAATACAATGAAATGGTCAAATATTCACTTTTCTTCAGACAAAACAACCAAACAGCGAAATGAAATGGCAAATCTCAGAAACACGTTACAAAATCGCAGAGAAAAAGGTGAACAAAATTTAATTATCAAGTATGTCAAAGGTATTCCAAAAATCATTAGCACTACAAAAAACTAAAAAATACACCACCCACCAGCTTAAATTTTTACTATCAAAACGTCCGTAGTTTAAATAATAAATTGTCATATTTGAAATCTCAAGTCCCGTGTGCTTTACATGTTATTTTTATATTTACTGAAACCTGGCTAACAGATAATGTTATGTCATCAGAATTGGGTTTTCATAATTATGATATTTACAGATATGATAGAACAACTCAAACTAGTATGTTATCTAGAGGCGGTGGTGTACTTATCGCTGTTCGAAATAATTTTCGTTCAAAGCTTATCGTAATTGAAAATAATTGTATAGAATTATTATTTGTACTTTTAAACATTTCTAATCTCACTATTATTATTGGTTCTGTGTATATTCCAAATAAATCTAATGAAAATGTATATAATTCTTATTTTGATTATATTGAATCATTGTATAAAAAATACCATAATGCTATTTTCATACTGTTTGGTGACTTTAACTTACCATCAGCAAATTTCTCAAACGTATATTCTTATTTTGATGATAAATTAGCATTTTTAAATCTCTCTCAATTAAATTGTATAAAAAATAATAAAAATACTATCCTGGATTACGTCTTAACAAATTCTACCACTACTGATGTCGATTTATGTATTAATCCAATTATGCCTATTGATGCATTTCACCCTCCAATAACTGTTACTTTTACACATCATATTACAAATTATCTACCTTGTTATGATTATACGTATAATTGGCGAGCAGGTGATTACATTTCAATTGTGAAATATTTAGGAAATGTTGAATTTATAGACTATTTTAATAAAAATAGCATCGAAAGTTGTTTGAATTTATTTTATTATCATATTCGTTATACTATGGATCACTTTATCCCTAAAATTCAAATTCGCGAATCTGAATATCCGAAATGGTTTAGTAAGGAACTAAAAACTCTTATAAAGCAAAAAAAATTACTTATAATATTTATAAGCACTCAAACAACATAAAAAATTATCAGACATTTTCTAAATTACGTGCAAAATGTAAGTACTTGAGGCATCGGGATTATACATTATACATACAAATCTCACAAAATGCTGTTAAATCAAATCCAAAATTGTTTTGGAAATTTGTAAACGAAAATAATAAAAATAGCCACAAATTACCAAACACTATGTCATACCTAGATAAAGAAGTTAATAATGGTAATGATATTGTAAATTTATTTAAAGAATACTTCTCTAACACATACATCACAAATGATATAACTTGTCCAAAAATGAATTTAAAACAAAATAATATCGGAGCTATTAATAAAATTGAATTAAAACAAATAGATATTTTCAATGAACTTTGGAATATTAGTTATAAAACAGCAATTGGCCCTGATAAAATCTCGCCATTATTTTTAAAAGAGTGTGCATTCATTCTTACTCCAGCTATAACCTCTTTATTTAATAAGTCATTGTTATCAGGTATATTTCCAGAACAATGGAAATCCTCATATATAACCCCGATTTTCAAAAAAGGCAACAGATGCTTAATAAACAATTATCTTCCTATATCTAAACTGTCAATAATACCTAAATTATTTTCAAAATTGGTAAATAATATTATAACACCTTTATGCAATAAATTATTATCAAATGACCAACACGGATTTAGGCAAAATAGATCAACAATAACAAATTTGTGCTTATTTAAACACGCAATCTTGGATTCATTTGAAATTCAATCACAAACTGATGTCATTTATACGGATATGGAAAAAGCCTTTGATAGAATTAATCATAAATTATTAGTTAATAAACTTAAAATGTATGGATTCACTGAACCACTTCTTTCTTGGTTTTACTCCTTCATTTCTGGACGCACCCAAATTGTAAAATATAAAAATTATGTCTCTGAACAAATCCTCGTTACTTCTGGTGTCCCCCAAGGAGACCATTTATCTCCGATATTATTTTGCCTTTTTATAAATGATATTTCAGATGTAATTTCTCATTCTAAAATCTTATTATTAGCTGATGATGCAAAAATATTCAAAAATATTAGCTGCCTAAATGACGCTATTGAACTACAATTAGATTTAAATAATATGTATAAATGGTGCCAGCAAAATGCTATGCACTTAAATTTAAAAAAATGTTCCTATATTACTTTTTCTTTAAGAAAACACCCTATACAATCAAATTATTCATTGGGTAATATAAATTTATTAAAAGTTTCTACAGTACACGATCTTGGGGTAAAATTTGACTCCAAACTATCTTTCAAGGACCATATACTTTTTATTAGAAATAAAGCGTCGGCAAAGCTAGGTTTTTTAAAACGAACCTGTCAACATTTTAGAGATGAATCTGCATTAAAAATATTATACTACTCACTAATCCGTTCACATTTTGATTATGCCCTCTTAATCTGGCATCCATATTTAGTAACACAAATCCAAGACTTAAACAAAATTCAAAATAATTTTATCAGATTTTTATGTTATCAATGTTTTGTTTATAGAGCACCCCATTCTGATTATAATGTTACAATCCGTTTTTTTAATATGCAATCACTAGAACAACGATTTATGCAAATTAAATTAAAATTTTTATTTAAATTATTAAATAATATGATTGATTGTCCGGAATTACTGCAAAATATAAATTTTAAAATAAATTCAATAAACAACCGATCTTCAAATTTATTCTACATAAAACATTCAACTACAAATTATATGCGAAATTCTCCATCCAATATCTTAATGTCCTCAGGTAACTCTATAAAAAATATTGATTTTTTTTGTAATTCATTAAATACTTTTATGACGAATGTTTTAAGAAATACATAAGAAATTAGGTACTAGAAAGAAAATTAATATCTCGTTTTTATTTCATTTTATTTTTTATTATATAAATTTAAATATTGTAATGTATGATATTAATACCTATTTGTTATTTAAATTTTAAGTTATTTTTATTATTATTATTATTATTATTAATATTATTGTTATATATAACTTATTTACTGATAATGTACGTATACAATATATTATATACATATTATATGAAAAAAAAAAAAAAAAAACTGTAATTGGAATTTATTTCCGTAATAAAGAAATATTATTATTATTATTATTATTATTAGTATATAACTAGGGTAAGCTACGAATATATTTCGTGTATAAATAGTATATGATACGTATATTATTAGTATATAACTAGGGTAGGCTACGAATATATTTCGTGTATAACTAGTGTATGCTATGAATATATTTCGTGTATAACTATGAAAGGGTACACAGAATTTTTTTTTGGGGGGGAGCAAAATACATTTTTTTTATTGCAAAATAACAGGTAAATAATGACGTTTTGAAATATTCCTTTTTTCAAACCAACTGAAAATAATTTGTATATCCCACTCAACTAATAGAAATTCTTTAGAATGCCACTGTTATAAGTATATTTTGTGTGAGAACACTTACATTTTTTAAATGTTCACTAGCACATTCTACAATATTACATCAATTTACTCTCCCATCCTCTTTTTAAATAAGGATTTAATTTTCATTTAACTTAAAAATCTTAAAGTTTACATATTTGTGAGACTCTTCAAGTCTTCAATATGGTAATATTCAATTCTCTACTTTCTGTAAGACTTTCAAGACGATTTTGTTTGAGAGAAAAAAAATATTATAAATATTTATGTACAATGTACATGTAATATTATTTGTGTATAAATAAATGATTGATCAATAATAAAAAATGTATATAATATAAATATTACAATAAGTATGTATAATATATTTATTTATTAAAACATAATAATAATGGTGCTGTTCCTTCTTTGGACTTTCTTTATATAGATAATTAAAATATAACATAACAAAACAATAAATAGTTTTTTCCTATTTTCTTTTAGGGGCTTGTTTTAACCAGTCTGATATGTGGTTTTTAATTACAACCATCTGTTCATTTGGAAACATATCTTTTACACAATCTGAAAAATAATAATTACGATTATATACCTATTATACAAGTACCTTAAGTATTTGAAGGCGAACAAAATATATATTTTATATAAATTATACTTTTACCTCTGAATTATTGCATAATATGGTATAATAAGTATAATAATAAGTTTAAATGCATTCATGCAGCGCTATTTCAAGTTAGTGATACATTCATTGATAACAAAATTTTTACTTCCCTTCATTATTTACTCCTATGGCATACAACACCCCCTCTGGGATAGACGGTCTAAAATAAACACTGCATTTATGTCCAATAAAAGTTTTAACTATACAATATTTATACAAAAAATTAATCAATTTTCATTTAAAAAAAAATTAAGAACTAGAAGTGTGTATCATAAACATGTTTTTAGGAATTTTTTTTTGAAATTTTCCTTTTTTTTTGGTTTGCAATTATAAATTACGTCTAATTTACAAAATATAAGTGTAACAGGTAAAATATTGTTATTTATTATACCTGTTATAAGAGTGCACAGCTCTAAGCGACCGAAAGCCAGTTTTTTTCCACTTCTACCTTCCATATTAATAAATTCTGCAACACGGTTGTCCAAAACTGTTTTCATAACCTGATAGGTAGTGCGTTTTGCATCAAACGACTTACAATTTTTTCGTAAAGTATGTGCCTGAAAATAAAATAAATAAGTAATTATTAAAAACAATATCTTATTATAAGGTAATCTATATTCCATAGGTACAGTGTTATTATATCTCACACCATTTTTATGATTAAATACCCAATTAAATATAAAAATAAAATAAAAATTTGAACACGTAGTTTTTGAGCTATCTAACTTTGTGTACAAAAAATAATATGACTATGGTGATGTGTTATGAAGATATAATGGAGCTATGATGATTTGAAAATGTTATTAGGCAATTACTATTGATCCACTAATATTTATAGTTAAAAAATACTAGATCCAATATTACATCTAGGTACTTTAGATTATTGTAAAACCATTTTTAAGGATTCTTATCCATATTATAAACATTTTGATAACTCAGTAATTACTCATCACATTTTGGAAAAAAGGGGAGCTTATTTAAAAAGTAGAAGTTTGTGCTGCCACATGACACTTTTTAAGTATTGCATCAATCTCATTAATATTATAGTAATTTATTATACATATTTTTAAAAAATTAATAATTTTTAATTTTACCTGTAATATTTAGAACCGTGCAAAATGACTTTACCCAAGTATCTTTAACGCCTACATATTTTTCTACATGTTTAATAGATTCGTGTGATGGAAAATACAACTCATAATCTTTATTTTTGATTATGGATGAATAATTTTCTTGAACGAACCAAATACATGGTATTGCCATAACTGTACCATTGCCCAAGGCTGCAATGGCATACAACTTATTTAAATTATTCATTCTGAAAGGAAAAAATATATTAAATGACAGTTTAAATGTAATTATTAAAATATTACATATTTAACTGAATACATGAAGCAAGGCACAGACAAAAAAAGATTTCTCTGAAATGTTCTCGGATGTAGGAAAATAGCAGGCTTTATACTTTACATCACTTATATGATACAATGTCGGTTTTCCCTTATATTGTTTCGCCGATTCGCCGGCGAAAGGGTCTGCCGTCTGCGGCGAATAGTCCGGCGGCGAAACGGTCGCGGCGAAATGTCCGGGTCCGCCTTCTAGGACAGTAAAAGTGCTTGGATTTTCTTAAATAGTATCTTTTCTGATAGGAAAGTGAATCTAGTTGGTACTTTGGGGGGTCAAAAGTAAACATTTTCCAGTAGTTTTCAAAAGCGCCGGGAAAAACAAAAGAAAAATTAAGGAAAAACGGGAATTTTTACACAAAATCTGTTTTTGTAAATAAAGAACGCTCGAAAACAGATTTTGCCTTGTAAAAAAAAAGCTACTATAAAATTGCATTGGGAGTACTTATAAAAAATACACTTATAATACTCACCTGTTAGTCTTTCGACGATATTTATATTTTTTTCCTCAAAACAAACACAACCAGTGCTGTTATCCTTTATTATGGTACTCTGCTTGAAGGGATTATATTCGGTTGTTAGCTTGGTCGATACAGACATAGAAAATATCAGCTTTGTACGCCTTGAAAAATTCATTTTTTGATGAGCGGAAGTAAAATAAACGCTAAAACAAATTTTGAATCACAGATAACCGTTAATGCACCTGCTATGTACCGGTAGAACATAACATATATGACTACTATGTAATCGTCAATGCATGTTATACATTAAGCTTAAAACACAATTATAATTTATAGATATAACTAATGTCGACGAAATATAAAAGTGCTAGAGAAATAGTAAAACCAAATGTTCCCATAGTCATGCATTAATTTTAGAATAGTAATCACCACCACCAGCATTATGTATAATTGCCAAAAACAACTGTCAACTCGCTATAAGATTAATAACCATAGAGGGAAAGATTTTGTATTAAATAAAATAATAGATGCCAACACCGCGAGAGCAAGAACATCCACACATGCATAGACTGATGTCATCGACACCGTGGGAGATGAACCAAAAGACCCTGGCACCAACACTGCAGGAGTACGGGGAAGGCATATATAAGGGAGCCCGAAATGGCCCATTTTCAGACGTGATCCACCAGAGCAACCGCGAGCACCTTCACACCAGTCTATTCTGACTTACCATTTTGGACTTAGAATATTTTTAATAATTTAATTAATTTGGACTTAGAATATTTTCGATTAACACTCAGAATATTCTAAAGACTTAGGAAACTAGATTATTTTTGAATATTGTACTCCGAATAATTACAGTGATAAATTTAACGAATTAACTCACATTTCAATAAAAACACTTAGTAAATTTTACCAAGTTTACAATTTATTTTAACAAGTCTCGACATACCTATCCGAAAGTTGTTGTACGCTTAGGTCCGCTACACACCTTTAAAGTATAAATGTGAAACAAAGGGTGCATCGATGACTAATATAAAGTAGAAAAAAGCGTTATGAAAACTCCTTGGAAATCTACATCGATGACGATTAGGGTTCCTCGAATTCATAAATCGCGTTCGGCTAATTATGATATGTGATTATTTGTTATAAATTATATATCTTTATAGTAATTGCAATAATGTACAAGGTTGGAAACGATGAATGTATTGATTTTACAATTATGTGTGTTTTTTTTTAATTTTTTAATTTTTTTTTTGTGTTTGACATCACGTTTTAGGACAGTAAAAACGCTTGAATTTTCTTCAATAGTAACTTTTCTGAAGTGAATCTAGTTGGTACTTTGGGGGGTCAAAAGTTAAGTAGTAATTTGATAAGAATAATAAATATGAACATTAATTATTTGTTAAGTATTTTGACGAATATTAAAATACATAAATTAAACGCTGTACTTAACGTATTGCAATATATGTATACATATACCACATGTTATATAAGTATAAGTTTGCACAACTCTCCTTTATAATGGAAAGCATAGTTTCGAACAAATAACTGCTGGTATATGTGTAGCCTATTTGCTTAGGTACGATATATTAATAATAATTAATTAACAACAATAAAATGCATACCTGGTAATAATAATAACATTTATTACAATTTATTAAATTAAAGCAAACAAATAACATTTTAGAAGATAGGTTTAAAATGGTGATATATAAAAACAATTATTATTATTTGGAAAAAAAAAAATGCAAAAAAACAGTTTCTTGAAAATTTAAAACAAACATTTGAACAAAAAAATAAATCATTATAATAATACATAATATAATTAATTAATTCAAATGATATCCCTAAAAACTTATTCACAGGATAGCAGACTACCTCCTCTTTCCAAGGACGTATTTTTTATAGCTGTAGGGTGGATGGTTATTTTTAAATAATTTTGCAAAGCTATAGTTTAGCATACGGTTGCCGCATGATGCCAGGTAAGTCAAAAGTTCTCAACGGGGGGGTACCTCTCGATGTTTTGACGAAAAACCACAACTACCCCGATCGACACCAGCACTCACGACGTTGTTCGTGGACCTTAAGCAAGTGTATTGCCAAAGTTATAAAACGTTGTTACAATTCTATCGTAGAGTAGAGGTATTCGCGTATAGTAATACACTGATTTGACGTTTATAAGGACCTCCTGCGGTAGTCATCTCCTCATCGCTAACCACTTCAAATGTTATCCCTAAAAACTTATACAAAAGATAGCAGACTACCTCTCCTTTCCGGGGATGTAATTTTTATCTTTATAATTATATAATTTCTATACCTATATCTCTAATCATATACTATTCGCGACATTTAAATTTACCTTCAAAATTTTTTTACTGTAGTATATCGCCATCAAAAATTTCTTCAACTTCTTCTGATTCCTACAATCTAATAAAAAATAAAATTATAATTTTAAAACAATTTACAGATAACTTAATAATAAAAAATTTAAAAATAACAAATACATCTAGCTTTCTTCAAAATTTTAAAGAAAAATTATCGTCTTATAGACAAAATTTAAAATATATCAGTTCTTATTTAAAATATAATAAATTAAACACAACAATTAATCCTAACTTTTGCCATGAAACAATTTACACACCAGCATCTGAAAAACCTAAATTTCAATCAACACAAAGAACAAAAAAAATTCCAACAAGCTTATTTTATAAAAGGTACATAACTATTATGCATTACGTAACATTATTATTAATTATATATATTTTTTTTTTTAAGGTCCAGTTCAATATTATTTAAAATTTAAATAGTAGATGTAAATTATTTGTACATAAATAAATTATTTTAAATTAAAATTTATTTTTTATTTAAAGTTATAAGTCCTGGACACCGTAATTCTGAGTCGTTAACTTTGAAACCTTTACCCAGAGTAGCCGACGTGTGTATACTAATTGATAGATATAATATTTATAAAGGTGGTACAAAAATTGTATTTTTTGTGGTTATCATGCGGCAACTATATGCTAAACTATAACTGGATGGTTATTTTTTAATACATTTTCAAAATTATAGTTTGGCATACGGTTGCCGCAAGACGCCAATATATGGACCTCCTGCGGTATTAAGCTTCTCCTCGCCAACCATTCCTAAAAACGTATTCACAGGATAGAAGACTACCTCCCCTTTCCAGGGACGTATTTTTTATAGCTGTAGGGTGGATGGGTATTTTTAAATAATTTAATACGGTTGCCGCATGATGCAAGATATTCGTACTTTCTGCGGTAATCATCTCCTCATCGCTAACCAGTTCAAATGTTATCCCTAAAAACGTATTCACAGGATAGAAGACTACCTCCCCTTTCCAGGGACGTATTTTTTATAGCTGTTAGCCGAATACGCTAAAAAGCACGAGCCATGCAGCCTTATCACACGGAAATTAATTGGAGATGTTTGTCGCATACCTGCGAGTCTGGTGAACCCAAGGTTTATAGATAATAGAGGTTGACTCAAAGTCATGTAAACAATACGGAATCCCCGAAGTGCACATCTCACTCATGACGTCACCCGGCGTACAAATTAATAATTATTATCTACAGGCGTACTGTAATTTACTATATTACTGTACTGTACTGTATTCTTCCATTTTATATTTTATTAGATAGGTACTTACTAATGTTTTACTATATACATTTTTTCACTTTTATTCTGTATTATGAATTTATTTTACATATAAATTGATTTAATATCATAAATACGAGATAAAAATAAAAAAATATATCTAATAAACATTTTTTTCAAAATAATAAGGTACCTGTAAAACGTATTGAATAGAGGGAAAATGCATCTATAATACTATAACAATTGTATTTGATTAATGATTACTATATGAACATGTAAATACTGAATTGAAATATTTTACATAACTAAATATAATATAAAATTATAAAATATTACATAATAATTATAATATCTCATAATATTTATTCAGAGCCATTTATAAGTTTCTAATTTAACCTTAATGGTTACATTGTATTTTTTTAACATTATATTTATAAACAGAATACAGATCAGTAAAAATAAAATAATTATAGATAAGACAAAATAAAATAATAATTTTAATAATTATACATGCAGAACAGTCAAGTTTAGTACATTTTTAATTCTTTGTCGCAAAAAAGATAATATTATGTAATGATTTTTCTTAATTTATTTAACCTTTGCAGTCTTGCTCTGGATTTTCTAACTTTGTTTAAAGAAATCATATTTGAATTAAAATACTTCATACGAATAAGAATTCTCTGTTTAATGTATGTTTGAATTACAACATTATACTTCTCATCTACTATCATTCTTTTTAAAATTTTTTTTGTTAATTGTTTGACAACATTATTTGTTTTGGGAATTTGATTTTTAGTGAATTTTTTAAAGAGCCATTCAGTTCTTAAAACTAATGTTTTGAATTTGTTGCTAGGAACTATGAGTCCACCGTAAGATAAATGATTAATCCAAGACGGTAAACTATAATCATGACATGAAGACATTTTAGATTTCATTAACTCAGTAGTTGTAGATCCAATTTCTACCCGCGTTTCTTAATTTCGATGAATAATTAGTGCATGTGGCCACAGCACAAGTCGTGCCACCTTTAAACTTTTTAGTATCCATAGTTATACTATTTATACTTATACTAAATAATATATAAATGCTTAAAAATCAAATTATACGCCAAAATCATGTAGAAAAGCATGCATTTTATTGAAAAAGAATACAAAACATTGTGTACGAGTACGCCGGCTGACGTCACAGTGCGTATTCCCCCACTCCTACATTTCTGAAATTTGTAATTGAGGCAACCTCTATTATCTATAAACCTTGTGGTGAACCTACTACTAATATCACGGACACAGCGTATCTATCGTTCTATAGTATTATTATTATTAAACTGAATGTTACGTAATCGGTATTGCTCGCGCTGACGATATACAATGACGGGCGAAAAACCCCTTAACAAAAAAATAAAAAAATATAATAGTACATAATATAATCATGTACAAATAATTAATTATATAATACAATATAATATAATATAATTATGTTCCGGGGGAAGCGGAAATTACGTAAACTCGAGGATCAAGAATTATATTTAATATTTTTTTTTAATATAATATTTATATATAATAATTTAAATAATATAATGAAAGAAAAATATTTTAATTATATTTAATATACAGCTATTTGTCATCATGGATTATTATTTAATGTTTGTAGTTTGTTGAAGTTTAAAAACATTTTTGCAATCGTTCCACACTGCCCTAGTATGGGGCCATTGCAAAGAGTGCGTTTTTTTATAGTGGTGATCGCCTGTAGCCCTAATCCACTGACAATTAGTGAGATTATAGATAAAATAATTGTTGTAAAAACATTACAAATGTTATACATTTATGGAAAAATAAATGGAATAACAATCGGATTGATACTTATGAAATATTAATTAATAAAATAAAATATATTATATTATCAAATGACCAACCAGGGAAAAATCTCCAACAATGGACCACAGATTTCATGATCACTGAAGCTGAAATAAAAACTACAAAGTGCCTGATTACAACATATTAACAAAAAACTGAAGGATTACTCGACACTATAGTTATGTTATACAATATGATATTAACATAATAGGATAAAGAGGATATGAGAAATGTATAGTAGGGGAGACTGGGGCTAATTTGAATAAAAATTACATTTTGATTTTTAATTTTTTTTTTTTTCATTGAATTTGAAGTATTATGGTCGTGTTAGATTCTCATGATATTTTAATTTAATATTTATTTTATCATTACAGCTAGAGTTATTAGCCCCGGAACATAATTATTATATTATATTAGTAGAACCAGAAAAAAAAAATTTTATTAATTACGGGACGTGATACCATCCCGCTACTATCATACCATAGAGTAATATAGAGACGCCGTTCCCTATCAAAACTGTATACAATAGTTGAAGCGCAAATTGCCTCCCAGCAGTGTGACCACTTTTAATGATATAATCTATTGAACAGAGGTAAATGTGCTGTAGGATGGCTATAATATACATATTATTGTATCATACATTTATACCGTAGCGTATAATAATAATTATTAATAAATAATAACTAATAAGTACCTTTAAGACATATTATTAAGTAGTACCTATTATAGTAGTATAATAGTGTTATAATTTTAATATAGAATTGTAGGGGGTTGCTTGGTTATAAGTTTATCCAAAAAGATTAACTCATAATAAATAATAATTGTTAAACTGTTGAAACACTTAGTTCTAAACCGTGTACAGTGCAAAGTACTTCAATAATATTATTTAATTATCCTTTTTTTTTTATAAAAATGCCGAGCTGTTTCATTTGTGGAAGATCAAGAAATGGAAAAAGTAATGCTGAAAACATAACATTCCACAAGTATATTGATTTGTATATTTACTATTTACTATAAGTACCTATTAAGTATTAACTCCCTATACATTTTCAGTAATTAGCACTTAGCTATATGATTTTTAAATTTTAAATACACAAATTAACTAGTTTAAATTAACTTGATTTTTTAGATTTCACTGAGATATGGCTCAATAATAGTTTTCACGGCAATGAATTAGGTTTTACTCGATTTAATGTTTACCGTTGTGATAGAAATGAGAAAACTAGCTCACTTAGTCGTGGTGGGGGTGTACTCATTGCTATCAAAAATACCTCTAATTCTAATCCACTCAACATCGACACTTTAAATGTCGAACAGGTCTTTATAAAAGTTTTACTTAACAATTTAATAATCATAATTTGTGCTGTGTATATTCTTCATAATAGTGATGTACAATTATATCTAAACCACCTCTTGGTTATTGAATCCTTAGTGTGCACTTCTCCAAATAGTAAATTTATTGTCTGCGGTGACTATAATATATCTTCTTTAACTTGGATAAGTGGTAAAACTGGCCTCAAGTGTTTCAACTTTATTTCATCAACCACAGGTCAGTCTCTCATAGAGGGTATTTCTTTCTTAAATTTTATTCAATTCAATAACATTGTGAATTCGTCTGGTAACATTTTAGACTTAATATTTACAAGCATCCATGATACACTAATCGATCCTTGCATTGATCCGTTAGTACCTATTGATCCATTCCATCCCGTACTCCTAATAAATTGCAAGCTACCCACAGTCACACCTAATCTTAACAATGATATTAAAATATTTCTATACAAATCAGGTGACTATATAAATGCCAACTTATTTTTTAATTATTTTAATTGGATCGAGTCTTTCAATAATCTTGATGTTGAGGCTGCTGCTAACCTCTTCCAAGATGCACTATTAACAGCCCTAAATAGTTTTGTTCCTCAAAAAATATTTAATAACAATAACAAATTTCCTTGCTGGTTTAATAAAGATCTTGAGAAATAAAACCAAATCTAGCTATGAAATCTTCTCTAAATTGAGAGCACAATACAAGTCTAAATCTAAATCCGTATATTCGGATTTTATTCGCCGTTCTGAAAATGAAATAAAAATAAATCCAAAAAAATTCTGGAAATGGGTTTCATATAATACTAGCACTCGCGATATACCTAATTCTCTTTTTCTTAACGACAAAACTGCAAATAATGGTAGGGATATTGCTGACCTATTCTAGTCTTATTTCTCTTCAGTTAGTAGGCCGTCGGTTATTCCACCATCAGACATCTCTAGTTTAACCTCCTTTATTAAAAACTTTGACAATATCATCCCGTCGCACTGCACTATCTCACTTGATGAAGTTTCTGACGGCCTCCGCTCTCTATATAAATCCATTTCTCCCGGACCTGATGGTATTTCCGGATACTTTCTCTCCAGCTTATCTGATTCTATTGCCTATCCTGTCTTCTTGTTATTCAACAAATCATTTAAGGAAGGTGTTTTCCCTTCCTTATGGAAAATCAGCTCTATCACCCCGGTCTTTAAAAAAGGTAATAAGTCAGATATAAAAAA
The DNA here is from genome assembly GCA_022818045.1 of Neotoxoptera formosana. NCBI lineage: Eukaryota > Metazoa > Arthropoda > Insecta > Hemiptera > Aphididae > Neotoxoptera > Neotoxoptera formosana. The sequence continues at coordinate 3,859,755 of CM040630.1, forward strand.
TTATCGGCCAATCTCAGGCCTTGTACAACTTGGTAAATTATTAGAGAAACTAGTTCTTAGGCATATAATCGATCCAATAAATAACATTCTGGACAATAGCCAACACGGTTTTAGGCCCGGTAGATCAACCCTTTCTTGCAACTTAACTCTACAGCACTTCATACTAGAGTCTTTTAAAAATAACAGCCAAGTTGATGTTATATATACGGACTTTGAGAAGGCCTTTGATCGTGTGGATCACAATTTACTCGCTATTGCATTAAAGCAGGGGTCGGCAACCTTTTTGGTGTCAAGGGCCAAAAAATAAAAATTAATTTTTCCACGGGCCATAATTTGAATACATCTTATTTTATTTAAACAAAAGATTATAGTAATTTAAAATTTAAGTACATCACTGTTTGGTATATTAATTATCGAGATATATACCTACAAACAAAGTTATAATAATAATTACACGTCATAATAATAATAAAAAAAATACAAAATAAAATAAAGTAAATTTAAAAAAAAAATAAAAAAAAAATGCGAAATTAATGCGATTTTTGAGTTTGAATAGCATCAACAAGTTTATTGATAGCTGGTTTGATTTTTGATGTAGAAATTCTCAATGCAGCGTTTTAATTGACCATCGGTTAATCGAGAAGCATATATTTTGCTTTTCCGATAATTTCATTAGTGAAAAAGTTTGGTCACAAATAAAAGTGCTTCCAATACGGTCAACATTTTTTTAGCAAAATATTTTATTTTGCTGAATTTTGTTTCACAGAGACTCGAATAAAACTGAATTAAGTTATGACTATCACGAAAAGCGGTTTTAAGACATTCGTCAATTTTCAACTCAATAATTTCCATTTGTAAATAGCTTTCAACGTCATCAATATCAACTACAAACGAGTTCTGAAATAATTTACTTTTTAAGTCAAATTATCGCGGGCCACATGCGGCCCATTGGCCGCGGGTTGCCGACCCCTGCATTAAAGCAATTAGGTTTTGGTGATCCCTTATTGTCCTGGCTCAATTCATACTTGACTAATAGGTCCCACTTTACCTCAGTCCTTGGATACTCATCTAGTTTATCACCTGTCCCTTCAGGTACTCCTCAAGGTGGCCATTTGTCTCCCATTTTATTCATTTTATTCATCATCCGTTTTAAGCAAGTGTCACCTCCTATTTTTTGCAAATGATCTAAAAATTTATTCTCGGATTTCTTCAATTAGTGACTGTATAAATCTTCAAGAAGAATTAAATACCTTGTATAATTGGTGCCAGGTTTGGGGACTGAGCTTAAACATTAATAAATGCTACTCAATGTGCTTCTATAGGTCTCGAAAACATATTAATTATACTTATTATATAAACAATTGTAACGTAACAAAATATATGAGATACGCCGCGTCGACTGTACACCACCCGTAGGCCGCATCACCACCCGCACGCCGCACCACCTCTGTTCACGACCACATATATCGATATCACATATAATAATTAAAATACTGTACGTTTCCCACCACCTTTCTCGGCGACGGCGACCGGCTAACGCCAGCCTGTTTTTGTTTTCCCGCATAGTTTCTCTTCTCTTGCTTAAATTTATCTGAAGACACTAATCCTATACATACTTTGGTAGATTCAAGTAGTTTAATAATATTTTCAAGATCTTCAATGCTCTGTGGCTTATGATTCGGTGGTAAATCAATATCTTTAGTGGACATTTCTTTTCCATTCACATGTATAAAGACATTGAAATCTATTGAATAATTAACAATAAATCAATTAAAAATGTTATTGTTAGTATTTTTTTGTTAAACTAACCTTTTGTTATAACTACTTGCTTTTCAATAAATCTTGAAAAATCATCCTTAAATAAACCTAATTTTTGGAATGCAACTACTTTTTCATATTTAGGATGATAACTTATATCTGTGAACCATTTTGGTGGAACAGTAAGTAAACTTAGTTTTTCCAAAACAGATTTAAATAATGTAGTAGTAACTAGCTGTATCAATATTTATGATAATATAATTTAAAAATTTAACTCAAAATAGAAGCTAACAAATTTATATAGATCATTAATTATACCTTAGATTGCATTATACTATACTCAGAAGTTGGAGATATGGTTGAATTTTCATTTGAAGTATCACTTGTATACAAAACAGTTGACATATTAGATATATTGATTGTACCTTGATGTAAACTATAACAATGGTTTTGCTGTATATAGCTCAATTTTAAATTGTCTTGTACCTAAATATATTTTATTTCACACTTAGTATATGTTTTTACTTTTTATATATTTTTTTTTTTTATTATTTAAAAATATTATGCCTTTTTCTTTTTTGTCAAAGGAGTGTCATTCCATTCGTGTGTCGCTACATCTATAAATGAATTATTCACACCTAAACCTATTGTTATATTTTCAGGAATTGCTCCTTCACGGAGTCTTGCTCTTTTTAAACATACCTGAAAATGTTATTATACATTTTATAATTCATAGTTAACTATATTATAATATTAAACTATTAAATAATGAATACATAACATATATATACATACACACAATGTTAATGTTTCAACCGCCGTAATCAATTTATAACATTAACTCAAAATATTAATACGACAAAACCTTTTTTATATAATATAAATATAAATTGAATAATAGTAACATTATACTATATTATGATGTATGAAATTTTTACTCAGAATAAAAATTTATGTACATATAAGGCTATAAAAATTTATTGATTGGTTCTTTTGTAGAAAAATGTTTTCTTAGAGATTGTTTCACAGTTTGAAGTATAATATTTTTATTTCGACAAATAGCAGTAACTGTATGTTGTTCTTCTATGGTGTTCTATTCTTTGGTTCTGTGGTAGTTAATTCTTCTTCTTTTCTTTATATTTTATAAGGTAAGTATTTATTATCTTGCTAGTTTTTTGTTTTTTTTTTCCTGAGTTTGATTTATTTCTATTTTTAAAATTTCTGTTATTTTTTTAGCAGTTTCTTCTTTGTATCTTCGTGTGAAAAAGGTGTTCGCTTATTGTTTTTATAGTTATTGGTTTAATGTTTTCTGTCTACTTTTGAAAATATTATATTCGCCCTTTGTCTCAGAAGATTGTTGCGGCTTGTTGTCTGTTGACTCGTGACCTTTGATTGTGCTGAAAATACACTCTATTCTTTTGTTTTTATTTCTTTTTCTTTTTTTTTTTACATTATTTTCCCTTAAATGTAATTAATAACTAATATATATATGAATATACAAATATGTCATAATATGTTACATAAATATTACAAATTACAATAAGTTAGATAAAAATAAAACTGCTGCTGTCTTACTATTGTTTTTGTTAACCTTGTGTTTTATTACATGTTGGTTAATTATACTTATATTTTCCTAAAAGAGGGTTTATTAATACATTGTTTTTGATTTTTGTATTTTGCTCCCTCTAAGCTTCGAAAAAGGTCTTGTGACCTAGGTATAGGGTGTTTGTCACTAATTGTTTCATTGTTTGGTTTCCAATAATCTACTAGAAATCTATATTCGCCTATCTCCTTTTTCGGAATTAAAAATACTGGTGCCGCGTAATTACTTAGACTTGGTTCAATAATGTCGGCTTCAATCATTTCATTTATCAATTTTTTTAGTTTTTCTCTTTGAATTGGGGGTGTTCTGTATGGTGGCTGAAATATTGGTTTGTCGGATTTTAAATTTATTTCACAGGGTTCCACGTTTGCACATCCTATGTTTAATGGATCGGATGTAAATAAATGTTTAAACCTGTTTATTAATTTACATGCTTTTTCACGTTGATAATTATTTAGCTCCTTAGAAATGTTTATTGTTGTACCTTGATCGTCTTTTATTTCATTTTCATTAATCATCGTTTCATTATTTTGAGTTTTACACACGTTGCTTCCAGTAGCAAAAATATTTATGTTGTGATTTCTATTGTGTTCGTACCATATTTTGTCCATTTTTATAAAATTGTTTTTGATTTGTATGTTCTTATTTTTAAAATCGACTATTATGTTGTATTTAATATTAAAATCGTTTCCTAATAGTAATTTACAGGTTAGTCCTTCAATGACGTATACTTTAATTTGATATTTGAAAGTGTTGATTGTAATTATTAATTCAGTTGTTCCTACTTGTATAAGTTCATTATTATCAGCGCCTGTAATTGTTATTTGTTCTCTGGGTTTAATTTCTTGTTTATTTTTTACTAGGGAATAATCTATACATGATATATTTGAGCCAGTGTCTATTATTGCATTTTGTTCGTCGCCGTCTATTTTTATTTTTATGGAGAGCACTCTTTGTTTTCGATCCGTGTCCGAATCTATGCTTGTATTTTGATTGTTGATTTTAATTTTTTCTTTGAGTTGAATTTGCTGATTTTTGGTTTCTATGGTTTTTTTGTCTTCTCGTATGGGCCGGTTCCGATATTCTTTTACGTAGTTTCCGCATATTTCACAAAACATAACGTTTCCACCTTCACTCCAATATTGTTCTTTGTCATCAAGGTCGTCTAGTATATCCTTGGACGTGGACAAATATTCGCAGTCTTGGCAAAATTGTGAGTACCATATTGTTGACTTGTCAGTTTTGAAATTGTTGCCGGTTTCGTTTTTTTCTGTAGGGTTTTGTTGTGATAATTTTAAACGATCGAAACATTCGTGTAAGAAATGGTCTACATTTTTTTCTATAGTATTAAAGTCTGGAAAAACTGTGTTTATTATTACGTTATTGAATTGACGTGGTTTATATGTTTGTGTGATAATTCCTGGTGTCCAATGACAGTCTTTATTGAATATCCCTATATTTTTCCTATTTAATTTCCAGTATATTGTGGCATTTGTATATTCAGAATCTTCGTGTATTAAATATAAGTTTAAATTGAATTGGTCACAGATAAATGCTAGGTCGTCATCTTTAAGATAGTAGCCAGATTTGCAATTAGGAATGCCGAGCATATTTAATAATTCTACCGTCTTTCTATGTATACCATGTTGTTTTAAACATCTACGTAGTGCGTGGGCACCACAATCACCGTCTCCGGGTACGTTTCCAGTTTTTATGAATGAGCCAGCGATTTGTGTGATTTCGTTTTTTAAATTATCGTTAATTGTGTCATTAAAATTTTTACCTATCGTAATATTAGTAGTTTGCGAATAGTTGTTTTTAAAATATCTATTTTGTTTTTCATTGTCATTTTGTGGTAGTAGGCATATTAAAATTTTTATTTGCGTGTCTTGAAAAATAAACTTAATCATGGTAGAAATAACGTTCCAATCCTTTTTGTCTTGTCCAGTGCAAATTTTGGGTAATGCTAAAGTGGTAATATTATTTTCAATACAAAATTGCCTAGTGTTAATTAGTGTGCTAAAAATGTTAGTGTATGCTGGTTTATCGTAATATTTATTTTTTGTTATGAGGTATAGAACCCATTGTCTTCTGTTTTTCAAATATGCAATTTCGGTTGTTTTTTTTTCTTGGTCTATTAAATTTTGAACGTTGTTAAATTTATTTCTAAATTGTAATGCGATCCCCTTCGACATAGTAAGGCATTGACGTATGCAATGGCCGATTGCGATATCATTTGGCAATGAAAAAATATTTACGGTCTGTTCACTGTAATCGCATAGGAAGTCGGTTGTATCGTTATTGCTGAGTAGGAATTTTTGAAATTCGTTTAGTGGGTTCAAACTACTTATTGTTACGATGTTTTCTATAGATTTTTCGTCATCGTTGTTTATTTCATTAGTTATTAATTTATTTGAATTTATTGATTTGTACCAATTTTCTACAAAATGTATATAATTATTTTTTTCAATTTGCTTCTCTATGTTAAATTTTGAGGTGTCGGCTTCTGTATTAATATTATTTGTTCCCCGAGTTAGATATTCCGATTTTTCTCTTAGCTCGGGTGTTATTCGTTTTTTGAAAAAATGCAATCATTAGCATAGTGTCCTTTGTCATTGCATTTGTAGCATGTTATGCTTTCTTTGCCATTAAATTTTTCCTGCGGTGTGGATCTTGAGTATCTGTCTCTGCTGTTGTCCCTACTGTGCTGTTTCTTATTTGCGTCATTTTCACGATTTCTGTTGTTGTATCTGTTTCTGCTTGTATCTCTGGATCTGTCGTAGGAGTTTTCCTTGTCCTTTGAATAAGACCTATCTCTATTATTTCTCATTTCTCTACTGTTATCTCTGTAATTATTATTATTGTATCTCTCTTTACTACTTTCTCTGAACTTATAGTCGTTGTACCTATCGGGATAAGGACTTTTTTCCCTATAATTGTTTCTGCCTTTGTAATCTGATTTTCCTGGATATGGACTTATGTCTCTGTTGCGTGATCTATCTTCAAAATTTACTGTCTTAAAATTATGCATTTCGGTACATAGTTGATCGATTTTGGTACACAGTTGATCGATTTTATTTTTATGATAATTGTCTATTCCTTCTAATTTTGTATTTAGTCGTTTTATTTCTTGATTGCTGTCTTTAGTTTCATTATTTAATTGCATCACTCGTTTATTTAAGATTTCTGTGTATTCGCTGAGTCCTGAGCTTCTTGAATTAATTCGAAATTGCATTAGTTCATATTTTTTTAAATTTTCTTTCAACTTTTTTAAGGTACTATTATCATGAAGTGAAATTGCGTGTAATACAGGTTCCCTAATACCTTTTAATATGTATACGCAAATGTCTTCCTCTTTCATATCTCTTTGTACTTGGCTACACAGGTATTCTATTTCTGTAACAAAACTTGAAATTGGCTCTAAGTCGTTCTGTTTTCTATTTTCTAATTTGTTTTTTAATATTATTGAGTATCCTACGGGTTAAAATTCGTTTATGAATTCGCTTTTTATGTCCTCCCATGACCAGTCTCCTCTTTTGTTTTCCAAATTTTGTAAAAATATGTTGGCAGTTTCTTTTAAAAATATTGATAAAAACTTAATCTTTTCGTTGTCGTCCCAATTGTTGATCTGTGCTGCTTTTTCGTATTGTCTGATGAATGTTTTGATGTCGCCTTGTCCGGAAAAACTATCTGGTTTGATAATCATTTTTTCCATTTTGTGTCTTGGATATAGTTTTTCTAATTTATTTAATTTTCCAGGTGTATTTTCTATTACAAATTTTGAGTTACCGAAAAAGGTGGTATTTAAATTTGATTCGGTCTTTATTGGACTTATGATATCTTCGTATATGTGTTCTACTTTTGTTGATTCGTTAAGATCTAAGTTTATTAAATTATTGTAACTATTACTAGTGGCTTGTACTAAATCGTTTTGATATAAATTACTACCAGAGTTTAATAATTTATCTGCTTGAGTTATTAATTTGTTTGCGTTATTTTCTAAATTGTTGGATATATTTAAAAGGTGACTATTAATTGTTTTGGGTCTATTACTTGCGCTATTACTCGTTTCTGGACTTGAATCACTTAAATTGCTTTGTGTAAGTAAATCTTTAATATCAATTCTGTCTTCTATTGCATCTTTTTGAACTTTGAGTTTTTGTTGATCGCTTAAAGCATCTTCGACGTCGTCTAATTCTACGATCCCCTTATAGTATCTAGATCTGGCCCTTAGGTTATCTACGGTTCCTACACTTTTTAATTGTTTAGATTTGCATAATTCAATAAGATCTGGTTTCTTTCGTAAATAAATATCGGTTAATTTTGTAATTTTTTTCCCCAAAGCTATAAGATGTTCGTCATTCATATCATAATAAAATTTAATTTAATTAATTTATGCTTAACACTAAAAAATTTCATTTTTGGATAGTTTAAACTTGAGTTAAAATATTTTCGCGGTTATTTAAAAATTGAAAAATTATTGAACTAAAAGAAAATCGTATTTAAATTGTTAAAAAAACTAATCTATAATCCTAATATTAATATGTATGTATATCACTAATTTATAACTTAAAATAAAATATTTTGCGATTATCGAATAAAAATTTTGAAAAAGTATTGAACTAAAAAAAAAATCCTATTTAAATTGTTAAAAACTAATTTACAATCCTAATATTAATATGTAAGTATATGACTTAAATTAAAATATTTTTGCGGTTATTTATTATCGAAAAATTTTGAAAAATTATTGAACTAAAATTCTATTTAAATTGTTTCTTTAAAAAACTTAATCTATAATCCTAATATTAATATGTATGTATATCACTAATTTATAACTTAAAATAAAATATTTTACGATTATCGAATAAAAATTTTGAAAAAGTATTGAACTAAAAAAAAATCCTATTTAAATTGTTAAAAACTAATTTACAATCCTAATATTAATATCTAAGTATATTACAAAACGTTGCTCACCTTGGCGTATACGTGTGTAGACGCGTGGTTATCAAAATTGTACCACGCGGCACAAACAGCTCTATGTCGGTAAGACAGAAATCGGACGCGTATGTGTTACTCACCGGTATACACACACAAAATTGCGTTCTGGGTTCTTCTACCCGAAACGCGCACAATTGTCGTACTTCAATTGTACGAAAAAGGTGTGTCGAAGGAATCTCTCCCAGACCACACAAAAAAAAAAAAAGTTGTACTTCTCGTACCAAACACTTTGAAAAATTAAACCGTGCCAAGGTTGAGGTACCAGGGCACAAAAAAAACAACAAAAAAAAATGTCTCCGACCGTGGATAAGTAACCCCGTTGGGCACCACTCTGTCACTAATATGTTTCCTATTCTTGCAGTGACTGCTAAAAAATTATTAGGTGTGCAAACTACCAGCTTAGCATCAGAAACAGTATTTAATCATGCTGGGAATATAATAACAGATACTAGGGCATCATTGACTAATGATCATTGTAGTCAACTTATATATTTGTCTATGAACAAAAAATATGTCAACAACCTGGTTGCTGCAACCCACTCTAAATGTTCCTTTTATATTATGATTGAAATATTTTTACAAAAGTTACTATTATCAAAATAAATGTTATATTTTGTTTTTCATTTTTATTTTGTTTTTACAAAGAAGTATTTAAAAGAAAAGAACTTTTTTCAATTATTTTAACAGATAATTTAAAGTTACTAAAGTTACTACTACAGTACTACCAAAAGAAGGGTTTAATTTTGTTTTGTTTTGTTTTCAGTTTTATTTGTTTTTACAAAAAAATATAGTATTTAAAAGAAAATTATGTGTACTTAGAAGAAGAAAAGTTTTTTTTTCATTTATTAAATTGTTACAAAAGTTACTATTACAGTATCCAGTATCACTGTATAAGTGTATTAGTATAACTTTATTAGTGTAAATCCGATAGAGAATGCAAAAAAGAAATCAAAATTATATTACCTAAAGGCTAAACTGCTTAAGTTAACATTTAGTTAACTGGTGCAAAGAGACAATAGTTACGCTTGTAGGTAGGGATATAAATTAATGTAGAAATGGATCTTAACAATTTTTTATAATTAAAGCAAGAATATTGATCAAGACAGTCTAGAATTTATTAGCAGTTATAATATAATAACTTACCAACTATTAGTCTATAACTAACTATTATGATATTTGCTAAATAGATAGGTAAGGATTTATTTTAATTTTAATAGAACCACTGTGAGTTTTACTAGTTTTAATCTTTAAAATTTTAAATACATTTCCTATAATAATAGCATAAGTCATAACTACAAATTAGAGCTCATTCATCAAAATTGTTAACCTATCTAGTATCTACACAAGATTCCAATGACCAATTCAGTTTTTGACACCACTTTAGCTCTTAAAATGTATGTCACTACAGAGTACAGATCCTTAGTTATGTCATATTCTTAGCTCTCAGTTTAAATTCCCATGGGCCTGCCCCTGCCTATAGGTGCCTATGGTTGTTATTAAATACACGCAGAGGTGGACTGGGGATAGATCGGCCCAGGGAGATTTGAAAAAGTAGCAGCCCATTGCCCGCGTGTTCTTTAATATACGAACTTATAATAACAATACTTCTATACAATTTTTTAAAACAATGATTCAAGTAATTTAACTTATCTCTGTATACATATTAACGTATTATCAGTGGCGTATTTAGGGGGGGTCCGGGTCTCGACCCCCCCTCAGAAAAAAGAGGTTAACCTTATATACATTATATAATTATTAAATCATAACTCGTTTATGTTTTTTTATGATAATATAAACATTATAAACTTATACTTATTATTTAGACCCCCCCCCCCCCAGAAAAAAATTAAAAATACACCACTGCGTATTATTGACAATTGGTAGAAATCAGGGGATATTTTGAGAGACAAAGCTCCTCAACATGTTTACTAAGCCCTTGGTAAACAGCAGCTATAATATAATATAGGTACCTATATAAATGGTAAAAACTGAATTAATTTATATTAATCGAATAATTTTTTTTTATTTCTTTATTTAATTAACTTAATAATTTGCACATTAATGAGGAACTTTGCTTCACATAGGTATTGTAATATTTCTTGAAAATTTACTTCTTCTAACAACTCTTTCTCTACACACATCAACATAAATGACTCTAATTTTTCATTTCCAATTGATGAACGCAATCTACTTTTAATAATTTTTAGCTTACTGAAGCTTCTCTCACAGTTCACCTGAGTAAAGGACAAAGTGAGAATAAATTCATACTATACAAGGTCGTTGACTATTTCGACAATCGAGCACTCCTTGATAAAAATCTTCGATTAATCGAAAATTTTGATTATTTAATACTTTTGACAATCGATTATATTTTATGACAATCGAACAGCCCTACTTAGGGCACTATCATAATATACTATTTTGTATAAATATAAATTTTTCACAAATGTTGGTTTCAAAAAAGCTATTGTTCCATACTCAGTTTTAATATGCATTTAGTACGATTCGGTTAAGGCAAGACGTCGTCCCGTCTGTCATTCACATCATAGCCATGTAATAATTACATTGGAATTAAGTCTCGTTTTAGCAATAATGCATATTTTTCGTCAGTTTAGGTTTAGCTTTAAGTCTGTCTGATGTTTGTGATGTATCTTCTCGTTATGTCTATAATTTGTATAAAATTAGTTTTATTTAAACTTAAAATATTACATTAACTATTTACTGTTTACAAATCCACAAAAAATTATAATGTCGTTATCCTTATTCTGGCAACACTGTTTTGAATTTTTGGTATCACAATTGGAATGGAATTATTTTTAACTATGTTGAAAGACATTGGTTTATGGTATTTTAAATTCTGTCATTTTACTTTCCGTAAAATTACGGTCCGAGATATTACGTTTCGAAATATTACAGTCCAGGATTTTACGGTCCGGCATTTTATTTTCCGGAATACTGCGGTCCCCACATTTTACTTTCCGATTTTTTATCGTTCCAGCCAATTATTTTCCGGAGAATTACGGCCTCCCATTATATAGTTATTTAAAATAACGGCTGTTACATTGTTAGATAATAATAATATGTACCCTTTTGCATCTTGTAATTATATTCATAGGATATGTTATAGTTAAATATATTTTCTATTTTATTGATAAATCACAAATTGACAGTATATTTCAGAGACAACTCATTCGACTCGGCAGTCCGCTTAATGCTTGTGTTGTGTGTTACCAGTTAAATTATGTTTTTTATTTTAGTGTATAATTTACATAGTTACAAACTTCGAAGTACGGAATATTAAAAAAAAATTTTAAGTAGAGAAGTGCTATAAAGATTTTTAATTAACATAGCGTCATTATGGCATCTTCATAATCTTCATCTACAGTTACCAAACGTCCAAACAGTTATGTTTAATTTATTGAAATATTTAATTAATATAAAATATAATAAGTAGGTACCTATTGTTTGGTAAATATGATTATTTCATTTCTGCTTTTACTTTTTCAATACGGAATTTGCAGATTTTAATTCAGTATTTAACTTCCTAATTAAATAAGCACTTAATTCAAGCTTAAACATAAATAATAATATTAGGTACAAGGTACTATGCAAGTTCTAAACTTATTAAGTATCTAAACATTTTGAAAAATAATTTTTTCTTATAACCATATGAAGTTTTATAGTGAGTTTATTAAATATGTTAGTATTATAGTTTATTACTTTATTAGGTATCTACCTCAATATTATATACCTACCTACCTACCTATTTATTCAATTTTTATAAAGATAACAAATCAACCCCAAACATGGTAGGTATACGTATACTACTACCAGTAAATCAATTTTAATAAGACTTAATAATTTCTAAAATGAATATATTTGAGTCAATAATTTTACATCTTCCACAAATAAATAAATTTGATTTTTTTTCAATGGCCTACCAACTACATATAACATCAATCTATTTTTTGGTTACCCTTTTAATAATAATTTAATAAAATAAAATAACTAACTAACTATTAAGTTTATATTATTGAATTATACAGTGGCGCCGAACTAAAATTTAATAGGAGGGGCAACTACATATTTGAGGTACCCACCTAACCTTCTCCCACACCACATTTTAATGACTTCAGTTAAATAATTATAAATTACAAAATTACAAGATGCTTAAAATGTAACAAATGCCTTAAAGCATTAAAAATAATAAAATGTATAACTAAATTAATATTTGTAGGCTCATACTATAATAATTTTTATTGCTAAGTCTTAGCAGCTAAGATAAAATTTAGATATTTATACATTGATCATCATTTTGATGTTAAATACAAATTGGAATTTATTACTCAACAAAATAATGAAATAAAATTTAAAAATTAAAACCATCAATGTATTAATGTATATTACTAACACATATTCAAAATAATTATTTTCTGTTTAAATTACACATGACAAATCAAAACTGAAAAACTAAAACAAGCATTAAACATTTTTTTCGTTTTCTATCAAAATAAATATTTATTTATGTAAGTAATTTTAAAAGCACTGAACTATACGATGAAAAACATTTGATGCTTCATCTGTGTCAATTGGAATATCTTTTTCACATGAAATAATCATGAGTGATTCCAAGCGTTTTTCACACATTGATGATCTAAGACGTGTTTTTATCAATTTTAGTTTAGAAAATTCACGTTCTGGAGATGCGCTCGATACAGGAAGAGTAAGTGCAATGCAAAGTGCAGTATAAAATGATGGGAAAGTATTTTTCAACTCTGATCTGTTGCATACCTCAAACAACATATGTATTGTATCTAGTGATTTTTCATCTTCCCCAAAACTGTCTTCATCTGTATTTTGGTCTTCATTGTCATCAGAGTTTAAAACATCTGTAAAATCATGATGCAATTTTTCTGGAAGTTTCACTAACTTTTCAAACTCAAAAAAAGTGTTAGCAAATTGTAAATATTCTCGTCTCAAATTCACCGCAGATACAAACTTCCCATAAACCTGCTCAAAAGCATTAAAAGCATCAACAGAAAGTCTTAAATTATTGGGTTCTGCTACTTCTTTAAGTCTTTTTTTTTGGAATAGTGATATATCTTTAAATAAAGGTGTAGAATGTTCATTGAATCTCTCAGCAACTTGTGTACAAACAATGTCTATTACAGCATAATATGTTTTTATTTTAAAATTATCTATAGGACTGATTAAAGGTTGATCATCTGGCGCCTTTTCACCTGGCATTTTTTTTATTCTTCTGGTGCGAATCTCTGTAAGAGGTATCATGTAAAAATCATTAGATTTGGATTCTAAAAAATTGTTCTTTTCATTAACAATTATTTTAAATTGTGTTTCACTTCTAAGTTCTAGAGTTCTTTTGAGAACAAATTTAACATAAGAGACAGCATTTAAAAGATCTATATTTTTTCCTTGTAAAACTTTGCTTAGTGGATTAACTAAATCAAATATTTTCTTAAATGTTAACCCTGTTAAAATAAATCTCTCAGATAATAAATAATCTAATAAGCTTTTTGCTTTTACACTACAAACTCGATCAGACGAAGAGTCGTTTTGTAAGTAATATAATAAGTCTATAAGTGCATCATATGTATCGAATTCTGTTTGGAGTGCACTCGAATGCGATGACCATCTAGTAGTTGAAACTCTTTTTAACCTTCGAAGGGATTTGCCAGGGTATCGCACTTTTTGGTAATCAGAGTATAGACCACCACGTTTTTTACTGCTTCCTACATAATCGTACAAGGTTTCTAAATTTCCAAACAAATCCCTTGCTTCTACACAACTACTTACTGCATCAACTACAACAAGACTAATTCTATGGGCCCAACACCAAACATACGTTGCAGATGGATTATGTGTTTTGATGATTGATTGTAGCCCATTGTAGGCGCCTCTCATTGATGCTGCTCCATCGTACGATTGACCTACTAGATTTTGTTTCCAATTTAGATTCATTTCTTTGCAAATATCTACAAACATTGTAAAAAGATGTTGCCCAGTAGTCAATACTGTTTCTCGAACTGCCACTAAACGTTCACAAACAATGCCATTTTTTTTATTAATATACCTTAAAACAATAAACAGTTGTTCTTTTCTTGAAATATCATAAGTTGTATCTAATGATACACTAAAAAACACTGAACTCAATAATTCTTTCTGAATAGTGTCACGAATATTAGTAGAAATGGCTTGTATAAGTTGATTCTGGCGCTGCCATGACAAAAAATTATGCATTTTTCTTCCTTTTATTTGAAGTTGTGTTATGTATGATGATAACGCAGGCGAGTATTTCGCTAAGAGCTTTGTTAAATCTTTGAAATTCCCACACAATTCTTCTTGCCATCCTTCCTTGTGACCTCTAAATGATAGACAATGTCGTCCTAGAAACAATGTTAGATCAATTAAATGTCTAATTATTTCACGATTAAGCAGAACATTTGATACAGCATTTTCTTGTAATGATGGTAATAATGGAAAAGAAGCTTCTTTATAAGCAGCTTTAATTGATGCCATTATATGGGCTTTGGAAGTTTCATGAATTATAATTTTATTTGGTCCATTTTTCCAAAAATGAAAACCTTTTATCCAATTTGTTTGCTCATTTCTTCCAAAAAGCACACAGTATAGGCAGTATGCTTTATTTTGTTTTTTTGAATAAGATAACCATTTTCGTCTAGATACATCACCATTTGGCAACTTTTTCCAATACCAATTTTCATGGAAGGACCTCCCTTGTGCATCAATTGGAAATTTTTTATTAGGAAGTTCATTTGGTAGTGGTTGGGATGCTCCATTTTTAAAGAAAAAATCAATAAGCTCTGGAGTGAAATGTTTAATACTGTTGAAGACAACAGGATCATTACCAACATCAGATACTAAAAGATAAATAATATAATATTAATATTTGGATAACTTTCAGCATAATCAAGTCTTACTTTCTTTAAAATTCAAATCATTAATTTCTATAACATTTTCTACATCTGTAGTAATACTACTGTTGAAATTATTTTTAGCTTCACTCTCTGGCATTTCTAAAAATAATAATTTATTAAACAATGAGAGAAATAACAGCAGTATAAATGTTTAATATTTTTAAACTTTAGCTAATATTAAGCCGATTAAACTGTTATTAGTAACTATTTATTATGACTTATGGTTATGAGTATTAATTTGTCATAACTCATAAAAAAAAATAATGTATGACAATATTTTACATTACTGTATTAAGTAGGGGAATCGGACATTTCGGCACGGCTCTTTCGGCGCGAAGACAAATCGGCGCTGGGCATTTCGGCGCGAGGAAATTTCGGCGCGGCTAACCTAACTATACCTAGTCTTAAATGTTTTCGTAATATTTTTTTTTAAAAATAAAATTATGAAAAATAACCGTAATCGTCAATAGTACAATCCAGTCAAATATAGCTGTTATTGTGTAACGTAAAAACCGATTAAATAGGTAAGATAAAGGTAGGTACCAGCAGTTAAGATAAAGCGATGAATCGACCGTCTGACCGTAGACGTGTAGAGTATTAACTGTAGTTTGTAAGTCAGTCATAGTCGAATAGTCGATCAGTAATATTCAGTTATAAAAATTTCTTATTAAGATGTCAAATAATTTACTATCAAATCGTGGACGTGAAATTTTACCGAAAGACGGTTTCATGTATGTCTTCGATAAATTTAATTTTAATAATACAATGCGATTTTGGAGGTGTCGCAATAAAGATTCTTGTAATTGTCGAATTCATACAGGAATCAACGATTATATTATTCGAAAAAAAATTAACGACCATACGCATGATTCTGGGGCAGCTAAAATTGAAGTAGAGGCTGCAATTACAAAAATTAAGACACGTGCACTTCAAACAATGGAGCCTACATCAGTTGTAATATACGAATGTGTTGGACCTTTATCCGAAGCAGCTAAAGTAAGTACAAATTTCAGACAATATTTTTATTTTTACAAGGCCCGATATTTAAATTTAAGAACAATAATGTAGTTTAGCGATGTTTTTCAAAAATTAATGAATTTTGAATAATGAATAATCCGACACACGCACAATTAATTAAAAAGATATTTTTGTTATTTGTTTTAAGGCCACTTTGCCAAATAATTCATCATTGAAAAAAACGGTTCGCCGAAAACGTCAGGAAATCCAAATGGCTCCAAATAATCCAGCTGACCTAACTACACTTAACATCCCACCCGCTTATACTATGTATTCACCATCAAACGGTAATGAGGAAATATTTTTACAAAGTGATAGTGGTCCGGGACCTAATAGAATATTAATTTTTGCTCGATCTAAGAGCCTAGATATTTTGGAGAATTCAAAAATTTGGTACATGGATGGGACATTTAAAGTTGCACCTACATTATTCAGTCAAGTTTATGTAATATTAGCTGAATATTTACACAGTATCGTGCCTATGGTTTACATTTTACTCCCTGATAAACAATCAATCACATATGATCATATGTTTTTAATGTTAAAAAAATTAAGACCTAATTTAAAACCTAAATCAATTTCATGCGATTAACAAGCGGCCATAAAATCAATAAAAAAAGCATTTTCTGATGTTAAAATATATGGGTGTTTATTTAATTTGTCGAAAAATTTTAAAAAACAAGTTGGTGTATTAAATCTCACAACTCGATACAATAATGACGCTGATTTTTCTATATCAGTTAAAATGATAATTTCATTAGCTTTTGTAAGATTAGAAGACCTTGATTTTGCAGTTGATTCACTGGCTCAACATCTCGATGAAGAATTAAATGACTTATTAGAATGGTTCGAAGATAATTATATAGGTCGAACTAACCGTAATGGTCGGGGAAGAAGAAATGCGCGTTTCCCTCCAGAAATTTGGAATCTATATGATAGAGTCTTAAATTCTGAAAATAGGACAAATAATCATGCTGAGGCAGCAAATAGGAGATTAAATATTGAAATGGGAGTGTGCGGCCCAACAATTTGGACATTTATAAATTGCTTGAGAAGGGTTCAAACAGGCCACGATGTTGTTATAGCGCAACTAACTGCTGGAGGGAGTCCCCCTAAAAAATTAAAAAAATACACTGACCTAAATCACCGATTATATAAAATAGTAAGCGAATATAATATAAGAAATTGCATTGAGTATTTAAAAGGAATCGCTCATAATATTTCTTTAAAATAAATTTCAATTGTACAATTGTAACATTTTATTTATATTAATTCATTTTTTTTTAAATTCATTTATCTAACATTATATTATTATCAACATTATATTTATTTGTATTTTTTAAAATTGTAATATTGGAATAATATAGGTAATATTATTTATTTTGTATTTTTTAAATTGTATATTAATACCTGCGGCGCCGAAATTTCCTCGCGCCGAAATGCCCAGCGCCGATTTGTGTTCGCGCCGAAATGTCCTAGATCCATTAAGTAGGTACCTAAATTAAATTTAATACAATTTTTAATTTTATTTTCAAAGGTACCTATTACATTTTAATGTAACCTTCAACCCAATAAATACTTGAACGTATCTTGTTTTATGAAAAAAACTTATACTTATTATTATTTCATAAAAGTTGAGAATCAACTACCTATTTATAATATAACACTTAATACAATTCACAAAATCACTTAGTTAAGTATATTTAAAATTAAATATGAATAAAAAAAATAGACCCATTAGGTATACCTGGTATTGATGATGGTTTTGTTTTTGTTTTTTCACTTACTGTTACATCAACAATATTAATTTCTTCAACCGCTTTACTGTATTCTGCTTCTTGTTCTAATAAATAATATAACAATTGTCATTTATCGTATCACCATTTTATAGTATCCATCAAAAAAGTATTAAAAGGTAGATCAATACATTCTTGCATTGCTAAATAGCCTAAATGCTTAGAATCTAAAAGTAATAAAAAAAATGACTTAAAAATTACCAGGGCTTTCAGTATTATTAGGAATAGTTGTCTCAGCCACTGTAAACAAATGTGTTTTAACAGTCTCTTCTACATCTGCAATTAAAAAACAATGACAAAACAATACATCATAAAACGTAGGTTAGTACTTGAGTAGTAAATATATTAACCAATTAACATCCAAGTAATTGTTTCTAATTTAGTATTTTAATTAAATTAAAAAATAACAAAATAAGTAGTTATGGTAGATACTAGGAGGCAGATCTACCTAATTGTCTTACTTCCTTAAAGCTGGCTAAAACCTACTTATAGTATTTACTTTTACTATATAAATAAAAATATCATCAATATGTAATCAAATTTATTTTTAAACAAAATAAAATAAAATACCTAATGTTTTCTTCGGCTAAAATGCACTTTACCACGCCCCTCACGAATTTCGATTTTTTCGAAGACGTGTTTTTCAACGCTGATTTCGAAACTGTCTGAATTTTTGTGCGGAAGCCATTATTTTGGAAGTTATAGCCTCCCAAAGTTAACGATTTTACGTTTATTCGCATGCGCGCAACACTACTATATTACCGCGCGGAGCGACGGCCCCGAGGAGCGCAGCGACGAGTGCCGCTAACAAGGGATCACTGCCCATACTATACAACATAACTGCAACAAAAATGCAATTTTCTTAACCCTGTGACCCACTTGGGGAGGTGTTGCACAGCAAGTCGGGGGATATTTTCGATTTGCGGAGCGGAGCGACGGAGCCGAGGAGCGTAGCGACGAGTGCCGCTAGCACCGCATCACTGTACGATGTTTTTTCAAATTGGTTTGAAAGATTTTATAGGAGGATATCTCGCCAAACACATGTTTTTAAAACAAACTAAAAATAAAAATGACGCCTTAATAGAGTTTTTCAAATTAGCTGGACATTTGTACAACGCAAATGTCCCAATTAATGTTGAGCAAAACTCAAGTGATACAGATGATAATGAAGAAACATATGAAGAAACTGATGATAATATTGTTTATTAAATATTTAACATTGTGTATAAGTACAATATACAATAAAATAAAAAAATTGAATTTCAACTTTAAAATTATTGTCCCCGTAAAAAGAATTTAAATAGGTTATACACGCTCCGCGGTATTGCATAGTGGTGTTGAGCGCATGCGTATAAACGTAAAATCGCAAACTTTGGAAGGCTATAACTTCCAAAATAATGGTTTCCGCACAAAAATTCAAACAGTTTCGACTGTAGTCATAACTATTAAAAACAATTTGAACATAGGTATGGTCAACAAAAAAATAAAAAAATAAAAAAATAAAGGGCATTAATAGGGCATTTAGAATAGCTGGGGCCGCTGGGGGTCTTTATCTAATTCATTATTATATCTAAAAGTTACAACTTAATGAATAATGCAAAATAGCAAATACAAACTTTAAGTTTATTACATTTTTATTCAAAAAAAAAAAAAAATATTTTAGCCACTACTCAGTACTCTAGATCTACCTCACAGTAATGAGCAGCCCAGTAGGTATGACTTATTATTAATATTTAATACCTCCTAAATGTACAACTGTAAACTAATCATTGATAGTTAATCAAAAAAGGAATAATAATAATTAAAAACTTACCAAGTCGCTGTCGCTTCGTTTTTGAATTTAAATCAAATTCATTATTTTTTGTGGGTGTCGCTTTATCTGATATTTTAAAAAACGAAGAAATATCGGAACATTTATTTTTATTTTTCATTACCTTACACGACGTAATATGACAAGTCCAATTTGTGGAATTCAAAATTCCTTTTTTTTTACCACACAAACATTCTTTATTATTTTCTGTCATTTTAAATTTTATTTAAAACCACAAAACACGATATTGACAAAAAATAAACTCATAAATAAAAATAAATAGGTATACTAATCATATACAGCCAGATTCCGTTTTAAACATTAACAAGAGTCAAGAGCTCAATTAAAAACACTAAATTATCCATGGATCACGGGACACGGACAAAATCACGTGAATAACGAAGAAATAATTTTTAGTTTTAAATTTGGTAATAATAATAAATATTATAGGCTCGATCATAGTGGTAGGGGACACAGGAGATATTTATTAGTTTTGTCATTGATTTCTGTCTGTTAGAAAATTAATGGTTTTGTTTTGGTTCTATTTATACATTAGGATTATCCGATTATGAATAAAGTTCAGTGTTGCGTAAAGATAACTAAATATTTATCTAGATAAAGATAAAAGATAACTGGTTAAAATTTATCTAGATACAGATAAAAGATGATTAATACCTTAATTATCTAGATAAAGATAAAAGATAAACACTATTTATCTAGATAAAAAAAAGATAAAATTTTTAATAACTGAACTACACTTGTTGTCAAAACTACAATTTATTTTTCAATTATAATTATTATTTAGAAATATAGAATATATAAAATACCTATATTGTTTCATTCAAATTTTAAGATTAAATTGTTGTATTGTTATAATTAATTCATATTTATTTTTATTTTTGTCTAAAAATTATACTACTTTGATTATTTTTTTTTAAGTTTGGTTTACCTACCAATTACCATTTATAGATTTTATACTCACATAATATGGTATTATACTGATCTTCTTATTTAATAAATTATAAATCTATAAACAATGTAGATCATATTTACAATAAAGCATTATATACATTTATGTATTTTTATATTTATCAAATAATAGGTACATTACAATTTACAAAATATAATTAATATTATACTACATGTGTTTATATTAATGAATTTGATGTGTAATATTAATGAATAACAGAGCAATTAAAAAATATACATAATTTGTTCATAAATTGTTAATTAATTAAAAAATAGTCTTTATTTCAAAAGTATGTTATATATGGTAAATATGTATGATATTAAAATATTAATAAAATAAATAAAACTTTATAAATATAAAAACATAGACATAATAATAAAAAATATAATAATAACCATTTAAGTACCTGCCTACCATAACAGTATAGTATTACCACAAGTCAAATATTATATATTATATAAATGCATATTATACTTTACAAATCAAATTAAAATAATAATAAAAAAAACAAAACTTTATAAATATAAAAATGTAAATCATATTAATAAAAAATATAATAATAACCATTTAGATACCTGCCTACTATAACAGTATAGTATTACCACAAATAAAATATTATAAATATAAATACACAATATTATACATTTGCAAATCAAATTAAAATATTAATAAAAAATTAAAAAACTTCATAAACATAATAAAATATGGTAAATATGTACAATATTAAAATATTAATAAAAAAAACAAAACTTTATAAATATAAAAATGAAGATCATATTAATAAAAAATATAATAATAACCATGTAGGTACATGCCTACTATAACAGTATAGTATTACCACAAATAAAATATTATACATATAAATACATATTACACATTTACAAATATGAAAACTGTTAACAAAATCTATAACTTTTCATTTGAATAAATAAAAATAATTTTTTGAAACATTTAAAAATGTTTTGAGATTTTTCTCATAAATTTTCTGAACTATTAACATAATGACATTTTTAAACATAAATCATATTTGAACACTTCCTATTTCAAAATAGGAACTATTTATTTTTTAGGTAACTCTATAGTACCTACTTATGCAGGAGCGGCTTAAGGCGTAGGCGACGTAGGCACGAGCCTACGGCGGCATTAAGGACACTTGTGTTAAAGAGGCGGCATTTTTTGACATCATTATGATAAAAGGGCGGACAAATTAAGTTTTGCCTACGTATAAAAAATCACTAGGGCCGGCCCTGTACTTATGTGAAATACCAACCTATATGTCTATATAATATAGTGAGGTAGGTAATAAAATTATCTTTAGGTAAGTAAAATTAAACATTCAAATGGTTAAGTATAAAATCATCTATTTAGGACAAATACTTACTTTTTGTTTTGATATTTTATGAGAATGCAAGAACGGCAAGGTTTCTTGTTTTTTCACGGATTGTAAATCTTTTTTAACTGTTTTAGCAGCTTTAATTTGTTCCATCAAATGTGAATGTTTAAACTAGAACAGTAAATAAATAATAGGTACTTAACTGTATGTCTATATGTATATAATGGATGCAAAAGCAGTTATTAAATCCGAGAACCTAATTTTAAGTCTCGGGTTGATAATTAATTAATTTTAAATAAATTATAAGTAATAATCTACCTTAATGTGACTTAAAAAATTCCCAGTCGATGATTTTTGTCCATTCACAGTTTTATGACAATATTGCCACTCTGCGGACATTTTATTTCCATCATCGTCTTCATTTACTATTTTGAAAAACTTGCCATCAAATAAATAACATTTTGATTTTGTTTCCATAGTTTTCAAATTGTCTTCACACACAACTTTTGGTTTTTTTGTCGTGCTTCGGACGATGAATTGTTCCATTTTGATAAAATTTTAAATTATAATTTATAAATTTAACCAAAACTGTAGAAACAAAACACTGCACTTTCGTAGACCGTTGTCACACGTCATAACCACACTGTCGTTTGACGTTTTTCATATTATGAAGAATATTGATATTAACAATTTATTATTGCTAGTGGAATGGGTATTATTTATTAATAATTGCGCATGTCGTTACTCGTTAGGTGCCCGCACCCACATCGTTTAATGAATAATCATTCATAAACATATATTTATGTTATTTATATTTAGAACTTAACGGATAATTCTGATGGGCTGATTAAAATAACATTGTTGTTTTCCGACTTATGTAGATATGTCTGCGGTGCGCGTGTGTGTGTGAATGTTACAACACAATATCATTAGTCACAAAATATTTCGTCTGTATAATAATTATTAATTACCCGTATCCGACCGTATAGAATAATTAGAAATTACGTAAATAAGCAATACGAAAAATTATTACCATTTTAAATTCAACGGTTTATTTCTCGAAATAAAAATTTACCATACCTTCGTTTTTGAGGCTCTATTTAAAAAAAAAATTGTACCTATAATTTATTTATCTAGATAATTTGGGTTAGATAACACAATTATTCATCTAAGATAATTCATCAGATAATTAATTTTTTTATTATCTAGATAAGATAAAAGATAATTATTTATTTATCTAGATAATTTATTTAGATAATTTATCTAGATAATGCTCAAAACTGATAAAGTTCTTATCGAAATCGAACGTTCTATAAACGTCTATCGGCGACGTAACTCTGAAAGTATTTTTAAACATTATACTACGTATATGAATTTACATTATTATAATATCTTCTTCCATAATAAAACCAATAATCATAGTTACTGATTTAAATAACTTAATAATGTAAATTAAAACCGCGCGTACGGCGTACAATACGCACGGCTGTGAAACGGACTTGACTATTAACATTTAACATAAACATTTATAATTATATAAAATATCACAAAAGTACCCCATCGTCCTGACCACCCACCAACACACCCACCCACCCATCGTCGTATAATAGGAGGGGCAGTTGCCCCCTCCTGATGAGTAGGTTCGGCGCCACTGGTCAATTATAGACATCTAATGTGGAAATATACAAATATCACAAATGAAAATGATACCATTACAGTACTTCATAATAAGTTCAATGTCAATATTTTTATTTGTTTTAATTATGTGTATAGTTAGAACTCAATCTTACAGTGTTAATTTTAATTGATTAATGTACAACTTTAAATTAACAAATTCGTTTTTTTTATACAAATAAAATGTAATCATTGATTTGATAGTTTTAGGTAACTTATAAAATCTTACCAAACCATTTGGAAATAACTTATTTATTTTTTAACTTAAAAACAAACATAGCCTAACCTAACCTACCCTATCCTTTTTTTTGTGTTAATCACGGCAAGGAAAAGGGGGTACTACACCCATAGTTGGGTCGTCCATCCCCTCAATCACCGTATCGTTTATTAAGCCAATATATATAATTTGAACAAACATATTTTATTTACATTTGGTCCGCTTGTGCACTTACAAAAAGAAAGAGAGGGCTCTACCCCTCTAATATTTCGCCTTCGGCGTACATGATAAGCAACTTAACTAATCAGTTTTATCTTCTTTGCCTGGTCCGCTCCTCTTTTTCTCTTGTCGAAAGCAGTTAGTTCATAAAACTTGCTTATCATCTTCCAATTGTCGAGGCTATTCATCATCAGCTCCACGATCGTCTCCGTTCGCAGCATCTGGCCCAGATTTCCCTCTAGCTTCCGGCGGTTCACCCACCATCGATCACAGTCGAATATTGCATGTTTGACATCATCCGTTGTCGCTTGGCAGTCTATACAGCTGGGGTCCTCCAGTTTTCCTATACGATGCAAATATTATCCAAAATATACATGTTAGGAATTGTGTGAGGCGGAAGTCAATTGTTCCACCCTTTCGGTTAAACCATCTCTTGACGTCCTTGATCAGTCTCCATGTCCATTTTCCCGTCACTTCATTGTTCCATTCAATCTGCCATTTTTTGAGAACTTCTTCCCGTATTTCCTTCTCTAGCGTCGCTTTGTCCGGCTCTCTCCTGATGTCGTATCTTTTCGTTCTTTTCCACGCTAGGAGGTGTGTTACCATGACCGCCGCTGTTGAAACAGTTCTATATCTATAAGCCATCGCCGTCCTTAGCGCAATGGTCCTTTGAGGCCTTAGGATTGTCTGAATGTTTCTCTCGAACACAAGAGCCGCCGACCAGACTGGTGCCGCATATAGCAACTTGCTTAGTACTACTGTAGACAGTAAGCGTCTCTTTTGTTGGCCCGAGCCTCCTATAATCGGCATAAGTCTTGATAGTGCCTGTGATGTGCTCTGCGCCCTTGAAGGTGCCGTGACTAGATGCGCCCGGAACCCAAGAATTCTATGAAGTTCCACACCATAATATCTGATTTGCTCCTTTATCTGAATACTCGTTCCGCGTATACTGAACTCAGGCCTCGCATAGCCTCTCTTACTAGTAAGAACAATAGCCTCTGTCTTTTCTACTGACAGTGAAAGCTCCGGCATGTCCATCCACTCTGCAACGGCTGTGAGTGAATTTTTTGTGACCTCTTGTAAGATTTCGGTAGTGTGCCTTGTGGTGACCACCGCTACGTCGTTCGCAAACGCGACCAGCGTGGAAGATGATGATGTGCCCTGAATACCTCCAGTTTATACTTGGAGCAGGCCATCGTACATTAGATTCCACAGGAGTGGCCCCAGCACCGAACCCTGTAGTACACCGCATGTTATGTCCATATTTCCACCGTTCTTGTACTGAAGCTCTCGCTCGCTTAGGTAGCTCCTTATAATTCCTATGAGGTATGTCGGTATTGCTTTGGCGTGAAGGGAATCCTCTATCCTGTGCTACTTAGCCGCATTAAAGGCATTAGCAACGTCAAGAGCTACTACCGCTGTTCGGGCCGGGAGCATACAATAATAATACGCTCACCCGGACACCAATACTTTTTTAATAACCACTAACACTCAGGGTTCAAAAATGGAGGACTAGCTGGGTGTGTAGTGGTGTATAGCTCGAGCAGTAGTGGTCGGGGTCGCCGGGCAAAAACTGTCGAGCTACGTAGTGTGTGTTGTGTAATTATGTGTATTTGTGTCTAATATGTGTGTATATGTGTGAGTGTGTATAAACTTATAACTAATGGGCAAATATATACTAGGTGAAAATAGGTAACTCTGATTAAATGGTAACTCAAAATAGAAAAGCAAATAAATATATATATATATAATAAAACAGAATAAATCACAAAATAATTACGGCCCTTTTGGCCCAACAAGTAAAAATATTTATGTTATAATACAATGCCGGTTCGGCACAACCAATAATAGTAATAATAACCAGATATGAAATAATAATAATAATAATTCAAATACGTATCAATAATAATAATAATAATAATATAATGAGCCTTGTAGCGATAATAATAATAACTCAAATATACGTAGTAACAATAATAATAATAATAAATAGATTCAGTTATGGAATAATAATAATAATTATATATAATAATAATATAGGCAGCTCTTAGAGCTGAGGCTCGTATGAAAATAATAAGCGACCCTTGTGGGTCAACAAGATATATATATATATATATAATAGCCCTTCTGACTCTACAATATAATAACTAAAATAATATGAGATAAACGGCCCTTATGGCACAATAATTCAAATGAGCAATACGTAAAAATGAAATAACAATAAAAAATAACTCACGGCTTGTCGGAGCACTGCTGGCCAGCTGCGACCTATACCTACAATAATAAAAACGCACAAACAGGTGCTCACAGTATATATAATTAGACAACGATTTGCATACGATACAGATATAGTGGCAATTAACGCAAACTCAGAAAATATATAGCAATGGCCCTTATGGCTCTCACAGGAAAAATATATAAGTTAACGACACTACAAAAAATATAACAATAAAACTTTTACACTTTTAGCAAATAATAAAAAAATAATAATTTGGCGCACACCGGTCTTTACCCAACAACGTACGGTGAAAGACAGAAAATCACGGCAGCCGTGTTAAGCTACGCGGACCAGCGAGCTGGCGGCAGCAGATAACGCGATGATACCTGATTTGCATGATATTATATAATTCACAAGACACAAAATATAATTAAAACAAAAATAAATATAAAAATAACGGCTGGTGCGCGCGAGTGTGTGACCAGCTACTCCTCCGTGATCGATATCGTACCGATATTTAAAATTGTGTTGCGGCCGGAACAACCGCACAGAGCTTCCTTCTATACAGCGGTCCTGTTGAGGCCTTATTCCACGATCTTCATTAGCTCTTGCCCTGCGGCTTTACCCGTCGGTGTTCTTCGGCCGGCTTCTAGTACTTCTGCGATCGTTATCTCTTGAAAGTCCATGTCTGCTGGTATATTTGGCCATGTAATTTTTGGTACCCGAGGGAACAAGGTATCAACGATCGATATCAGCCTTCCAGAAAGAGAAAGCCCTGGGATCGGTCTTCTGCCCATCAGTTTTTTGGTCACTAACCTATAGGGCAGGCCCCAAGGATCCGTTTCCACTTGCGAGCATAGGTTCTTCCAGCCGGTTTCCTTGCTTTTCCTGATAGTTCCCCTTAGTTTCTTTTTGGCCTCCTTATAGTTGATGTAGTCTGATTCTCGCGTATTAGCCTGGTGACATTGGCTTCTCTTGTATTTTCTCCGTAACTTAAGACAGTCCTTCCTGAGATCAGCAATTTCCTGCGACCACCAGAAAGTAGGTTTCTTTCCTCCTCTGTACTCGCCTTGGGGCATACAGCTGTTGCATGCCTCTTCTAGGTATCTTCCTACTTCTTTTGCTCTCGAGAATGCTCTAAGTCCGGTTATTTCGATATTCGGCCCAGATAAGAAACTTAGTTTCATCATACTTGCTCCACGACCATTTGGGGGTGGTACCTGTTGATTTTGCTCATATGCCAATGTCGATATCTCAAAAGATATATATCTATGTAGAGAACCGGTGAACTGGTCCAGTACCTTCCATTCACGTACTAGTTGTACTCTACTTTCGGATACGAATGTGATGTCGATGTGCGACCTTGATATACCACCATCGTATATTCTTGAGAAGGTTGGCTTATCACCGCGATTACACGGATTAAGACCAAGGCTGGCTGCCTAGTCTACCAGAGCTCGTCCCTTCACGTCTTCACGATGATCTCCCCAATCAACCTACCCTAACAAAACCTAGCTTATACTGATTATAATATTATAGTAAAGAACCTTGATTAAAAGAAATTATTAAAAAAATATGCATTCTTACATATTAAACTATGTAAATAATAAAAACTTTTAATATTCTAAAATAAAATATATATACGCTGTCAGAATATAACATAATGAAATAAAAAAGAAACATGATAATGATCAACATTAAAAATATACATATTACCTCACACAATTTCTGGTTCTCAGAAAAAAATAATATACAAATATTAAAAAATAATTATAAATAATAACTATTCAATCATTGAATAATAGTTCCATTCTGCGTGATAGTAGACCAAACGCATTAATAATTTCTTCAATTAATTCTAATTTATGATTTTTGGTGAATGGGCGAACACACCTGGACAACATTCCGACCCGCGGTCGAACTCGAAATTCCGTCAGGCTTCGTAACGGCACTATTAGACTCGCAGGCGCAAAAATCGTACGTAAATCCGACCGTAGCCGGAAATATGAGAAAACGACCACCCTCGGACCACCAAGTTCAGTCCGATTGGCGGATGGCCACACTTCGACAACCAGTGGCAACTCCTCATTCGAAGCTAGGATAGGATAGGTGCACTAGAAGTAAAATTCGAGGCAACTTTACTAGACAATTTGTATTGCGACGCGTTACTAGGACACGATTTTCTTGTTAACAAGGAAGTCTCGTGGGATTACGTCACATGCACAATACACATGGGTAGGCAAATTCGAACGTCAACATGTTATAAAGGGAAGTCCCAACCACTCTACCCAAGACGGGACGCCGACACCGGTTACAAGTACGTACCCCTAGTGGTGGTTTGGCGGAGGAGTATACCACGATAAGCAACGGCAAAAAAGTACAAAGTACAGGTACCGCAGCGACCAGTCTGCTCTCTTACCAACCACCACCACGGGTGACAATGGTGCGACACGGTCGACTCCCCACCGCCCTGCTAAGGCACAGGTGGGACGGGAAGATAAGTCGTGCCGGACGAGTACCAGCCGCCGGCGGTCTCTGGGTCGTTCGATAACCGTCAGTGATGATAGACGTCACCAATACTTATTAGTCCACTGAAATTAGAATTTTTATACGGAATAATTCATACAAAAGGTATTAGTGTGTTTTTAGGTCTATTTAAATGTCCTGATTAACTCCTCAAAAATCCCCTACAAAATCCCCAACGCATAACAGTTGGCAACACTGCAAAGATGCTCAAAAATGGTTTTTCAAAATTTTCTCGATAACTATTGTTTTTACGACAAAAATGCTTATAATAAAAATGAAAGAAAAAATAATTTTACATAAAAAAGATCTCAAACATTTTTTCATCAGATAAACGTTTATCATAATAAACGCCAATCAAATTATGTAAAAATGAAAAAACAATTTATTTCACTTATCACCATATTATTTATTTATATCATAATATACTATTTCATAATGTAATATTTAAACCAATGATAAAATTGTATTAATCTATTATACATTAATTTGTCTATTCATCTTCATCATCATCAATATGCTGTTGAAAATCTACCGGATTAGTCTCATCCAACCCTGGAATTTCAGTGTAGTCCATAGTTTGTTTTTCCCACTGATCGTCTTCAACTGGCTCTGTATTTAAACAAGATAGATCTTGGCAATTTCCGCAAACTGCCGAACAATGCAGACCTAATCTTCGACAACCGAACAATGGCCCACAACCTTTTATGCAATAAATTACAAAAAATCATATGTAAAAGACAATCAGGTGCAGGAGGTTGAGTTGTAGTTTTTGGCCATAACAGGTTATCTCTCATTACCCATCCCCAGTCCAGAGGGTTTAATTCATTGCCCAACCTTTTTTGTATTTGGTAATACACGCGAAAGAGATGTTGTTGTGCTGCTTCAAAAGTGGGTGGCAATAAATTCAATTTTACTGGTTTGCCTTTTCCCACTGACTTAGTGAAACATGAGTAACGATGGTTATTTATGGAAGTTTCCTTAACTGATGCACCATAAATTGAGAGGAAAAACTTAATTCCATTTAAGGAAATGGTTTCAGGGGAAGTATTAGATTCATTAAAACAGCCAGCTGCAATTTGTAAGTCGTTGCGTTTCTTTATGAGTTTCAATGCTGCTGTTTTACCTTTATGAAAAAGAGCCGATGTAGTATCACACCCAGAGAATGCGTGCAAAAATAACACATCATTTTTGATATTTTCTTGGCGATTAAAACTTCGTGACGAATAAATGTTTTGTTCAATCATTCCCTTGCCTGGCTTGAGGAGAAAAATGTCTTTGTCAATATGCGTACGAGCAGTTAGAATGACGAGGAGATATATATCTTCTCCAACAACAACTAATGTACCATTCTCAGATTGCCCTATTGCTGTTTCAATTATTAAAATATCCGCATCATCTTGAGCATGTTTAACAGGAAAATTATTTGCCTCAAACTTTTCTGTCAGCATTGAAATTAATCTAGTTTTATTTTTTCTGTTGGAAAGAAGTTTTTCTTGGCTAACTGTAACTGTCATTTGATTATCAAAACAAATATCAACGGATGAAGATTTTGAGGACCGACGAAGTTGTTCTACAGCTTTTAAGCTGTTTCTGATATTTTCATAGCCATCAAAGACAACAATTGACTTTGAGCCAAAGTGATTTTGCACGTAATCAACATATTTCCCACAAATGTCATCATATGTTCGATTCATATCCCACACAACTTTACGCAGGAGAAATCCTCCATCGATGACATAAGTGGCATTTTGAAAATCAGGTGGAGATTTAACTTAAAAGTGATAAAGGATATGGAGCCAGCTCATACTCTAAATAATTACGAAGTTCTTCGTTAGTTCTTTTTATGACAATAATTCTTTGGAACAATAACAATGGATCAACAGCTATTTCGGTATCATGATTTTTTACCGTACTATTGACAGTTAATAATGAAAGTACTCTATCCACACGCTGGAATTTAACATCGCCGAAAGTGCTTCCAATTGTTTTATCCATTCCAGCCATCCCAACACTAAAAGATACATGACAGTTTATTTTTTCATCACCAGTAACTCCTGTTCTGTTGCAATTGACATGATGCTCTCTGTATAAGGAAAAGGATCATGAGAATTAAACTAATCTAATAATTTTTTAACATCTTAAACATCTCTTTTTATGCGAGCATCACTTGCATCAACATGCTGCTCCCCAGAGTGAAAATAAAGTCCACAAAAATGTTCGAGGCCTTCGCTAATGTTGCTTGCAGTCAATAATCCATCAATCCTTTTATTGAATACACTTTCATTTGTACTTCGACCACGTGTAAAGCCGCCTTTTAATTTTGACGATTTCATGAGAGATTGCTCTATTATCATGTCACTCCAAGTTCCACAGAAATATTTATTGGAATGTTTTATTGAGAAAAAGTTGTAAGTAAACTTTTGAAAAGCTGTATTATCCATTGTATTTTCTAAATTCTCCATATCTTGTACATACAAGTGTGCCGATTTTGCATAATTATAATGCCCAGCTGCGTGAAAATATGGAAGCATTCTTTTAACACAAACTAAATGCATCTTCCAATCTCCCATTCTTTCTCCTCTTATAAATTATTTTGCAAGCGCTGTCATTTCAAAGTATTGTAGCCACAGTTTAGCAGTCGGCCCTATATTCTTTAATTCAACAATTTTTTCCTCAAACAGCAATTTAACTCTTCAATGACCTTTGAAGATTCAATATTTTCAAATAATTCTTCGTTAAAATAATTTTAGCAATATAAACTAAATCTCGATAATTATTATTGAGATGGACTTTATATTGCTCTTTTTGTTCATTATTGAATGACATTTCCTTGAAAATAATTTGAGAAAGAGGTATTTGGATTAATGTGTGAGCTCTCACAGCTCTTGAGTAAGCATGACCTAACAATATTTTGTCCACTGAATTAGGAGCAAAAATAATACTCATTATTTCCTTCAGGCCACTCCCAGCCACGATATAACCTATTGATCCAAGATATGACATGAGTAAATGAAAACCACCAAGTCTGACAAACACGTTAGAAAACATAGGTTCTCCAGTCAACGTTGCAATGATTTCTCGAGTTTTCAAATAAATTGGTTGGTCAAGCGTTACGACACATGTTGTA
The DNA here is from genome assembly GCA_022818045.1 of Neotoxoptera formosana. Classification (NCBI taxonomy): domain Eukaryota; kingdom Metazoa; phylum Arthropoda; class Insecta; order Hemiptera; family Aphididae; genus Neotoxoptera; species Neotoxoptera formosana. Next base: position 3,891,977 of record CM040630.1, read on the forward strand.
TGGACATCTTTGTTCCCATCATTTGTAATATATTGTAAAAATGTAAAAATAGTGTTGTAATTACTTGCTGAATAATTTATAAACGGTAGAAAAAGAATCCATGATTTGGTGTGTGTCATTTCTCTTGTTAAAATCTCCATGAATCCACTCCAGCCAACCACATCGTCAGCATGCCACTTTGCGTACCAATACAATACATCTGAATTCCGGAACATTGACGTAACTTTTATTTGATCAAAATTCAGTTTTTTAATGATTATAGTTTTAAGTCCTTGTACACAATGATTGTCATACAATTTAAGAGGGATATAAGAAACATTAGCCATTTCAATTTTAGTTGGAATTTTTGATAATCTTATTATCATTAATCTTGTCGTAAGGAGAAATTATTTTTATCATGCCCATAGAATGAAATGTATTCTAACCGTCAATAGAACCAATATTGTGGTCTGCATTGTCACAAACATCCTGCACAAAACACCCATCTTGTGGTAGAGAAACAAGTGGTTGGGGATGAAATAAACTAGAAGCTTCGTACAATAATGCTTCATTGTATGATAAACATACATATACACAAAATTACACGTTTTTGAATAGCTTTGGCCCACTCATCTCCTCTTGCTTTTGCAAAATCAATGATATTTTTTTCAAAACCAAGAGTACAGACATGAGAAATTTTTAAACGAAGTTCCTTTCGTTCCTTATTTTCCTTTTTCTCTTTAGCATCTTTTCCACAAATAAAACAACAGTTTTTGAAATCAAAAGCGAATTGACTTGACCTCATTTTCTTTTTGAAAGGACTTGTTGCAGCTGCAACTTCTTCCTCGTTCTCTCTTTTTTTTATATGCGTTGATACTCGATGGACGCGTATACTCTTTACGGCATTGAACATGAACTTTTGTTGAAGTAATTTATGCAATTGTTCATGTTTCCCATCACCTCTTTCTACATTAGCAATGATTAATTTATCTAATCCACGCTCAACCTCGACAGTAGATCCAACAACAAGCGATTTATCACAAATAAAACACTGAGCGTCACTTACATTTATTGTAACACGAGTCCTCTACAGTCGATTTAGAGAAAATCGAATAATTATTAACTAAATAATAAAAAGGATGGGCGCCCACTAATTACTGGTATACATCCAAAACTAACAATAATATATGATAATGTACAATTGACAAAATAACAATATGGATTATAGTCACCGATCTTGTAGAAATGCAACTGATAGCACACAGTGGTCTGTAAAGTAAATTTAGATTACATTAAATTAAATTTTAGTTTTTATTTATAATAACCATAAATTAATAAAATTTAATTTAAAATTAACAAATGGGTAATATAGATAGTTAATAAAATAAATATGTTATTTAGATACTTACTTAATTAGGTTACTTTTTAGACCACTGTATCCCGCTGATCCACGACTGACGCACTTTCCAGCAAAAGACACACGCGGAGTATATGAAAATAATATGACGCCGTGGAACACTCGTGGAACGACTCTGCAAGTCGGATAATTCACAAAAACACGCAACTATTAGACTTTGTAGACTGTAAGCTTAGAGATGTAGACTGCGGGCTGGGCCGGGGGATATCGAATATAATGAGTTCTATATTTATCTCATCGATACTGACCGACAACAATATTACCGATAAGACGTAGACAGTCTCGTACGGTCGTACACCGATTTGAATCTTTAAATATATCTGAATATTCATATGTATACGGTATACATATTTGTTTATTTATTACATAATTTGATTGGCGTTTATTTTCCCTATTGATTTTTAATCCTATTTTACCGGCTGCTTGTTCCAAGACTTGTGCTGCTCTTTTGGTGTCATTTAACGACTTTCCCAGAATGTTTAAATCGTCCGCAAACCCAAGCACCTGAATTTTTCGCTCCCCTATTGTTATATCTGTTGGCTCCTTCTGCATTTCTTTAATTGTTTTCTCCAATGCTAAATTAAATAACATTGGGGACAGTGCATCTCCTTATTTTAGGCCAGTATTTACTTCAAATGCTTCCGACAATGTATTATCTACTATTATTTGATATTGTGTATTCTCCATACACATTTTGGTTAAACCTATTAACTTCTTTGGGATTCCAACTTCATACATTATATTGTACAGACTTTCTCGATGTACACTGTCATAAACTTTCTTGAAGTCAATAAATACTCGTACGTACGAACTATATGCTGAATATCGCTCCGTGTTCTATTCTTTGTAACTTTGATTCAATTTACCCATTTTTTTACTTTTTAAGTTCGTCAAGTTCATAATAAGTGCGTGTACAGACTGGTGTCATTGTTGAGTCAGTCTGCCTAGTACCTGTTCACTCAATGTCAGTTTTTATTTTTTCTTAATTTGCCTTCAACTACATAGCGGAAAGGTATATTAAATTTAACTAATTTGTATCAGTAAAGTACGGCTTCTATCGGTTAAGATAACCAGTTGCGACACGTGACTGCATTTCTGATCGAATCCGGCACGTGTCAAGGCCACCATTCATTGTTATTATTGTCATACTTAGTGTGCAAATTATTTGGCCATCTGCATTGTTCAAGGCGTCATAGTTGATATTGATTAATTGCCAACTTTACCAACGATAACCGTAAACGCATAATGTCCCAAAATAATGATCTCCTTTCTGCAGAGCTAAATAAGTGGACAAAAAATATGCTCGTTGACTACATTGTTACGCATTCTTTACCTGTTGGTGTGAAATTAAGTGAAGACTTGTCACTATTTTTAAAAAGTTCTTCTTCTAACCCGATAACGATTTCACCTGAAAATCCAATAAATGTAGCCACCATTCTACAATCCGTTGTCGAAGAGCTCAAATCGGTGGCAATCAGTAATTCTAAATTACATGACAAATTAAACCGTCTCAATATGTCAACAAGTGGTATCTCAGCCTCCAAATCGAATGCAGAATCCAAAAATTTGCCAATAATTACTGTTCGCCCGAAGCTGGATGCGGATACTCGTCCTAGATAGCCCGGATTCTAATTGACCAATAGCCAGCCTTCGGCCACAAAACCAAAATTCATCGTCGGTTCTCATAAAAACTCGTCCTCTAAGTTGTCTTCAGTTTCCGTGCGGAAACATGCTGATATTTTTGTCTTGAGACTTGACCCATGCGTTACGTCTACCTTGCTTGAATCTGAATTATTCAATAGTTACCCGGAAGTGACCATCAATAAATTGGTAAGAAGACACCTATCATACTCCTCATTCCAAGTACGCTTGCCTGCGGAGAAGCTTGATGAGGTCCTCGAACCTGTATTCTGGCCTGATGGCGTAATGGTCAAACGCTTCTGGGGTCGTCTTACCCTTGAGATGATTCGTAATTCCACTCCAAAAAACTAATATCTTCCTGTTCGCCTATCTCTACTCCTACTGTTGATGTACACGGAAATAACTTTAATATTAAGGATTATTGTCTATATTGTAGTGATTTATGTACTTGTAACCGCGGTCTCTTTGGTAAAATGTTCGTGGTCTAAGTACCAAATTAAGTATTTTAAAATGTAATGTTGCTGTTTTTGACTATATTTTTATTTGTTTCACCGAAACATGGCTCTGTAATAGCTTCTATGACAATGAACTAGGTCTAATTAACTATATTGTATATAGATGTGATAGATCTAGCTTAACAAGTAGTTTTTCTAGAGGTGGTGGTGCTCTCATCGCCATCCACAATGATGTCGTATCTAATTTAATTTGTAATCCAGCGATTAATGTCGAACATGTCTTTGTTAAATTTAGTTATAATAATACTAACTATGTAGTATGCTCTGTTTACATTCCTCCTAATTACCTGATTTCGGCATACGAGGCTTTTATGTCCACTGTGCAATCCGTTTTTCTCCTTCACCCAGATTGTGTTTTCATATTTTGCGGTGACTTCAATTTGCCAGATGTAAAATGGTCCAATGACGATTTTGGTTTATTATACATCTCTATTTCTAATCCTAGAATACAATGTATCCCCGAAGCATTTGCGTTTTATAACTTCTTCCAGCTCAATGACATTCTTAACTCTTTTGGTGGTATCTTGGACCTAGTGCTTTCCAACGACAAAAGAATCTATGTTTTAAAAGCTGAAAACTCTGGGGTGCCTTGCGATTCTTACCACCCGGCTCTTGATATTATGTTAAAATTGGATAATGTTTCCCCTTTATTAGATTGTTCCCATAATTATTTCGACTTCCGCCGTGCTCCCTATAAAGAAATTTGTAAATTCCTAGATTCATTTAATTGGTTAGAGACCATAATGTCTCTAGATGTCGATAAGGCAGCTAATGCACTATATGATGCTTTGCACTTTTGCATTTTAAACTTTGTTCCTGAAGGGTCTTACGTACCTTCCTGATTTCCCAAATGGTTTTCTAGTAATCTTAAACATATTGTTTTTAGTAAGAAACGAGCGCATGCAAAGTTTAAAACCTCACACTGCCTCATTGACTATGCAGAATTCTCTACACTTCGAGCTTCTTACAAGGCTGAGTATAAGATATGCCATACTGCCTTCTTGTCTCGTACTGAGTCTATGCTAAAATCTAATCCTAGGTCATTTTGGGATTTTGTCCGAGTTCATAAGTCAAGCAATGAGCTTCCCCACACTGTGCATTTTGAGAACTAAAAAAGTTCGGGCAATGAGTCAGTTTTGAATTTATTATCCCATTACTTTAATTCAGTTTAAGTTCCACCATTATCTATTGACTCTCCATCTTCATTCCAGTGCCATGACTTGCCTAGCACTTGCTCATTCAGCATCGATGATATTGATGATGGCCTAGATGCTCTGAAAAATGTAAAGTCAGTAGGCCCAGATGGCTTATCAAGTATTTTCTTGTACAATATTAAATCTTCACCATGTTTTCAACTATGGTTACTTTTTAGGCGTTCCATTGATTGTGGAGTTTTCCCATCTATCCTGAAGATTAGCTCTGCCACACCTATATTTAAATCAGGTGATAAAAACGATGTCAAAAATTATAGGCCAGTTTCAATTTTGTGCCACATATCCAAACTTTTCGAACAACTGGTATTGAGAAATATTCAATCTACTGTTAATTCAATTCTTATCGATGAGCAGTATGGGTTCAGACCTGGTCGCTCAGCCACTATGAATTTATTGGTATTTAACAACTTTGTTTTGGAGGCTGTCAAAAAGCTCATCCAAGTAGATGTTATTTACACAGACTTTGCAAAAGCATTTGATAGAGTTGACCATGGCTGCCTAATTGATGCAAGGCCGAGTTTGGGGAACCACTGCTGTCGTGGTTCAAGTCCTATCTATCCGACCGAGTTCAATGGGTTAAAGTATTCGGCTGTAAATCTTCCATCTCTAAAGTCTCTTCTGGAGTTCCTCAGGGAGGGCATCTATCCCCGATCTTGTTTTCTCTGTATGTAAATGGCATCAAAGGGGTTATCAAAAATTGTGAACTTCTCATGTTTGCCGATGACATAAACCTTTTTAGGAAAATTGAAAACTTATCTGACTGCTCTGCGCTCCAGGAGGATCTAAAAAATATGGTTGCATGGTTTAATACTATTGGTTTACAGTTTAATGTGAATAAATGTCACTCCATGTCATTTTTTAAACACCGCTCCTCTGTCAGTTATACATATGCAATCAATGGTTCTAATGTGACGTCTGTGAGTGGTAAGAAAGATTTAGGTATTATTTTTAAAACTGACCTGAATTTGCACTCCCATATTGAAATGCTATGTTGCAAAGCTTTAAAAACTTGGGTTCGTAATACGTATTTCGAAAGAGTTTAATTTGTATTCTTATCTGAAAACAATCTATTGCTCCTTGTGTTGTATACCTTGCTATAAGATATTTGTTTATAACTTCTATCTTAATATCTGTATCTTGTTACTAACATCACATTATTAGTATTATTATTATTATTATTATTATTAATTTTCATTATTATATGTTGTTACTTGTTGTTGTTAAGACCTCGTGTGAGTGGTACTTTAAATTAATATAGTTGTATTTAATAAAATGTATAATCAAGTTAAATATTGATTTATTCTTATTAATGAAAATACAACATAAAACACCTTGGTCCGTTCCTTATTAGATTATGCATCTGTCCTATGGGACCCTTATACGTTAGCTGACTCCTGTCAATTAGAACGTGTTCAGAGACGATTCCTATCTTGCGCAGCTTTTACATTAAAAATAAAACATCCTCCCCATGACTACTCTATAGTTATGCAGGAATTAGGTCTCGTCTCATTAGCTGACGGGAGAGTTAACACCAACGTAGAGTTTTTGAAAAAACTAGTGGATGGTCGCTTTGATGCTCCCTCACTTCTTGGATTGGTCAATTTCAAGGTCCCTTCTCGCATTATTCGACACCATGTCCCATTCTTAGTTCCTAAGCACACTACCAATTATGGCAGTAATAATCCTATTGATCGCATGATGCGGCTGGTCAATGAGAGTACCATTTATCATAATATATTTTAATATTGAACATTTTTATTTTTATTTTTATTTTTTTTGTGTTCTACTTTACTATTACTAGTATATAGTACTAGTATATATTACTTTATATTAGTTATTATTATTATTATGATTATTATTATTACTATTATTGAATTATTATCATGTCTAAACTTATATGGTATCTTAATGTTTAAGAGTTATAGTCTATAGTTCTGTGGTTTATTGTTGTAACTGGCTTTGCCTGTAAATATATATAAATTAATAAATAACTGCCTGTAATGTTTTGCCTGTATTTGTATTTTTTTCTCTATTATTTGACTAATTACTGACAACTGCTTGATCGTTGATCACCCTTTCCGAAAACCTCACTGGTATTCTCCTAGATTCTCTTCCACGTAAGGCTCTAGTCGGTTTAACAGTATCTTCGTGAATATTTTGTAAGCTAAATTTAGTAATGAGATACCTCTGTAATTTTTGCAAATTGTTTTGTCCCCTTTTTTATGTAACGGTATAATTATCGCTTCGTGCCAACTCGTTGGCACACCTTCATCTCTCCAAATCTTCTGGCATAAATTGAAAATGGCATAATGTAGCTGTTCGCCCCCGTATTTGATTAGCTCTGATGGTATGCTGTCCGAACCAGGTGCCTTCCAATTTTTTAGGCTAGCTATCGCTTCATTAGTTTCCTCTTGAGTTACTTCATTCAGCATTAGTTCGGCTCTTTGTAAGGTTTTACCTACTGTTGGATTTACTGGTACCTCCGCATTCAATAGTTCTTTAAAGTATTCTTCCCACCTTATAGCTTTTAGCTCTGGTTCCATAATTATTTCTCCATCACGATTTTTAATAGCTTTCAAGCTTGGATTGAACGATTTATATTGCCTGATGGTTCTGAAGAAGTTCCTTATACTACCTTGCGAACGGTCTTTTTCAGCTTCCTGTAGTATACCGTTTAAGAAGTTTCTTTTTTCTCTTTGTATAATTCTCTTGCAATTTTTTCTCTCTATTTCATATATTATTTTCGTGTTTGCGTCATTAAATTTTACGTAGTTATCCCGAGCCATACGTCGTTTCTCTATCGCTTCCCTGCATTTCTCGTTATACCATTTTTTCTTCCCACTTTTTAGTCTACTAATTACTTGTTCTGCAACTTTTTTAATAGCTTTACTTATCTTGCTCCATTCCTCTGTTATATCCTCTTCTTCAATATTCTCAACATGTTCTCTCATCTTAACTGAATATTCTTGTTGTATTTTGTCATCCTTCAAGCGCTCCAAATTATACGGTACATTATTTTTGCTCTCCAGTCGTTTTTGACTTTGTAATTTTAATTTAAATTTCTAGAAAATGGTCCGTGTCACAGTCCGCTCCCCTATAACCACGTACGTCTCTAATGCATGAGCGGAACCTTTTTTGGATGGGAACGTGATCTATCTGGTTGATTGTAACGCCATCTGGTGACTTCCATTAGCTGCGGCCTATACCTTGGACTGGGAGCAACCTGCGAAAGAAGCTAACCGTCCTACAGTGTCGTTCGGTTAGGGGAAGTCGCGGCCTCAGGGTCGTCGTAAACTGGCGTACAGGCGCCAACCCTTAACTGGGGCGGTCGCCCGGTGGCTTTAACCAGATGACCATTACACGACCCAATTCCTTACAGGTAACGGCGACTTTAAGGCACAACTCCACCGCTTTAAGCTGGTCCCATCGCCAAACTGCGAATGTGGAGTGGGAGGATCGGAGACGGTCGCCCACGTGCTTTACAAATGCAAACGAACTGAGGATTTCAGAAAAGTGCTAATAAAATCCTACAAAAAGACGAAATACCATGGCCACCAAGGGACGGAGACTTCCTCAAGTCAAAAAGATCTTTCGAGGCTTTAACAAGTTGACTGCCGAGCTATTTTTATTATAATGGTTCTTAGCGCCGTGAGTACCATAATCGGTATTCAACAATACTTATAACTACGCCAAGGCAAATTTAACAGATTTATCATGTGGGCCTTGGGTATTTTTCAGAGAAATCTAATAATATTTTTGTCGTAAGCATTTATTATTATACTACTGATTATAAATAAAAAAAAAAAATAAAAATCGGAGTGAGTACCATTTTAGGTATTCAATGCCTATTATATCATAAATACCTACTCCCAATCCCGTTATGTCCACGTGCATGTGCGTATATCAACTTAAAATAGACTATAATATGAAGTTTTCCCTGTAAACTGATAAATATCACTATATCACAATATTTTCGGGACAACAGCAGTGAAGGCTTTATTATCATCGCCGTCCTAGTGTGATTTTGATCAATTTATTTTGTCTTGTTGTTTGTAATAAAACTCGTACATAAAATACGAAATAAAACATGAATCGTGATCAAATTATGGCTGCTCTAAGTTCTGATGAAGATTTGTCTGATAATTAATTTGTTGACAATTCAGATGCAGATCCTGATTTCAATTTAAATCTTCCGGTAAGATATTTTAGAAATTATATCCCCCATAAATTATTGTTGTATAGTAGGTAGGTGTTAAGAATTGTTTTTATTGTATGCGTAGGATAGTGATCTGGAGTATGTTGATGTTTCTGATTCGAGTGACGATGATACCTCTAGTGTGCCCAATATTCAAACATTATAGCCATTTCCTGCCGTTCCTGATATTGGTTATTTTCGTATCTTCTATTATGATTTATGAATGATTTGAAATAGACGACGTTATATAAAATTAAAATGGTGCTATATTTAGCCTTTAACCATCAAAAAAACATTTTGTTTATATTTGATCTGTTATGTGTACTGGGTCTGGTTTTATTACTTTGTTAGTAATTAGTATTAGTGTATTAGTGTATTACTATTACCATTGATTATAAATACTATAGATTGCTCACTGGGCGGTTTTTCGGCTGCTTACAATAAAACTGTCGGTAGATGGCGATAAGAACCAACAATACTAATAAAATCATATTTATTTCTAGCCACCGTATCTATGATTGCGCGCGGTGCGGGGATAACTGGTTTTTATCGACATTTGTCATGAACCACCGCTCACCGCTTCTGTGCAAAACGGGCGATGATGTAGGACGTACGATGCGGGCTAATATTCTATGTGGATTACACACTATTTACGATTTGAACGCGCGCGTCCACGTTTTTAAAACGTCCCGATTTTAAGTCTCGAACCGCACTCCTTAGTGCACTCCTTACACATTAGACGCGTGTCGTCGCATTCATTTAATTCATGATCAGATACTTCAAATTATAAAAAAACTAAGAAGTATACTTGCTTTTATTTCTGGTACCGTGCATCGGGGAATAATGTTACGAACAAAATTAAATCATATTTATTTGGAATACCTAGTATAAATTGTAAATTATACTCGTATAAATTGTTAAATATAACTTGACCATAATAAGGACCAAGGTTAAAACAAGAGCAAATATTAGCCAAAAAAACAAAATAATTAATGTATAAAATGTACCTGTTCTTTTAATAATATTATATATTTAAAATCAAAATACATGTAATACCTTTTTTTATATTTTATACTGTAATAATAAAAAAATCATAAATTTACAAACATTGGTTACAAATTATAATGAATTATAAATATTAATAAATTGAAATTTGAAATTTTGACAAAATACGCAAAAATCACGAAATTTTGCAGTTTTTTTTGATTAGGATATTCATAAAAATTTTCCTATTTAAATCTAAGATTTTCTATTTTCTAGAAAATTTCTACATTTCTAAAAAATTAAAAATTTACCGGAAAGCCAAACAAATTTTTTATGGGCGTTTGAAATTAGACATTGGATATTCACCCGTTTTTTCCGGAAACGATTTTAGTATTTTAATGTAATTCAAAAAAGAATAAACGTAGAAACTTGACAATTTAACTGAATGTTGAGATAATCATTTTGTATACACCAAAAAAATTTAAAAATATTTTGACAATTTCTAAGCAAATTGTAGGCGTTAGAAAGTTATGGTTTTTTCAAATTTTTTTTTTTAACTGTCTATAAAATTAATTTTGTTGGGTCAAATTCAAACAACATTTATAAATTCGTATTTTATTGCAGCTACGGGTATTATGGCTAAGTGCAGTGCGGTGTAAACCAGTTTTTGGAACAATATTATTGATTATTAACGACGGTCGCAGTCGCAGGCCACAGCCAAATATAATAATAATAATAATATTAATTTATTATACACTGCCAAGTGCCATCGCGACGCTTGAAGAAATTACAATATTATTATTATTAAATACCTAATAATATTATAATATAGTTTAATTTTAGTTTTTATAATTCCAATGCCTGATGTCAATATTTCAAATATATAAAATAATTTAGATATAACCTGCGGTGGCTCCGAAGTGTTTAAAGTATATAGACATAGTACATCAAGCCCCCCCCCCATATTATCTTCCCCTAACAATCTGCAGATCCAATCAAAGCACCTACGTAATGCAATGTTTAATAATTTATTTTTACGTTTCAACGTTCAATCAATTACCAAGATTAAGTTTAGTAAACATTGTAAGCTACTGTATAGACTACTACAATGTAGACTGACTAAATTCATTGATCACATTGTTCGTTGTATTGGGTCCTTACATAAATAATTGGTTTTACGAGTGATGATTTCAAAAATAGGATTATGATGTGTTATATAATCAATGAATATTCTAAAATAGCTTTAAATAACTTCACGTGAAATACTTGTTATTTTTAACTAGTTACCTATACAATTTCTAATAAAAATGGATCTATTTGACATTTTGGTTACATACGTGGTACGACTAACATCTATATTCTATTCTAATCGAAATATTTGTCACTTGACAAATTTAAGTATCGATTTTTTAATATTTTTAATTTTTAATTTGCATGCCTATATTTTATTTGGTTACCATTCTTATCAATATTTTGTTTTTACCGATATATTAACATGTCTGGTGGTGATAGATGTATGTTTTTAAATTGTAAAAACACTCGGAAAACGAGTAAAACGGTTTTCCATTCAATTCCATCAGCTAATCAAGAAATATCAAGAGAGTGGATAATTAATTCAGGTAACCAATTTTTAATTTTCATTAAACTAAAATATAACTTAAAGTATAATATGTTGTACTTATTTATATTAAAAGTATAATATCTCTTATAAATTGATGCATTAAAATGATTTAAGGAAACATATGCTTAGCTAGTTTAAGCCCGAAAGCTTTCAAAAAAAAATATATTTGTTCGGATCATTTCCAAAGACATATGTTTATGAATGCTAACGATCCAAAATCACGTCTTATTCCAAAAGCTGTTCCGATTAAATATTCAGGTAGGTACCTAACTAGATTGGAAAAATAATTAAAATATTGAAAAATCAGAATATTTTTAATTAAAATATAATAAAAAACATTTTTAGAATTAAACATTGATGATAGTTTTAATCAAAGTCACGGAATCGATGATAATTTATTGAAATCAATCGAAAACAGATCAGTCGAACAAGAGCCAATTATACTCGTCGACGGCAAGTACATATTTATAAGATAATGTATTTAAAAAAAAAAAAAAAACAAATGTAATTATACTGGTTTATTTTTTTTTAAATAATTAGAACACGATAAAGTAAATGAAACTTTAAATACAACTCCAACTAAGTATAATAGAAACACCAATACAATCAAAGGTATGTATAATAATGAAATATATCTATTGTACCTATAATAATACAAAATTTTAAATTGCCAATTGCTATATAATTTATACATGTAGTCATGTAGTCATTGTATTCGTATAACTATGTAACTTATTAGTATTCCTATAAAGGTGTTCAAAATTGGAAAAAAAAATTAGGAAACATACATTTTTTTATGAACATTTGAAGTAAAAATTTTTACAACATATTTACTCGCTTTATAATAGAATAATTTTCTTATTTTGTTGTAATTCAAAAATGAAAAGCTGGTAAGTAAGTGGATGTCGCTCTGCTGTACCTACAGTAGTTTACAAGTGGGTAACTGTAATGGATGGTATTAAATTTGAATTCAATGATATTTTATTCAATATTTATTATATTGTTATTATTTTTTTTTTAAATGTAGGTACCTGTAAAATAAATTCCAAATTAATCAAATTATATTCATTATGTTACTTGGAATCTTGTATCAAATTTTCAATACTTAGCTATAAAAGTTAAATATTTTATAAATTTTTAACAACTAAAGAATTTGTAAATTTTCAATTAAACAAATTTTGTCAAAATTTGAACTTTAAATGGTTATAAAAAAAAAAAGTACCTATGTATCTTTAATGTTTTCTAACTGCTATTATTTAAACTTATGGGGAACCTTATATTAAATTTTCAAGTTTGGCACAAATACAATTTTATTGACATTTATAGAATAAAAAACTAAAAAAACGGAAAATTTCAAACGTCTATAAATAACTCATAGACAAACTCATGAAAAATCTTGTATAGAATTTTCAAATCTTAGATTTAAAAAAAAAATTTTATGAATTTCTAACTCAAAATAAATTGCAAATTTTCGTGATTTTTACGTATTTTGTCAAAATTTGAACTTTCAATGCTTATTAAAAAAAATTGTGACTGTATTTTTAATATTATTTAACTACTATTTCAACAATATATTGTAAGACGGACACAACAAATATATGTGTAGCGTCCTCTTAATAAATATATTTTGAACGACTACGCCCTACTTATCAGGAACCTATCGTATTAAATTGTCAAGTATTTGGACCGACCGAACAATTTTTTATCGACAATAATTAAATGTTTATGTATTTCCATATTTTTGAATAGCTAGAAGATCAACTTATAATTCTCAGTTGCTCAGAATATTTTCTGTTTTGTACAGATGACGTCTCAAATATACCTACTCATTCACCAGCTACAACATTGAAAGTATTAACTCCAAAAAAAAAGTACGGTTCTAGTTTATCTAGTCCTAGGTTTTCTATATTTGACCGAAGTCCTCAGACACTATCTGTGGCACCAAAAACTAAAAAATGGATATCGCAATTGATTGATTTACCTACTCCTCCAAAAAAGTTCGAAAACGATAAAAGTACTACATCAGATTACCATACACTCACAAAAAATAAATTATTACATTTGAGAAGATTACTAAAAAAAAAACGTGCTATTATTAATTCATTAAAACAATCAAATATAAAAAAAAAAAATAAAAAGATTAATGTTAGCCAGTTTTTTGAAAAGGCAAACTTTCCATCAAGAATCTCCAAAGCTCTAGTCTCAATGCAACTACTTCATAGAAAACGAAATTCATGGTCAGTGTCGGAAAAAAATATGGCACTTTCACTGTATTACAAGTCTCCGTCTGCTTATATGTATATGAGAAAAAATGGCATAATCTTACCAGGTGGAAGTACAGTTCGAAGATGGTTAAACTCAATTAATTATACGACTGGGTTCTCGGAAAAATATATAAAACAACTAAAACTAAAACTATCCGATATGACATATTCTGAAAAAAAATGTGTAATTTTACTTGACGAAATATCGATTATGAAATGTATCGAGTATAATTCAGTTTTAGATGAAATAGAAGGGTATGAAGATTTAGGAAGATTAGGAAGAACCGATAAATTTGGCTCACATGCTTTGGTGTTTATGTTACGTGGTCTTTATACTAATTGGAAATTTCCTTTAGCATATTTTTTCACGGGTAGTGGCGTAAAAGGAAACGATTTAATGATTATTGTTAACGATTGTGTAAAAACAATTTTAGATATTGGTTTACAACCAACATCTATCGTTTGAGACCAAGGAACACAAAATCGACGTATGTTTTCATTGCTTGGAGGTACTGAAGAAAACCCGTCAGCTATAATATGCGATAAAAAGTTACATTTAATCTATGATATGCCACATTTACTAAAAAGCGTGCGTAATAATTTGTTATCAGGAAACATTAAAGTTGGAAACAAAATTATTTCATTTGGTGATATTCAAAAAACTTATGAGATTGACAAAAAAAATACAGTTCGAGCTATGTGTAAAATAACTCCAACACACTTGTCTCCAAATCCGTTTCAAAAAATGTCCTGTAAATTAGCCGTACAACTTTTAAGCAAATCAGTTTCAGCAGCAATTAAAACATGCGTATCGACTGGGGAACTTGAGTCAAATACTGCAATTAATACAGCTGAATTTATTGATATAGTTAATGATAATATGTTCGATTCATGTAACAGTAAAAATTTATTTGAACCAAATCCAAATAGAAAGCCAATGTGTGAAAAAAATTCAACTGTTTTTCAAAACTTAGAAATAGCTCGGTCCATTTTTAAAAAAACAGAGAAGATATGTAACAAAACAAAAATAAAAGTACACCTCCTTGTTTCACAGGAATTGTTTGGACTATAACTGCGTTACTCGAACTTTATAGTTCTGAAAAATTGGATATGATTAATCATCAACCGGAAAAAGAATTCTTTTTACTAACAAATCGGCTAACTCAAGATGCTTTGGAAAACTTTTTTTCAATAATGCGTTAGAAAAATGGGTATGTAAATAATCATTTCAATCATTTCAGAAATTTCCCACTGCCACATTTTTAATTTATTTTATTCTAAATACGAATTTTAACCATTCAAAAAAAATTTCTTATATCTTAAACGTATTTCACGACAAACCCAATTTTTTGTCTAATTGTATGATTTTAATTTAATAAAAAGTTTAAAAAGTGCACTATTTTCCACATTTTACCTACATTTTGTACGCACACATTTCAATTTAAACTGTTCAGTAGGTATATATTTTAGGCTAAATTTAATCATTGATTTTATAGTCAATGGTACCTATTATCTATATTTTTATATTTTTACAGATACAATAAAAATCCTACAGCGCGAACCTTTCGTTGTTGTTTTGGACATATCTGTTCATTCAGTTTAATGAAATGTTCTACAACATGCAGCAACTGTGAGCCGGACACCGATGAGTTTATAAACGTCGATGTTTTAAAAGATATTGAAGTAGATATTCCAATTGAAATAGTTAAACCACATGAAGACGCGGAAAGTGAAACTACAGATATAGATTCCGATTCTACAGACTCTTCATGTGCAAGTCAAAATACATCTCAGATAAATAAATCTCTTTTATAAACTTGTTCAGAAGTTTATTTTTCCGGATACTTGGCCAAAAAATGTTTAATAAAATTTATGTGCACAGATTGCCAATCACATTTAATAAGACCAAATCATGAATTAAACAACGAACAACAACTTTTAGTTATGTACAAGACGTACGACCACGTTGGGCCAATGCAGGGTCTCAAAGCACCATCTGAAAAACTTTTAAATATTTCAAAAATGTGTTTCGATATTTTTTCAACAAAGTACACAAACATTAAAACTGAAAAAAATGTCTTAGGCAAACTAAAAGAAAAAGCTCTTCAAAAAATCAATAACAGGTATCCCGATTTACAAGACTCAACATGCTACGATCATTATTTGTATGTAATTGAACTACTTTTTCGAACACTGATTTTCAAACAATGTAAGAGGGAGAATTGTAATATACATTTAAAAAAACATGCCCAAAATGTTGCAAAATTACGCGTTTTTCAAAATAAGTAACTATCGAATAATTTGTTATTTGTGTGACATATAATATTATAAAATGTTATCAATTAATCATTATTTATTAAAGTCAAGTTTTTTGTTTTTTTTTTTATCCTAGAAGAACTTTTATTTGGATTATTAATTATAATATCATACTTAATATTTATTAAACCAATTATTAATTAATTATATTTGTTTAGACAGATAATCAGTGGATATTTTATTATTTTAAACTTTTTATTTGTCACCTTTATCACCTAGCTAGTGTTTAAAAATGAATATAGTTAAAATATAAACTGTCAATTACAGTTAATTTTGATTGCCTATTATACTATATCATTGTATTACTAACCCAAGGCTGGGTGAGTTAACGATTTTTTTAACTCAATTAATTTAAGTTAAATATTTTTTACTCAATTAAGTTTAAAGTTAAGTTAATTATAAAAAAAAAATCATTGAAAAGGTTTTAAAATCACTTGTATAGTAGGTAATATATTCATATCTATGAATATAGATGCATTTGTTAATATTATATTATATTATCTATAATAATTGTTTTCCAACAATATTTTCTAATATTCTACGAATTTTAAATCGACGAACCGTTATAGGTAGACTAAAATATATTTTAGAAAACATAATAATTCAAAATTAACTTAGTTGGTACCTAAAATTAAAAATTAGAAGTTGATTTTAAGTTAACGGAGATATAAATGAGTTAGGTTAAAGTTAAGTTAATCAAAACAGCGAACTAGTAAGTTAAGTTAATAGGTAAAAATTAATTTAATTTTTAACTCGTTAATGCCCAGCCTTGAGTAAACCAGTAAACCATTGACAACCTAACGGATCTCGAGTACAGTACACGAATGTCGAACCATGACAAAATAGATCTATTTTGTTATGTGTCGAACTATACTCTACGCCCTACAGTACTACTGTAATGACCGAACTATATACTGTAAATTGAATATAAAGGTTATATGGTGAGTCGATTATAAACTGATGCGCCTCTCCTGAATACACTACGCAGTTTGCCTACAATCGGCCAAATGACGTGACTACTAGCGTTTACAGCGTTATCCGATCTAACTATCCACGCGTCCGAGGATTACCGCGCCACCGAAAAACCGGCCAGTGAGCAATTTATAGTATTTATAATCAATGCTATTACACATTTACACCACAGCCACTCGCCACTCTCCATTCGCGCGACCGTTCTCTCTTTAGTTTACTCTCGTTTAGTCTTTAGTCTTTAGTATTTTCTAACCTAACCAGCATTCGGTTTTCGACGAGTTCTACCTTTGCGGCTTTGCTTAAGTGGTTCAAATTTTCAATTGTGACAATACAAGATTATAAGAATAAGATTATTAATTAAGATGTGTTCAGCTGTGGTGAATGCTTTCACTAAGTCCGAGTGTGGAACTCGGGCAACTTGTGACATATGTTTCAAAGGCTATTCGAATTCAGGAAATACGACAAATTTATGGAATCATTTAAGTAGTACTCACAAAGCTGAATACCACGAACTAAGAAATTCAAAGAAAAAAGATCAAAGCAATACTATGATCCCGGAAAACGATACACTTGAGTAAGTAATTATTTATTATAGAATTTTACTATTTCTAAATTTAATTTACATAATATTTTAATTACATATTAATGAATAAATGAATAGTGATTACAAATTATCAACGTTTTTTCTTGACACTGGATCGTTTTATAAATTTATAGTTTTGGTAGGTAGATGGCGTAGAGTGTAGATCGTTGGTAGATATTTATTTCTGTATTATATAGTACATACTATTATAATTATAATTTGTAACTTTGTCAGTTCAGATTTTAATATATATATATTTTTTTGAACTTTTTAAACAAAATATTGTAACTATATAAATTATCCCTTAAGGTAGTGTAAAACTACATATATAATTATTATTTACATAGGTACTGGTGTACTGATGTAGCAATGTACAATATTATTTTAGGGATTATAAAATGTTCAACTTTTATTGCTAAAGATTGAAAATTTCAAAGTTCCATGTAAATAGGTTATATCTGGTTATATCTTATTCTTATATATAATATACAAATTATTTTATTCACAATAATATCTAAAAACTATACTTTGTAATATCATAAGTAGGCTGACAGCTGACTGACCGTCTTAGCTCAGAATCGTTTATCTTATATAATGATTAAATGATATTATAACATTTATATCATTGGATTCAAATTTAACATAATCCATTACAGTTACTTGTAGCGTACTGTACAACAGAGCGACATCGCCGACACCCACTTACCCACCTTTTTTTAAAATTTAATTAAAAAAATGTTATATTACTATATAATTTTAATGATTTTTTTTATTTCATAGTTAAATATTACATTAAAATAATAATACACCTATTAAATATATTTAGTAGTAATAGTTAACACTTATACAGTAATACTATAGTACTGAATACTGATTACTATTAGTATTTATAAAAACAGTATGTGAATTTACCTAAAATTACAAAATTTTCTAAAAGCAACACAATCATTATATAGCCATATAGGTAATCTGGTAATATATGCAATATGTATATTGTATCATATTTTATTATAATATTATTACAATGAGTATAAATCATATGTGTATAATAATTTTAGGATAATAAGTTTTCAAAGTAATTAAGTTTGAACAATTTGCATTATTATTTTTAGATTAACATCATCACAAGATACATTACAATTAACTGATTCGTCCTCCTCAGAAGTACCATATAATAGTAACTGTCAAATTAATGTGACCAAGAAGTCTAAATTTGAACCTAAATAATCATCTATGAAGTCCTTCAATTTAACTCCAAATTCAAAACTGAAATTGGATAAAGTTCTGGCATATTTCATTTCTGTTGATATGATGCCTTATAATTTGGTAGACAAAGAAGGATTTAAACTATTTGTTAACGCTTTAAATCCTAGTTATCGACTGCCTAGCCGAACCACATTGTCTAATAGAAAAATTCCAGATCTATTCAAAGAAACTAAAATGAAAGTGGAAAGCATTTTATCTAGTACAACATTTTTATCATTGACAACTGATTGCTGGACATCTGTAGCACAAAAACCATTTATAGCTTTAACTGGACATTTTATGGATAAAAGTATGAACTTAGGTAAACAATTATAATTCAATGTAATATAAAATAACATTTAAATAATTATAATAATAATAAATACATTTTATAGAAACAATATGCCTTGGGTGTCAAGAAATGTCGGACAATCATACAGGAGAAAATTTGGCAGATGCTATACAGCTAATCTTACTAGAGTATGATCGAGAAATAAATGTTGGTATTGGAGCGATAACAACTGATAATGGGGCTAATGTATTAAAAGCAGTAAATAATGTATCAATTTTACATGTTTCTTGTTTTGGACATAGCTATAATATAGCTATAAAAAGAGTTTTCAACTTAGATCAGGTTAAAACTGCTGTTAGGCAAGTTAAGGCAATTCAGAACATTTTTGGTTATAGTTGGACGGCCATTAGAGAATTGTCCATTGAGCAACGACGCTATGGGTTACTAACTGTGAAATTTCCAACATATTCAAAAACAAGGTGGTGGTCATTGTTAGACCTAATAGAAATAGCCATATCTCAAGAATTAGCATTAGCATCATTTCTAAGAAGTTATAAAAATGGCATTCACAAAGACAAAATGTATAATGAAGAAGAAATGATTGTCTTAAAAACATTAATACGTGTTTTACAGCCCATTCGACAAATTTCAGACAATCTTGCAGGTGAAACATTTGTAACAGCATCAGCAATTATACCAGTCATAAAAATTGTAGAAAATAAACTAACAGAAACCGCAACCAATGATAATGAAATTAATATTGATCAAACATTGAAAAAAACAGTTCTTCAAACAATAGTTGATTTGCTTCATGTTCGTTACAATAATAATGATATTTTAAAAATTTGTACAGTGCTTGATCCTAGATTTAAGTTTGACGTGATTTCTTTGGAAACTCATGATGCAAAAACCTCAGCAATAAAAACTCTTATTAAAGAAGAATGTATTGAAGCTTGGGAATATTGGATAAAAACTTCAAATAATACATAAATTATTGATTCCGAACCACGAACAAAAAAACAAAATGTAGGATTGACCGCAATATTTGATACATTTAATCAAACACAATCAAATGATAGAGTATGTATTTTTGTAATTTAATTTTTATAATTTTAAAATCAAAGTATTGCAGTAGGTAATGTATTAATAATAATACAATTTATATCATGTTATAGGAAATTTCATTATCTGATGGAATTGATAAAGAGATTGACGCTTATTTTCAAGTTCCGAAAATACCATGCAATCAACGCTCTTCAACATGGTGGTTTTCAAATGGAAGTATGTTTCCAAAGCTTCAAATTATGGCTAGAAAATACTTGTGTATACAAGCTACAAGTGTGCCCAGTGAACGAGTTTTCAGTAGAGCTGGAAATATTGTTACGGATCATAGAGCATCATTAAGTGATGAACCACTGCTCACAACTTATATTTTTATCTATGAACAAGAAGTTCGTACTGTTATGAACCCCTGTCTGCATTAATCGTAATGTAAGCATTTCTTATTATATATATGTATCTGAGTAACCGTGGGAATGAGCACAGCGACAGCACATGACATTCCGCCGAGTGGACAGTTTTGGAAGCCACAGCGGGCCGTTCGGCTGCGCTCGTCCCCAGGGGGAAGTTAGTGTGATTCCAGCACAACATCCGTCAGAACCTCTCGTAAATTTGTATTCGATTTGTTATTTTTACGTTGTTTAAATAAAGTTATAGTCGTGTAATTGTCTAAGCGTACCTTCTTTAATTTGTGTGAACACGTTCACAACATTTTTGGTGGCAGCGGTGGGATCACCTATTGATTCCAGTACCTGTACGCGAAGTATTATTAATAACACGTAAAGCTATATTCTTTTGTATAGTTTAAACCAAATCCGTAAAATAACAAGTGTCAAGAAGATCCAGAGTATCAAAAAATTCAGAGTATCAAGAAAATCCAGAGTATCAAGAAAATCCAGAGTGTCAAGAAAATCGGAAGTATATAATATAATATATACATATATATATCACGCGCACGCGAACGAAAACGAACGTCCGAGTACACGCGCCGCCGCTGTGTTCGCAGCGCCGCCGTCGAAATCGAAAACAGTCGTGAATGCACACACGCACGCAACCGAAACCGAACATCCGTGCCGCCGCCGTGTATATAGTGCCGCCCATACCGGCTGTTTGCCGCTGCAACACTAATATACATGCGCCGTAGTGTTCAACGCCGTAATCAGCGCCGCCGCATTTTGTAAACAAATACCGCCGCCGACTGATATTCATCAGTTTTGTACGCCGTAATCGTATTACATATATATATATATACTATATTACCATATACGTAAATATTACGCGCGTGCATCGTTGTCGTTAACATTTCGTGTTATCCGTCACCGTCGTATTATAAATATATATATTACACGGGTGTGCAACTGGCATATAAACACACGAAATAAAAATTATACTATCATAGAAACCCATTACAAGGTGTAGTGGTCCCCGCGCCAGCAGTTTCGGGGCTAGCGAACGTCGATTCCACAAGAGCTGTCGAAGAGGAAAGTCGTCGTTAATTTCAAGGAAAGTCAAGGTCCAGCCAAGCAGATCGTCCAGGATAACAGTTCAAAGCATCCGTAAAAAATTCAAGTGTCAGTAAAAAATATGCATAATATAAACATGGCATGGATCATTGCAACAGTACTATTGTGAGTAAAAAAAAAAAAAAATATTTAGCTGTAAATTATAACTCTGTTGTAATTAAATAATAAGTACACACTCCGTACTAAGAAACAAGTACGTTTTTTTAAAAAAAAAAAAAAATCTTTTTCTATCTGTATAATTCGGGATCTTAAATTTGTAGTATTGTAGTATTGATGTAAATATTGTAGTAATATTTGTGTGTAGTCGCATGTATACGCACATTTACATCTATATACATTTTTATTATTATTAATTATTAATAACCGTTTTATATAATACAAATAGCCGAATAGTTAATGAGCGGGAAGGGAGAAAGCAAATCGGGAAGATCATCCCCAAATTTCGATAACGAGTCAGATAATCCAGTAAATCCACCCAATCCCACTCCTCGTGTAAGTTTACCGATACGATTTTCAAATCCAGAAAATCCGAACTCCGAACGTCCTATTGGTGATATCAGTACTGATACTATATTCGTTAGAACTGGTGTACTAATAGAGCATAATACCGAATTAATACAGAACATCTCTGTAACCTTGGGGGAGGTAGACACTGTTTTAAGGGAAACCGAAAACCGACTTAATCGTAATATATTAGACCAAACTAACGACAACATCACCATGAATGAAAGAACTCATATGGATAATGCAGTACCAAACGGTTCATCAACAGTCGACGTCACATCGGTACAAGACCCGGAATGTTCTAATAGAAATACCAGCACCAAAAAATCAGAAGAGGATTTAATAACTCAAGCAGTGCGGGATTTCATAGAAAACAGATACCCAAAGGAAAATTCAAGCCAAGAATCAAGGGGACAGTAAATTGGTTTAGAAGCAGCGTTGAAGTTACTACCCTCGTCATTTAGTGGAGAAAAACAAGAGGATACAGAAATTTTCTTGGAAAAATGCGAATTTGCGTTGACTTGCGCTCAAGAATCTGTCAAAGAAAGACTACTGAAAGGGATACAAGTCAGATTAACTGTTAAGGCTTGTCAGGCTGTAAAATTTAAAACAATAAGTAGTTGGAATGAACTCGGGGATACCCTTAAATCGGCATTAGAGCCACAACGCACAACGACCCATCTTTTCTCAGAATTGTACTCGATTGAGAGAGAGAGGAGAGGACATCATCTCTTATGCAAATCGAGTCGAACAGTTACAAACTCTCATACTGGAGCAGGAAACTGACGGAAAAACTTGGGAAGTTGCACAAGCTCTTGAAGCTAGTGTAAAAAAACAAACAATCCAGGTATTCATTGAAGGATTAGGTCCTTTAAAGGACTTTATCAAAGCCAGAAATCCTCCAAATTTGGACAAAGCTATTCAGGCAGCCCGAGAGGAAGAACGAGTCAGAACCTCAAACGAAGAAACCAAGAAGCTTTATGGACCTTCGCAACAATCAGCTTCTAAGAAGCCGATGTGTTTCAATTGCGGAAAAATCGGTCATACAGCAAAGGATTGCAGAAGTGGTACTACAAAGACATATCCGAAATCAATACCCTCAACCACCTCAGTAAAGAATATCAGTTGTTTGTATTGTAAAAAACCAGGTCATATGCTAAAAGACTGTCGTAAAAGAGCATATGTAAATTCAAGGAAGGATGCAAACAACCAGGGAAACCAAGGGGGACCGGGCTCCAGCGGTGGTCGTCCGGTCAGCGAGATATCAGACAGGTGAAATCAGTATTCAGCTAAAGAAGAGGGAAGATTTAGTGTTAAGAAGCACTTTTACAGATTTCATGAAATCCACGATTCCATTCATACAGGAGATTGAATCAAATTTTAATTCCGTGTTACGAGTCCTAGGTTCAAACCACAAAACTTCTGAATATTTGAATCGTCAGCCTCGTGGGTTAATCAACGCTATAGGAAGGTTAGCGAACATACTTTTTGGAGTTTGTTCTGATCAAGATGCCGAATTCTTTTACGAAAATATCGAAAATCTTTCTCGTTCACAGGACAGATACGTGCATCTATCACAGGAAAAAGTACGAATAGTGTCTTCAGTAGCAAATAATGTTAACTCTACAATGCACGAATTGTTAACAGACAGTAATAAGTTACAAGAAAACATAAACAAAATAGAAAAACAGTCCAGAACCTCTGAGGCAACAATTAACGTATTAGAAATACAAACTACCTTTCTGGAGCACACAGCAATATTGACAGTTTTTCTGAACCAATTCGCTTGGGAAACTCAAAACCTCCAGTCTATTGTGAATTCAGCATTAAACGGATTAATACATACAAACGTGTACCCTCCATCTGAATTAATTCATGAACTAAAACAAATACAACTAACTTTACCGTCTACACTAGAGCTTCCTACAACTGAATCTCATTTATCTATTCCTGAATTATTCCGAATCTCCAAGTTAAGCGTAGTGTACATTCAGCAGAATCTCGTATTTGTAACTCGTATACCCTTATTGTCAAACCTTCAGTTTAACCTATTTCATAATATTCCACTTCCGATGCCTACCGACAAAGGTAACATAGTAATCATTGAACCTCAGACTCAGTATTTAGCAATAAGTGATACTAATGAATATCATTTTAGTTTAACAGAAAATCAGTATGAAAAATGCTTAACATTGTTTTCGTTTAGATTATGTGTAAATCCTGAGGCTATTAGTAAGTCTACACGGCAGGAAAATTGTGAGGTATCCTTGTACAATTCTCCTTATCAAACAGCAGGAACATGTAATTTCAAATATATGAATCTCAATACTACCATATGCCATAAACTTTATTTGCAAAACGCTTGGTTGTATTATTGCATATCACAAACAGTAACAGTGACTTGCGCTCAAAAATCTAGTAGGATTCTACTCACCGGTACAGGGAAAATTCAAATTTCCGACAACTGTGTGTTATATACAGAAAATTTGATTTTAACACCATCTAGGGTCCTATCATCAGAAATTCGTAGAGACTTTGTTCCAGAAAATCCTAGTCTGAACACTATGTTCAAATTATCTGAAATAACTAACGGCCATATTCCAGAACAAATCAATACTGGAAAATATATTAAAAGTTTTAATAAGCTGGCTCAGGATGCCAAGAAATTGAACGAATTGACAAAATTGTACAACGATACCAAAATATTTGTAAAACCAGACCATCATTTTATTGTAATCTATATTATTGTAATCTTAATATTAATTATAAGTCTATATATGTTAATTAAGTATAAATGTAACTTACCTCGACTGTATAGACCTGAAATACCAGAACCTCAGAATGTAGAGTGTGTACAACCTACACACTCCCCACAAATTCCATAAGCTTTTCAGAATATCAGAAACCTACGGATTAGGTGAAACATGGTGATCATTGGAACCCCATGTCTCATGTAGTCTGGGGGGTGTTATGAACCCCTGTCTGCATTAATCGTAATGTAAGCATTTCTTATTATATATATGTATCTGAGTAACCGTGGGAATGAGCACAGCGACAGCACATGACATTCCGCTGAGTGGACAGTTTTGGAAGCCACAGCGGGCCGTTCGGCTGCGCTCGTCCCCAGGGGGAAGTCAGTGTGATTCCAGCAGAACATCCGTCAGAACCTCTCGTAAATTTGTATTCGATTTGTTATTTTTACGTTGTTTAAATAAAGTTATAGTCGTGTAATTGTCTAAGCGTACTTTCTTTAATTTGTGTGAACACGTTCACAACATTTTTGGTGGCAGCGGTGGGATCACCTATTGATTCCAGTACCTGTACGCGAAGTATTATTAATAACACGTAAAGCTATATTCTTTTGTATAGTTTAAACCAAATCCGTAAAATAACAAGTGTCAAGAAGATCCAGAGTATCAAAAAATTCAGAGTATCAAGAAAATCCAGAGTGTCAAGAAAATCGGAAGTATATAATATAATACCATGATTTATTTTCAAAGGAGCACTATAAGACATAAGTATCAATAATTTTAAGTTGTAAACTTCTAAATGTTTGCAACCTATCAGTAGGCCAGTATAGTAAGTCGACAAGATCTAATAAAAATAATAAAATCATATTCTTTACAATGTATTTTTGCAAAATTTAGTTTTTTAAGTAGTAACTCTTGATTAATATTTAATAGTGCTAACTGCTAATACTTTCAAAAGCTTTTATAGTTTTATTTTTATGTCATAAATCTATTAATCAAATCAGGATATTTTAGAACTTTATATTCGGTTATGACTCAAGACTTAATAAAATTGCACTGTTAACTTATTAATAAATTAATTACTTAATTACTTCTTGATTAAATTATAAATTGATTGTTACAATTAATCGATTAATCGTTAATTAAATTATTCTGATTAATCGGTTGATTAATCATTTTTCAATTAATAGATTTTTTCAATTAATTGTGCATGATCATAATCGATTCCCCCCAAAAATAATCGAACAGCCCTACGTAGAAGTTCATCGCGCTCACATTCTTGATGGTTTCTGCACCTACAAAGTAAAAATATAATTAAGACAAAAAGAAATTATGTTTAGATTGTACCTGTTGCTGGATTTCTTTCTTTGATATACACATTCACCTCCGCACGTATATTCCTAGTCTACCGCCACACGCCACGTAACTGTTGGCAACATATTACGTGTGCCGATCCGTGATCGACGGCGGCCATTGCCTATATCAATGAAGGCAATAGCCAATAGACCGGCAGGAAGGTCCATGTTATTATAATATAAAATAAATAGATACTAAATTATAGAATACGAATTATAAAATTAATAATATTTCTAGAAAAACAACAGTATGGAAATCACAAGAGTACTGTAGTTGTTTTCAATAAAACTTAACGAAAATACACGGGAAACACAAACCAACTGCAACACATTGTTTATTAATACTTTCTGAATGGCCATAATAAATATTGAAGCCGTATCTCCATGGCCGAATTATTTATAAACATATCTAAATATAAGTGCTAGCGCCGATCCGTGATCGGCGGTGGCAGTGAACGTGATATCCGTCTTCTCCTTCCCAAAATATCAATGGATATTGCAAAGCGTCGTAAGAGCGATGACTGTCTTCAATTGTATGCACTGTGTTATCTCTACGTTTGATTCGTATATCTCGACGTTCGAATGCGTCGCCAACCATAACAACTTCATTAATTGTCGGTGCATTATATCGGCCCGCGTGCTGCCCAGATGGTACTTTGTCTGCTTTGATGACGATCGTGTAGTTGTCGTTTTGCAGTTTGTTTGAAACGGTTTTGAACAACTGGACCAACTGGTTGTGATTCTGTAAAAACGGTTCTAAAATACCCACAATTTCTCGCTCCTCCATCTGCTCAATATGGTTGTGCTGGCAGCGTGCGTTTATTTGCTGCTCCTCATCACCCATGAAGTAGATTTGCAGAAATTTTGAATCGGTATCAGGCATCGGCATTAAAGAACCGATTTGATGATACACTTGGCCCTGAATCTTAAACGTTGATTGATAATTGTGACCAACCTCATTCTGAACGATTTTTGTTTGTCCAAACGATGTCATTTGAAAGCACGAATTAAATTTGCGAATTTTACGCAAAAATAATTTAGATTGAGGTGTAGCTCCAGCCAATAGAGCTTTCAATGGTTCTGGCGGCGAATTCAACGGTGGCAATACAACTTTTCCAGCCTCGCAGCAGAACCCAGCCGATTCACCTTTGTATTTGAGTGCATGACAGTGTTGGCATTGTTTGTTCATGGTACCGATTACAATTTGTGAATGTGACGAATAGTCGATGTCCGACTCATATTCAAACGCAAGGCGAAGAAGTGTTGCACGTGTCAATGCACGATACACTTGCAAACGCTGTTGTTCACGTGTTCTGAATGTGTCGGTGACTTGTTGACGGGCAGTATTGAGCAAAGATAATTAAATATTTATCTAGATAAAGATAAAGATAATTGAGTTTAATTTCATCTAGATAAAGATAATATTTCAGTAAAATAAAAAGATAAAGATAAAAGATAATGGCAATTTATCTAGATAAATAAAAAGATAATATTTTTTTTTCTATTTCTTAATGATTTAAAATTACACAAAAATCAATTTCCTTTAACCTTATTATAATGTTGAATACCCAGAATACCTTTACAAAATTACTCTTAAAGTAAAAACTTGCCAAGTATTAGAATAAGAACTTACAAGCTCATGAATTAACTATTCAAATTCTATAAGTAAGAGTCCTTTTTATTAATACACTAGAATATTTTATAAATAGTAACAATTTAGTACCTAATGCTTTAAAACTGATGAGTTATGAGTTATGACTAAGCTACTGGAACACAAGTTATAATGGTAGGTATAATTAATGGTATAATAAATAATAATATATATTTAATTTAGATGGCATTTAATTGTAATTGTGTAAATTAACAAGTTGTAATTTTTTTTTAAATATAATAGAATCAATAACTTAATAGTATATAAAACACATTTAAATACAATAAGTAAGTTAACAAGTTGTAATTTTTTTTTAAAATATAATAGAATAAATAACTAAATAGTTATAATAAAACATATTTAAATAGTATAAGTAAACATATGTATATAATAAAACATATTTAAATACAATAAGTAAACATAAGTATATAATAAAACATATTTAAATACAATAAGTAAACATAAGTATATAATAAAACATATTTAAATACATAATGTATAATAAAAATATTAAACATAGTGTAAAATAAAAATATTCACACTATCATATTATGTTCATAAAACAAACCTTCAAAACTAGGTAATTCTGTTGAGGATACCTTCCTCACTATTTTTGTAATTAAATGTTTTTAATATTAAAATATTTTCTCTTTCATGTGTATATAAAATATGCCTACAAAACAAACCTTCCTCGGTATGTGTAGGTGAATAAAAAAATGTTTATGCGAATTAATCATTTTTAAGACATAAACATCGACAGCATAGAAGCATTTCAAACGTTTGGTCCCCAAGACGATTACGTCTAGGCGTTACAATTTGAATACCTGTACTAAATAGTCTTTCGACTGGGGCAGAAGATGGGAGCGTAGTATTATATTTTAAAAATATTTGTTTCACATATTTATAAGAATTCAATACATTTAAATCTGTTTTTTTTTTATTTAAAAATGATAGAGCTTGGGCACTAATGAAATTACGTTTCCTCATTTTTCCAGATTCAGATGGTTTATTCATGGGAATTGTACTTAGTAAATCATTGAAAAATTCTTGATCACTACCATCACTTTCAGGATCAGAATCAGAATAATCTGAATCTGAATTTAAACAAGTTGAAACACTTAATGAAATACATTCATTGATAAATAATTGTTTACATGTTTTGCTTGCTGGTACCCAATTATTTTTAAATTTAGGATGACTCATTGAAGCTAATATAAATGACTTACTTTTATGATTAGTTAAGTCAAATATGTATTCAAATCGTCTTTCAAGACCTTTGATTATTATCAGGGGTATTAAAGGTTTACAGTGAACTAAATTACTGAAGTTAATTTGAAATCGCCTTAAAGATAAAATTGTGGGCGCAACATAGCCTAAAAAACTTTTCTTCTCTCCCTGTAATTTATCTGTAGCAGTCGCTAATGGTTCCATAACACGGCAATATTCTTCTAAAAAATCCCACTGAGAGTTTTTCAGCTTTTTTAATTGCAGAGCTTCAAAAACTAAAGTCAACTTTCCTTTATAATCAATAACTTTTTTTTCTGAATAATACATTGAGTTCCATCTAGTAACAATAGGTACTGGAAACTTACAACCACAAAGTTCAGCCACTTTATCGGATGCAACAGTACTCCTACTTAACAAATTCCAAAATGTGGACAATTTAGAGAATGTTGGTTTAGAAATTTTAATATACGTTTTGTCTATTATTTTTTGAAATATCTACTGTAGCAATTAAATTGAGAGTGTGAGCACAACACGTCATTTGGTCCGGTAGGGAAATGTTTGATTCATTTGTATTTTTAGTTAAATTATTAGATTTTGAAAATATAGACTCTAACTCAACGATTTCAACATCTGAATCCAAACATTCAACTTCACTGCTGCTAGAGTCTTCACTATTAACATAATTAGAATCTGAATCATAACACTCTGAATCATCAGACATAATCCCTACATTATAAGAATCACATTTTTATTAGAACTGTTTGTTGCTGAAAATGAGCGAAATGCCTTTGCAAAATTACTGGCATTGTCCGTTACAATATGAGATATTTTCGTGTTACATATTTGGTATGTTTGATGTATTTCATTAATAACCTCAGTAATATTCAAAAAATTATGACCTTTAATTCTCCTACAACCCAGTGTATAGGAATAGCACTCAAATTCCAAGAATTAGTTTTTGAATGCGGGTTTTTCTGTTGTTATAAGTGGCCTCATTTCTTCAACTATATAGTTGAAAACTAATTCGTTTAGGTATCTAAATTAAAAAAAATTATTCAATTATTACATTTAATTTATTGAATAGAATATAGTTTTTAAACATTTAACACCTACTTATTGATTAGAATTAAGAGGATTTATTCAAGAACCTACTTAGATTCTTGACAATTATTAAGCAAGTAAATTTAAAAATGTTAAGCTTTACTGTTCATTACTATATATATTAAAAATATTCTTTGTACCATCAATGAAAGCCTATAACTTATGTCTTACAATTTTAAAAATCATAGTAGGAACTTGGTAAAAATAATTTAAAATGTTACCAAGTTTAAAGAATCTATACATATATTAACTAGATAGATAGATAGACTATAGTCTATAACTGGGTCCTTGGGATATACTATAATAGAACCATAGATACATAATCAACCTAACCATTCTAAACTAACATAATGAAAATATTTTTATCTAGTTATTAATTCAATAGCTAGAATTAAATTATCACTAAACTATTATTAAATTATATTAATAAATAATAATTATTAAATTATTAAATTATGGAATATTCAGTTTTGTATTAAATATTAATATTAAATTAAGTAGATGTACAAAATAAATAGGCAGATATGTATTTACTTTCTGTTTCGAAATATTATTTTTCTTAGAGAATGACAACTTTCTTGTTATAAAGAAAATGTATCATTTCATTTGTGAGTATTCTTTTTGTTATTAATACGTATCATCCTTACTTGAAAATATATAAGTATATTGTTGAAATTGTTTTGGTTTAGATTCCCAAAAAATGAAATAAAGAGGAATACATGGTGTGATGCCTTGGTATATCAAAAGCTACACCTAACTAATCAGTGTGTAGTAGTCATTATGATCCAGGATGCTATAATTTTAGTTATAGTAGAAAAATGCTCAAACCATCTGCTGTTCCATCGCTGTAAGAATATTATTTATTTATCAATAATTGCCATATTATTTTTAATATTGATAAACATGTAAAATATTATCCAAGATTATTTTATTTTAGTTCAACTAAAAATATTCCAAATCCATTAATATCGCCTATTCCTTCTACATCTATAACTATGCATGAGTATGTATTATGTATTTCACTATTTATAATATATTATTATTGATGATAAGTATGTTCAGAAAATGTTGTTTACTACTCTTTAATGTATCAAATACATAATATTATATTTTAGTTAAATTTGAAAGTATACCAGATTGCCCAGATCCATCAATTATATCACCAATTCCTTCCACATTTATAACTATGCATAAGTATGTATTATATATTTAACAATTTATAATTTAATTGTATAAATGATAAGTAAATTGACTAAATTGAGATGTGAATGTTTTATATTTTTATCAATTAACATTTTAGACGCTGCGAGAGTCCTGTAGATTATTCTTGTTCGACCCCCAAGAAAACAAAGAAAGATTTATCCTATGAGCATTCTCAAAACATGTATGTATATGTTATCTTTTCTGATACCTTGTTTTATTGTATAATAATAATTATAGTATTATTATTTAAATTGTTTGACTTTTTATCAGGTGTCTTAAGAAAAAGAGAGTCTACAACACAAGTAGAATTGGCGATTTTACATCATTTGATTTTGGAACTTCTAAACGGTCATCAAGGAATCTGAAAGTTGTTAAAAAAATAGTTCAAAACTTGAGACAATAAAACAAAAATTTAAATCAAAAAAACAGACGTTTAGAAAAAAAAATTGCATCAATTAATGATATGTTTTCAGTTCTGAAACAAAAATCTTTAATAACTGAATTTATAGCTGATAATATGAAGGTATTAATACTAAGAAATATCATTATATAATTGTTGGGCAGTTAAATAAATGTTATATTATGGTAGTATAAAATGTTGACATTTTTTAACAATGTAGAATTATTAATTATTATGTTTTATATGTTTTAAAAGGTAGTAAAGTAATGTGATGTGTGTGTTGGATGTTCTCTGTTTCTTCTTATTTGTTGTCTATTGTTTATTACTAATAATTTACTAATATTTATATACTTATATACTATTATAGTTAACCTTATGTTTATGATTCATTGTATATTTCATTGTGTATTTTACTGTTTTTAAATAAATAATTGAATGTAAATACATGATTAATTTGTTCATCCTAGGCTTTTGGTTCAGATATTCTGGAAAAATGTATTCAAAGAGGTCTAGAAGGTAAAAAACAGGTATATTGTAACACACTTAAACAGTTTGCTGTTACTTTACAGTACTACTCTCCAAAAGCGTACACATATGTCAGGAAAAGATTTAATAATTTGCTACCTCATCCACGCACATTACGTAGGTGGTTTATGGTGGTTGATGGTAAACCTGGATTCACACAAGAGTCATTTGAAGCAATTAAAAAAGAAGCAGGAAATCACTGTATACTGCAATTTAGTTATTGATGATATGTGTATTAGGCAGCAAGTTGAAATCGATAGTCAAAAAAATATTCATGGATACATTAACATGGGAGCTGAGCATTGTTATGACAGTGATGATATTCCACTAGCAAAAAATGCTTTAGTTTTTTTGGCGGTAGGCATAAATGGTTAATGGAAGATGCCACTGGCTTATTTCCTTATAGATGGATTAGGAGGAAAAGAAAGAGCTAACCTATTAAAAGAAGCAATTAATTTATTGCATGATACTGGTACTAAACTCCAATCAATAACATTTGATGGAGCAAACCCGAGTAACAATGTCGGTGAACATTGGGTGCCCTACATCAATTTTTAGGTTTTTGTTACCACGCTATAACGGTGCACAGCACTGTGTTTTTGATCAAAATTAATACCAATTTATTACATGGGAAACACCGTGCTGGTAAAAACCAATAGTCGGTTCAAGAACCGTTTTAGTGTGCAACTATAACTATTGTTCATTTATCAGACTAGAGTCGGTGTTGCAACCGTGCGAAAGTGAACAAAAGTACAGTGCCGTAACCGTGTATGAGTGTTGAAAAATGGTGATGGTGGGGATCGAACCTGACACCCCTAAACATCCTACACACTGAAAACCTAATTCCTACCTATCGGGCCACTATCTTAGATGACCATCAGAGGCGATTCTATAGTATTTAAATCTTTTTGATCATTGTTATTTAAATAACATTGTACAGTTTATATATAATATATATATAAACATTTACATTTAAATATATATTTAAATCCTTTAAAACTCATACCATACCTAGGTAGTAGGTATACATGGAAAATATTTTTGAATAAATGTAGAAAACTTGTAATAAAAAAAATAGGGTACATTATTATAACAATATTAAAATTTTAATATAGAACATATAATAATATTATGAAAGAAAAAATGCAAGTATAAGAGCATTAAAAATATATTGTTATATTAAATAAAAAGAACATAATTTTATAAACTAGATATATTTCATTGTACATAGAAAATATTTTTAAAAATAATAGAAATAGAAAACCAACTTGTAATAAAAAAAATAGGTACATTATTATAACAATATTAAAATTTTGATATAGAACATGTTATAATATTATGTAAGAAAAGATGTAAATATAATCATTAAACATATATTGTTATATTTAATAAAAAGAACATAATATTATAAGCTAGATATATTTCATTGTAAATAGAAAATATTGTTGAATAAAAATAGAAAACTAACTTGTAATAAAAAAAAATAGGTACATTATTATAACAATATTAGCATTTTAATATTGAACATAATATATTACCTATGCACCTATGTAACAAATAGAAACTGGGCTATATTATTTTTTCAACACGTTTCAACGAATGGCGCAGATAATTGTCACACACTTTATGAAAAGTTGCTTCATCGTCTGAAGTTAAAATAAATCCAGATAATGTCTCTGCAACAAGTAAAATACTTAATTAATTTAAATGTTATACTATAGTATAATATATAGTACTGTAGGATAATATATTTACCATAAATTAATGAAAAGAGATTCAGCTTCATGAAATTTTTTTTGGTTTTACCTTTGTGGCTATATTGCGATAGAACATTTGGCAGAATCAAAATATCTATGGCACCACATATACTTCCACTTAGTGACAATTTCCCGACTTTCAAAAGAATGAATGATTTCTAATAAATGTAAACCATAAAATAAATATAAGTATCAAACTATACCTACATATTTTTGATTTGATTTATATTGTATTTATATTATATTATAATACAATATATACAATACTATATAATAATGATATTAATTATTTAAATTTATGTACCTACAATATTGATTTAAAAAACATAAAGAGCATTATTATCAATTCTTTTCTACAAGTTAACATATCAGGTGAACTTTGACATATTAATGATTCTACTGTTTCAAGATTTTCAATAGTATTTATTGGAAGGAGATCCATGAACGGTGATGGCAATTTTGGTGTAGGCATTGCCAATGCTCGTACTCTACTGTCTGCTGCTAATATAGCATCCAACTTTTTACAGTTATTTTGAAGAGCAGAACTTAACCTAGCGTTTACTCCATTAATCATGAGCAGATGAGTCAAAATCTTTTCATCTCTTTTTTTTTGTTTATCCTCCTGCCTTTCAAAACACTTAAGTACTTCGTCTAATTTTGAGCAACAACAATCTAATATACAATTAAAATTACACATTTTAAAATGTAAATATTATTTGAATAATTATTACAAGTATAATTTTGGTTTTATTCATTACCTTTAGTTGACTGATATGTAAAACGATCACACACTTTTTTTGTTAAGTTACTCTTATTTGTATCACTATCTTCTATTTTATCATCATACGATATATCACTGTCATTAGGTGATTCTTCAATTTGGATTCCAGGTGAAAGTGTAATATCAAATAAATTTATCTTTTTAGATGTGGATGGTGCAGGTATGGACATGTTCATGATGTTTTTTAATTCTTCATCGTCATCATCAATAGAAAATTCATAATTTTCATCAGTAGAATTTAAAAATTTTGATAAGACGACAATATCATTCTCATTATTTATCTTTTCATCACTGCAGATTTCCTCGGATTCTGTATGAGTATTATTTTTATTGGACTTAGGATCATCGTCACATAAAATCGTAGTAGTTTCAATGTTAATTGGTGTAGATGTAAACGCTTTTAAAATAACACAGTAAAACAAAATATGAATAGTAGAAATTGTAATAATGTAAATTTATAAAATTAATAAATATAATAAATAATCATATTATAGGTACCAGTTTCACTAATTTCATGATTCATTTTTTTCATTTTAATTAATGGTGGACTGGGCAATTTATGTAGAACTTTAACATTTGTTGGCACTTGATCTACACTCATTTTTAGTTTCTTGATGAATTTTGAATTTGTATCTGGACTTTTTTTCACTTAGTTTATCACTATCATCATTATCATCAGGGCCAGATAAAGCTTTAAGAACTCTTCTGGCTTACATTTCATTATCTGTAAACATTTTAATTTGCCAGATACAAAAAAAAGATTACAAAAATAATTTATCACTTACCAAAAGGACCAGCAATTATTTTTATTTCATAGTACACAAAATCACATTCATTTGGATCCATGCAGTTTATAATCATTTTTGAAATTTGAGTAGAGGTAAATTTTGGATTCCTTTTACTACTTTTAGTATTAGGAAACCAACAAGTATCATAATTTAAATGTTTTTTGTTGATTTGAATTCAATTGCTTGGCACATGCTGAATTTCATCTGTCTCAAGAAATTCAACAACAGACCAAGCCCTATACAAATATAATGATTTATGAATCTATATGCATGTACCTCTATAAAGATTAAAGATATATATATATTCACTTTTAATTTATATAATTTAATATGCATTTAAAATATAAACCAATTTTACCAGTTTAACAGACTCATTGTTAAATCATTTATTTTATTTGAAAATAACAAAAACAAAAATTATTTAAATGGTTTTAGTAAAAATATTGTGAATGGCAGATACTATAAATGGCATAAAATGACAAAATATATTATAAGTATAATGTCTAGGTAATAATATTTAATTTATAAACTAACATTTCCTTAATTACAAAAAAAATAAAAATTATCAAAATGTTTAGTGTCAACTAAGTATCATGGGCAAATGGAATAAGAACAAATTTATCACCATTTAAAGGTAATCTAACTAATTTATTTACAACATCTTCTAATGGCCATGACTGTAAACTACCCAATTGGCGCACCTCGTGAATATCCAACAATTGTGATGAACATGGTGTGGTAAGTAAATCTTGTGTCTTTTCATAGCATCGTCCTACAACTAATATTTTATTATTATCTGTTTTTGATGTTGCAATATTTTCTAGAAGTACTAAAGAACCATTTTTAATTTTCACACAATTATCAGAATTGTTGATCTTTATTGTAAACTTGTTGGTTTTCCATCCAGTATATTGTGGTAAACAGGAATTTGCGGTAAAAGGTCTTTCCTTTAATTTACAATAAGCATTTATCGGACCATTTGATTGTGATGATTTATTTCTTAAATGTATATGATTAATACGGTTTTCAGCGAAACGGTTAGCCAATTGTTGCAAAGGTTTCATACCAGACCTAATTTTTTTTTTAATGGTTGCATAAAACTCTCAAAAGGAAAAGCGGAAAAATTGTTCAATGATCCATAATTTTTTACATCCCCAATTAAGTGGAGAACCGAATGAACATTATGGGACATATACATTTCACCATATAGACAAGCGAATGTGCTAACAAAATGTTTAAGCAACTTTTCAGCATAAATTACATAAGTTTCATTTATATTGGAAGCTAATAATATTCTTATAGCAAAAGATAATTCCAAAAAATGTTCATGTACTTCTCTACTGAGAATTTCGCGGAAAATCACTACTCCTGTGTATAAAAGACATTCCCTCAACTCTGTGGCTTTCCATCTGTTTGCATCACGCAAAGGATGCCTACGACTATTTGAATTTGGTTTCCTTTGGAATTCTTGTGGTATATATGAACTCAATGAAATTAATTTTTCATCCAACACTGAAATTAAATTTGATGGTAGTGAATGATGATGTTTGTGAATTCCAGTCCAAAACAATAATAATTTTTTCATCAACCCAATATATACAGAATGCATGTAGTCAAATAGAGTGGATAGAACTACATCAAAACTTGGGATTTCTGATAGTATGGTTACACCAGTATGAAAAAGTTGGTCAGAATATGTAATAAAGTCATCATGAGTTCTTAAAGTAGATTCTAATTCAGGAAAAAAACTCTGTTATTTATCCAGTGACCTACATTTAAACATCTAAGGCATGAATGTTTACCATTGTGGCCTTTTATGTTGAGTACAAATGATTTTGCAGGAGCATCACAAATAAGTCCTTTCAAAATAATTTTCACACACTTTCCATTATAAATAAAACCATTTACAGACAGATCTTTTATTTCATTGACAAAATCTGTAAGAAGTTCATTTGAATCTAAAGGCTTTGTCTTTCCACAGTAAGCACCAATAATAAACACTTGTGGTCGTTCATATCCAATATTACTAAAATAACCTAAAATTGGCCATAATTGATTTACAGGATTATTTGTAATAGGCAATCCATCAATTCCAACCATCAAATATAGTAAAGAAGGCAGATTATCATAAGTTCTTATTAAATCCTCCAATTAATTTTTGATATTAAAATGATGGTAAATACCACCTTTAATATGTTTGATGGAAACCGTAGTGGGTGTATTTAATAATGCCCGTGTAGTTTTAGGTAATCCTTGAAATTCAGGGACAATAGAAACACTCTGTAATAAATCATTTAAAGTATTATGTTGAACGTTACATCTTAAAGCCCACTGTGCTAATATTAATCTAAGACTTGGAATATCCTTAACAGGATCAATCGATGAACTTAAAGATTCACTACTACTATCAGTATTCTGTGAATAATCTTCAAAACTATTGGTAGTCTCAACATCATCAGAGAAGAGTAGATTTTCTTTGTTGATGTTTTCTGGTAAAGAACTATTATTACATTGATGTTCTGCTAATAATGACGGAGTCTGAATAGTCAAATTATCATCATCTTCACTCGAGGACATTAACAAAGCTACTGCTTGAGTTACTGCTCGTTTACGCTGTAGATAACGGCAGGACTTGCTTTGTTTCTTCAAGTATGACATTTTATAGTTACAACTTGATAGTTTTAATACTATTTAAAACAATGAATGATACAAAAATGTGCATTAGTAATTTTATATTGTAATTTATACAATTTATATTTTATACATTTAGCCATTTAGGTACCTTATATATAGTATATACCTACCTAAATATTTAACATATGTAATATCAAAAAAACTACTTCGGAAAAGTAAAAAAGGCCTTCTGTGCGTAAGTTGAAGAGATTGGGAGAAAAGATAGAACTTTGGTGTTAATAAAGATGTGAAATCAATCTCAAAGTTCTGTGCCAAAAAGGACCATGGTTGAAAAAATAGAATTTGGAACTTAATAAAAAGTGAAATCAGTACCCAAATTATTTGCCTCAACTTGAAAAAATATCTTATTCAAAAATAATTTCAAGGTGTTCAACTGTACAAACATTGAAAAAAAATATTAGCACAGAACGGAGTGAATTACAGTTTGTCAATAAAAATTCGAATCAGACAGATTAACTCGTAAACAAGTCAACAACTCCGCTTTATGGCTAATTCATCATTATTGTACACCGTTCTGTGCTAATATTTTTTTTCAATGTTTGTACAGTTGAACATCTTGAAATTTTTTTTGAATAAGATATTTTTTTTTTAAATTACTTCGAAAAAATGTATATTGTGATAATCCAAAATATTGTGATTACAGTGGTTTCTTTTTTGAACATAAGCCTATTTATCCTTTAATTTTTACCCAAATTTTATGAAATTATATTTTTCTGATAGACCATTTTATGACGAATAAATACATATGATTTTTTTCATAGTACTATAGTTATTTTATTTTTTTAATTACTACGAACCATAATAATTTGTGACGATCCAAATTAACGTCATTTTCACCCCATAATTTCGGTCTTAGGGTTGATAAAAATTTTCCAACGGTAAAATATGAGTAAGAATACCATTCCGAACATTTAAAAAAAAAAATCAAGTCGATATGTGCAATATTAAAGAAAATAGGTTTTCATAGATTTTTGTTTAAGGCTAGGTTCACATGAGAGGCGTTAAACGCGCGTTAGCCAAACGCGCGTTTTTAGTCAGTGTTCACATGAATTACAGATTTTACGCGTTAAGCGCGCGTATAGTATAGTTGTATATAGTATATAGTTATACTATATAACTATAGTCAGTCGTGTTTTTCATTCCGGCGAAGATGGACGTAGCAGAAGCTGTATGTTTATGGACCTTATATAGACGAATGCAGCGTCGTAGGCAGAGAAATAGGAAATACTGGGTTCATCCTATTTTAAAAAACAGACTAAGTACAAGCTTGTACATCACGCTGTATCCAAGTTTGAGAAATCATGAACTAAAATTTTTTAACTATTTCCGGATGTCGATAAAATCTTTTGATGACTTGTTGGAGCAAATCAAACAAGAAATTGTGGCTGACGAAAATGCAATTAGATATTGTATTTCACCAGAAGAAAAGCTCATAATTACTTTGAGGTATGTTAATTTATTTATTTTAATAACAAGAACATAACATTACAGCATAATATAAGATAACAAGTGTAACATTTTTACTAACGAATATTTATTATATTTATTTATTATATCTTAATACATTATATTTTAAAGAACCCTTTGCATACATTATATAATACAATTATTGATAAGTATATTTTAGTCAAATAAATCAAGTATAGACTGTGCACTGTCTGTTTCACTAACATTTGTTGGCGTTGGTGATGGTGCAGGTGCAGAAGTATTTAGTTGATTACTTTTATCAGCAAAATTGTGATCATAATGATACCCTTGTGTTGTGGTGTTGTGTGGCGTAGAATTATAACCATAATTTGGATATCCAAAGTTACTTGGCCGATATTGTTGTCTATACATAGCATGTTGATACCCATCAGATGATGATGTCTGATTTTGTAAAATTAAATTGTACATATCAATTTTAAGTTTGAGACGTTTGTCTTCAGGAACTTTTTTAATTTCTTTTACTAGTGATAAACAAAATAGTTTATCTTCATCATCCTCATCTTTTTTTTCGGGAACATATCGTTGAGCCATACTTTTTTCCAATATGTTTGCGAAATGTTCATCTGCTGGATGTAATTTTATTTTTTTTTTGTTTTTACGACAATCTTCTTTAGGACTTTTAAAATTGTCATCTACATCATTTACGTTGTTAGAATTTTTAGTTATTTTTACATTTTCATCATCAGTTGAAAAACTGCTTTCGGTTACGTTATTTTCTACTGACCCTTGCAGAAACCGTAATCTTTCAAAATGTAAGTAAGTAGATTTGTTCGATCTTCCTGAACCTGATTTCACCATTTTACATTTTTTGGCTTCTCTTACATAATTGTCTCGTAAGCTTTTCCACTTTTTTTGTAAAGTTAATCCTAAATAAAATAATATAGTTATAGTTATATAATTAGGCATAGGTTTTGAAGAAAAAAATTAAAAATGGTGAGGAAGGAACTAAACTGCATTTGTTCCTAATTATATTATAATTAAAAAATAGGTTATAAAAATATAAAAATAATATGGTTTTTACAGATACCTAGCAAGTGGATGTTCCATTAGTGAATTACATTATGAGTATTTGATGGGGAAAAGTACTGCTGCTGCTATAATCCACCAAGTATGTAAAGTCATTTGGAGAAAATTAAAAAATATTGTGATGTCTCAACCCACAAAGGAAAAATGGTTAGAAATTTCCAAAGGATTTGAACAAAATGCCAAGTTCCCTAATTGCATTGGGGCACTTGATGGCAAACATATACGTTTGATACACCCTCAAAATTCAGGGTCACTTTATTATAACTATAAACATTTTTTTTCGCTAGTATTAATGGCATTGTGTGACTTTAATTATTGTTTTATTTGGGTGGATATTGGGGCATACGGAAAGAATAGCGATTCTGGGATTTTTAAAGAATCATCTTTGTATACTAAGCTCATTGAAAAAACTTTGAATATTCCTGAACCAAGACCTATTATAGACAACGATGAAATCAAATTGCCATACGTCATAGTTGCTGATGAAGCGTTTGGTATGCTAGAAAACTTGATGAGACCATTTGGTGGAAATTTATTATCGCACGAAAAAAAAATTTATAATTACCGGCATACTTTAGCACGACGATATATAGAATGTACCTTTGGCATTATGACCAATAAATGGCGTATATTGCATCGACCATTAGATGTGAATATTGAGTTTGCACAAGATATTGTTAAAGCTATTTGCGTACTTCACAACTACGTCAGAATAAGAGATGGAAATAGTTATGAAGAAACGTTATTTACAGCACCCCTATCAAATTTAACAAGTTCTACTACTGGACGTGCTATACGAGTAGCAGAAAATGTTAGAGTTAAATTTATGAATTATTTTAATAACGAAGGAAGTATAGAATGGCAAAACCGCATGATATAAATTGTAAAAATGTAGTATTAAAAAATAATGTAATATTTTTAGTTTTTATTGTAAAATATTAATAAGAACATAATATTATAATGTACATTATATTGTATTCATTATTAAAATATGTATTTGTTTATGAGTTAAAGTAATAAAGTAATAAAAAATAAGTAATTAAAATAAAGTAATACATACCAAGAACTTTCTTTTTTTCCTCTGTACAACCTTCTTCAGAAAAAATGAGTACTATTTCTTCCCAGGCATTTCTTTTTATTATTTTATTTGAATAATCACGACTGGTCATGTCCCAGATCGAGGGCCTTTTTTCGATTTCATCGATGAAAAATTCAGTATTAAATTCTTCCATTGTACGAGTAGACGAAAAACGACGTAACGCCTTGAAAAACGCGTTGCAACTGAACACGTCAATGCAAACCTATACAATGTTCAAACGCGCGTCAACTTGGGCTGACGCGCGTTGACAGGTTTTTTGCGTTATCGCTGCGTTGAACGCGCGTCGCCATCCAACGCGCGTTATCATGTGTACAGTTAACAGCTATTAATAGTAATTGTAAACGCGCGTTTGGCTAACGCGCGTTTAACGCCTCTCATGTGAACCTAGCCTAAGTCCAGGCTGCTTACGTGTAGCTGTGAATATGTTGTTTTTTAACTCTGCGCACCAAATGTAGTAGAAAAACTTTATTTCTCGACTAAACTATATAAATTTATATTTTTCTGATAGCTTATATCACGCTGAATCTTTATATTTACTAAACTTACTTTAACTTCAAATATTTTCGCAGAAATCATATTTTGAACGTAAATATTTGGCATGTTTTCATCGTTTTAGAGGGTTATTTTTTGTTTGAACATAAGACTATAAAACATTTATTTCTTACCTAAACTTTATGAAGTTGTACTTTTCTGATAGACCAGGTCATGACGGTTAAGAAAATATAACTTTTGTCATAGTACAAATGATATTTTTTTCCTAAATTACTTCGAAAAAATGTATATTGTGATAATCCAAAATATCGTGATTACAGTGGTTTCAGTTGGTAATATGTGCAATATTAAA
This sequence comes from Neotoxoptera formosana, assembly GCA_022818045.1. Lineage (NCBI taxonomy): Eukaryota > Metazoa > Arthropoda > Insecta > Hemiptera > Aphididae > Neotoxoptera > Neotoxoptera formosana. Next base: position 3,934,990 of record CM040630.1, read on the forward strand.
GAAAATAGGTTTTCATAGATTTTCGTTTAAGTCCAGGCTGCTTACGTATAGCTGTGAATACGTTGTTTTTTTAACTCTGTGCACCAAATGTAGTATAAAAACTTTATTTCTTACCTAAACTTTATGAATTAATATTTTCTGATAGACCAATTTATGACGAATAAATACATATGATTTTTGTCATAGTACTATAGTTATTTTATTTTTTTAATTACCACGAACAATAATATTATTGTTATATTTCACCTTTAAAAAAATGTATAATTTAATTTATTTCTTATGCATTTTGTGTATGCCAACCAATGTTTTGCCACCCAGCACAGTGCACCTTTTCTGCACTTCGTTTCGGCATGATGACGAACTTAATAAAAAAAAAAAACCTAAAACGTTTGATTCATATCTTATAATATTATTTTTTTGTGTACTTAAACACTAAAATAAAAAAAGTCAGATTCATTTAAGTTATATAGTCATATATTATAGACTATAGTTATTGTTCCACTTATACCCTTATATATACAATAATATTTAATTTTCACAATACTATTTTTTTCAATAAGATCATATCTTGAAACAAGAGTATGATGAATGTAATTATTATATTCAAGGTGGTATATGCCAGATCCTTTTTGAACTGATATATACATTAACTGTTGAAGTTTTAAGCTAAGTCCTTTACCTATAAACAAGTTTAAATTTTTTAGGTGTTATATAAAATATACAACAAACAAAAATTTTAAAAAATATATTGAAAGATACCTTGTAAAAAGTCTGTTTTGAACATATATATTTGGCATATTTTCATCGTTTACTACTGATAAATAAGTTCAATATTAAGGAAAATAGGTTTATAGGAAAAAGAAGACTATTTTTTATTCAATTTTTGTATATTTTTTTTCCCATTCATATATAATTCTGTTTAATTTCTGTGTTATAGATATATGAGGAGTTTGACATGAAATCGGTTTTTCCTACACAAACAAAATTATGTTTATTATAGATTTATTTATTTAAATATTTTATTACATTTTGTTCATATTGTTTGATATGTTTTCTATGATTTTTAGATAAGGCTTTAGCATTCCATTTAAGAGGCTTAAATTTGCCATTAATTACCTGTGATGTAAACTTTTTCAAGTTTTTTTTTTATAGGTGTATGGACTGGTGTCTTTAGAATTTGGAAAAAACACTGTTACTGTGTCCTTATCTGAATTAATTACAACTGCAGCATAATATGGACTCCCTTCTGTAGTAACATTTACTACTGATCCTTTATCAAAAATTTGATCATCCTAAAAGATAAGAAGCTGTAGAGATATCTCATATACAATATGATTTATATTATGCATTAAATATAATTTTAGCAACTATTTTTTGAACGTAATACAAAAATGTCATTTAAAAAAAAACCTGAGCTGATAAATATATCTAATTTCAATATACTTACGAAATTATCTATCTTTGAGCTTTCCCCTTTGGTCTGCTTTGCTTCTTGTTCAACAACGGGTATCTGTAAAACATAATGTTGAAGTATTAATATTAATTTGTACAAAATTGTCATTTAAAAAAAAAAACCTGAGCTGATAAAAACCTAATATACAATATACTTACGACATTATCTATCATTGAGCTCTCCCCTTGGGTTGATGACAACTGCTCTGCTTCTTGTTCAACAACGGGTATCTGTAAAACATAATGTTTAAGTATTAATATTGATTTTTATAAACATTTTATACCTGACCGATAAATATCTAATTTCAATATACTTACGACATTATCTATCTTTGAGCTCTCCCCTTGGGTTGACGACTGTTCTGCTTCCTGTTCAACATGAGGCTATAAAACATAATGTTTAAGTATTAATATTGATTTTTACAAACATTTTATACCTGACCGATAAATATCTAATTTCAATATACTTACAACATTATCTATCATTGAGCTCTCCCCTTGGGTTGATGACAACTGCTCTGCTTCTTGTTCAACAACGGGTATCTGTAAAACATATTGTTTAAGTATTAATATTGATTTTTACAAACATTTTATACCTGACCGATAAATATCTAATTTCAATATACTTACGACATTATCTATCTTTGAGCAATTTTGATAGTCATATATACTTTCGTCAGTATTGCTTAACTTTTGAAGTTTCACATGATTTGTGTTGGTTATACAACCTAGATTACGTCTTACACTTGTGGACGGTAGCCCTTTAAAATGTATGTCCATATATGACCATTTTGTATCTGACGGATTTTTTGGAAATCCATACATCTCCATCAATAACTTTATTTCTGTTATGGTGGTTTTTTTTGGCTGTAGTCTGTCGCCAAGTAAATACCAATATTTTATTTTAATTTTGTAATTAGGGTATACATTTTTCGACTCTAATGGGCGGTCTCTAATGTCCATTTTAGATTCGACGAACAGGGTCTGAAAAAATTAATATGGTTAACTTTAGCTGTACATTAAGGGGATTAACCTAACTTTACTTACCGAAGTTAATGTATTTATTCGTCTTATCCAGGTCGCAATTAGGTTTTGTGCCACTTCATTAACATCGCTGTTACCACAAATTATCTCCAAAATATTTCTAACGCATTCAGCTATATTTCCACGTGGTTTTCTTAACGAGAGTAAAAAGTTTTCATATTCTTCCAACGTTATAGAATTGATGTTTATATGTTGGTGTTGGGATATATATTCTAACAAAATAATGGATACAATCCTCCTAAAATGTAAAGACATGTAAATATAAATATACTTTAAAAAAACACGAGAAGTGTTTGAAATGTTTGAAGAGGAAGTACACGAGTACATGTGGCTAGTGCGAGCCATTAAATCGAAATGAAAAGTGTATAAAATAAAGTAAGGTTAGCGTGTGGTGGCATCCTACTTAATGGTAATTGAACATAAGGCAATTGAACGTAAGGTAATTGAACATAAGGTAATTGAACATATGGTTATATATATCATATGTTATCATATTATCTAGTCTTATCATATTAGTCTCACAGTGGCAGTGTGGCACCGAGTATCATACCAACATAATTAGTAAAAACATTCTCTCTAGCGCTTTTATGGCCTACTCTTGGGAATCCCCAACAAGATTATTTTTTATGATTTTATTATATTCTCAGTCAGTAGTCACAATGGGAAGCTTTTTAAGTTTAAATTGCTTAAAATCAAACTCCCGCAAAAAGCACCGGCCACTACCGCCAGAACCTGACCTGGTACCCAAGTTAAGAAATTATGATAATTACATCGTATTCGAGCCTTATTATTTTGGAAACATTTCGCGTTATGAAGCCGAGGAACTTTTGTTTCTACCTGAAACATTGCATGGAGCGTTTATATTAAGAGATACTTTCAATACAAGTCATAAATACTCTATTTCTGGTTGGTATTATCACTGAACTCTATATAGTATATATATATATATATATATATAGTAGTACATATATATCTATAGTATAGAGTTCAGTGAGGATTATATAGTTAACATTATATAAGATACATTTTGATAACATTAATTTGTGTTTTTAATTCATATATATTTTATAGTTCGCTTCTGTGATGGTGTTAAACATTTCCGAATCCAACAATCGATTGACGGTAGATATTTCGTTGTTCGGCGTAAAACCTTTAGTACCCTACATGAATTGATACAGTACTATGTTAAAACTGCTTTATTGAAGCCTTATGTACAGGTATTTATTTTAAACATATCTACAATAGGTAGGTACATGGATTTTTATGTATAAAAAACTTAATCTGTCATGAACCACATTATTCTTTCTGATGTGTTAAAATCATTTTTACTGTCCACATACTTAATTTACTTACAATTAAGTTTTTTAACCTCTATCTGTAGCCAATTTATATTATTACTGAACTTATGAAAAATGGAAGTTTATTTGACTTTATACAAGGTATCTTTCAATATATTTTTTAAAATTTTTGTTTGTTGTATATTTTATATAACACCTAAAAAATTTAAACTTGTTTATAGGTAAAGGACCTAGCTTAAAACTTCAACAGTTAATGTATATATCAGTTCAAAAAGGATCTGGCATATACCACCTTGAATATAATAATTACATTCATCATACTCTTGTTTCAAGATATGATCTTATTGAAAAAAATAGTATTGTGAAAATTAAATATTATTGTATATATAAGGGTATAAGTGGAACAATAACTATAGTCTATAATATATGACTATATAACTTAAATGAATCTGACTTTTTTTATTTTAGTGTTTAAGTACACAAAAAAATAATATTATAAGATATGAATCAAACGTTTTAGGTTTTTTTTTTTTATTAAGTTCGTCATCATGCCGAAACGAAGTGCAGAAAATGTGCACTGTGCTGGGTGGCAAAACATTGGTTGGCATACACAAAATGCATAAGAAATAAATTAAATTATACATTTTTTTAAAGGTGAAATATAACAATAATATTATTGTTCGTGGTAATTAAAAAAATAAAATAACTATAGTACTATGACAAAAATCATATGTATTTATTCGTCATAAATTGGTCTATCAGGAAAATATTAATTCATAAAGTTTAGGTAAGAAATAAAGTTTTTATACTACATTTGGTGCACAGAGTTAAAAAAACAACGTATTCACAGCTATACGTAAGCAGCCTGGACTTAAACGAAAATCTATGAAAACCTATTTTCTTTAATATTGCACATATCGACTTGATTTTTTTTTTTAAATGTTCAGAATGGTATCCTCAGTCATAATTTACCGTTGGAAAATTTCCATCAGCCCTAAGACCGAAAAATGGGGTGAAAATTACGATATTTTGGTTGGTCATAAAAAAAAAAATTTCGTAGTAATTAAAAAAATAAAGAAATTATAGTACTATGACAAAAATTATATGTATTTATTCGTCATAAAATGGTCTATCAGAAAAATATAATTTCATAAAATTTGGGTAAAAATTAAAGGATAAATAGGCTTATGTTCAAAAAAGAAACCACTGTAATCACGATATTTTGGATTATCACAATATACATTTTTTCGAAGTAATTTAGGAAAAAAATATCATTTGTACTATGACAAAAGTTATATTTTCTTAACCGTCATGACCTGGTCTATCAGAAAAGTACAACTTCATAAAGTTTAGGTAAGAAATAAATGTTTTATAGTCTTATGTTCAAACAAAAAATAACCCTCTAAAACGATGAAAACATGCCAAATATTTACGTTCAAAATATGATTTCTGCGAAAATATTTGAAGTTAAAGTAAGTTTAGTAAATATAAAGATTCAGCGTGATATAAGCTATCAGAAAAATATAAATTTATATAGTTTAGTCGAGAAATAAAGTTTTTCTACTACATTTGGTGCGCAGAGTTAAAAAACAACATATTCACAGCTACACGTAAGCAGCCTGGACTTAGGCTAGGTTCACATGAGAGGCGTTAAACGCGCGTTAGCCAAACGCGCGTTTACAATTACTATTAATAGCTGTTAACTGTACACATGATAACGCGCGTTGGATGGCGACGCGCGTTCAACGCAGCGATAACGCAAAAAACCTGTCAACGCGCGTCAGCCCAAGTTGACGCGCGTTTGAACATTGTATAGGTTTGCATTGACGTGTTCAGTTGCAACGCGTTTTTCAAGGCGTTACGTCGTTTTTCGTCTACTCGTACAATGGAAGAATTTAATACTGAATTTTTCATCGATGAAATCGAAAAAAGGCCCTCGATCTGGGACATGACCAGTCGTGATTATTCAAATAAAATAATAAAAAGAAATGCCTGGGAAGAAATAGTACTCATTTTTTCTGAAGAAGGTTGTACAGAGGAAAAAAAGAAAGTTCTTGGTATGTATTACTTTATTTTAATTACTTATTTTTTATTACTTTATTACTTTAACTCATAAACAAATACATATTTTAATAATGAATACAATATAATGTACATTATAATATTATGTTCTTATTAATATTTTACAATAAAAACTAAAAATATTACATTATTTTTTAATACTACATTTTTACAATTTATATCATGCGGTTTTGCCATTCTATACTTCCTTCGTTATTAAAATAATTCATAAATTTAACTCTAACATTTTCTGCTACTCGTATAGCACGTCCAGTAGTAGAACTTGTTAAATTTGATAGGGGTGCTGTAAATAACGTTTCTTCATAACTATTTCCATCTCTTATTCTGACGTAGTTGTGAAGTACGCAAATAGCTTTAACAATATCTTGTGCAAACTCAATATTCACATCTAATGGTCGATGCAATATACGCCATTTATTGGTCATAATGCCAAAGGTACATTCTATATATCGTCGTGCTAAAGTATGCCGGTAATTATAAATTTTTTTTTCGTGCGATAATAAATTTCCACCAAATGGTCTCATCAAGTTTTCTAGCATACCAAACGCTTCATCAGCAACTATGACGTATGGCAATTTGATTTCATCGTTGTCTATAATAGGTCTTGGTTCAGGAATATTCAAAGTTTTTTCAATGAGCTTAGTATACAAAGATGATTCTTTAAAAATCCCAGAATCGCTATTCTTTCCGTATGCCCCAATATCCACCCAAATAAAACAATAATTAAAGTCACACAATGCCATTAATACTAGCGAAAAAAAATGTTTATAGTTATAATAAAGTGACCCTGAATTTTGAGGGTGTATCAAACGTATATGTTTGCCATCAAGTGCCCCAATGCAATTAGGGAACTTGGCATTTTGTTCAAATCCTTTGGAAATTTCTAACCATTTTTCCTTTGTGGGTTGAGACATCACAATATTTTTTAATTTTCTCCAAATGACGTATTCAATAATATTATTGTTCGTGGTAATTAAAAAAATAAAATAACTATAGTACTATGACAAAAATCATATGTATTTATTCGTCATAAATTGGTCTATCAGGAAAATATTAATTCATAAAGTTTAGGTAAGAAATAAAGTTTTTATACTACATTTGGTGCACAGAGTTAAAAAAACAACGTATTCACAGCTATACGTAAGCAGCCTGGACTTAAACGAAAATCTATGAAAACCTATTTTCTTTAATATTGCACATATCGACTTGATTTTTTTTTTTAAATGTTCAGAATGGTATCCTCAGTCATAATTTACCGTTGGAAAATTTCCATCAGCCCTAAGACCGAAAAATGGGGTGAAAATTACGATATTTTGGTTGGTCATAAAAAAAAAAATTTCGTAGTAATTAAAAAAATAAAGAAATTATAGTACTATGACAAAAATTATATGTATTTATTCGTCATAAAATGGTCTATCAGAAAAATATAATTTCATAAAATTTGGGTAAAAATTAAAGGATAAATAGGCTTATGTTCAAAAAAGAAACCACTGTAATCACGATATTTTGGATTATCACAATATACATTTTTTCGAAGTAATTTAGGAAAAAAATATCTTTTGTACTATGACAAAAGTTATATTTTTTAATATTTTTTCCTCTTTTTTTAGTTATAATTTTTTATTACTTGTCTTATCATTTTCTAAAGGAAAAATTAAGATCAAGGTTTCAGGTCTAATATTTTATCATTCTCTCATTCCCAGATTATGTAATGTCCATTTAAAGTTATATTTATTAGATACATCCCGAGTAACATATCGTAGGTTCAGTGTCGGTTATTTCGCACAGTGTCCATAACACAGTGCAAACACAGTACCAGCGTGTTCAAAATCTCGTATACGGTGCACGTTTTGTTTATGGGTTATAATAATTACTTTTCAAAAAATAATCGGTTCTTATATGGTGCATCAATTCAAACTGTGTACAATGTCTTGAGGGTGCAACAGTGCACAGGTTCACCGTGCATATAATGTGTGAAGGTGTTTTATAAATCATTTTTATTTTATGTGTGTGCTAATATGGTACTACAGTGCAATTTTAACACGGTGAACTAAAAGTGTGTCAGCGAATATAATATTTTTTTTAATGTATGGTAGGTACATATATTTATAAGTAATTTTAATAGAAACAAATAAACAATGTACCTACCTAACTATAGGTATAATAAAATATTTGTATGTTTGTACCTACATTTTTCTTCTACTCTGTATTGTTGCAAATATATGGATAACATTATCATACTCAATGTAAACCTCTTAAATCATTTTTCCTTAAAAACAACACATATCCTGAATAGTTTTAAGAACCTTGTTCCAAGATTCATTTTGCGTTGAATGTGTCTTACACAATTTTATATATTTATTGTTTTGTAAATGGAGTTTTTCCGTCAATAAAGATAATAATAATAATAATAGTACATCTATTTTAAAATAATAATTTGTGCATAAAAGATGCAGCGGTGTTCGTATACCACCGTGCGTCCGTGCCGATGGATGTGTAAAGTATTTATTTATTTATACCACGGTATAGGTACGATTTTACGGGTTTTTCCATATAGTTATTGCCGACTGCTGCACCAAGACGCCGCTATCGCGCGTCGGCTGGCGGCTGCGGGCAACTGTCTACGAATAACGAATTAGCCAATGGAAAGACTCTCAAGCGACCAGTGGTTAAGTTATGCCTTTTACCGTTGTGATTGAATGTGGGACCATTCAAGGTGGGCGGTATGTTCAGGCGTTTACGTAATCGGTGTGATAGCAAAGTGATTATGACCGTACACAAGCTATACGGCGGACCGGTCGATCAGTTGACGTCCGATACCGGTGGTGTGCCTGTGTTTTGCGACGAACCGTATTACCGCGCGTCTTTTTGTGTACCTACCTACTACATGGACCGATTTTCAATCGTTCTGTTACCGTCATTTTTCACCATCACTCTTCACCTTGGACCATTCCTCGTCAACATCACTTCACCATCTCTTGTCACCGTCGTCAAGGAACACCGTCACTGCTAACCAACATATTAGAACAACGTCGTCGCGTCTCGCGTCCACTGGCCATTAATACGGTTTTTATTGTTTTATATTTTATGTTCATATTATGATTTATTATTGTTTTTTATATTAAGGTCCCCAAGCCGGTCGGCATATCTGTATCCCGATATTTACTATATTTCTTTTTATTCCAAATAGTAAGCCGTCACGCGGCAAAAACCTAAATCATTTACATAGTTTATTATTTTTTATACCATCATACAGTCCACAATATCGTTTGAACATGCACTTATACATGTAGCTGAAGATTCAAAAAAGTTTGGATCATTAGATTCTTTTTCTGCTTTTCCCTTTGAAAACTTTATGCAACCATTGAAAAAAAAAATTAAAACTGGTGTGAAACCTCTACAACAATTGGCATTACGATATGCCGAAATACGTGCACACAACCACTATATATATGACGACCTTTCATCTATAAACAAGAATGGTCCAATAAATATCAGAAATAAATTAGAAAATAGACCCATGTTACAAGAAGCCTGTGAACCACAATTTTCTGGTTGGAGAACTAGAAAGTTTTCTATTAAACTGAACAAGGCTAATAATCATTTAAAAATGATTAATGGTGAAATAGAAAATATTGCAACAAGTAAAATGAATACATCAAAAATAATTGTTATTGGACGACAATATGAAAAAGTATCTGAATACTTCAGTAGTCCATGTTCTTCTAGTCTCTTCGAAATTTATGAAGCAAGTTTATTAGGTTGTTTAAAATATTGGCTCTTGGATGACATTCAAGAAAAAGTTATTTGTATGCCAGTGAATGATACAATTTCTGTTATAGTACCATTTATACACTCATAAATAATATATTTTATATGTATACATACCTTTAAATCATTTTTTATACTACACTTTAATTTTCAAATAACTGGATTGCATTAAATATTGATTTTAGTTTCATATTAATTGACCTATTATTAGTTTGAAATTTAATTCACACTTATAATATTTTATATTTATTTACTATTCTCCTATTAATTATATCATAAAATAAATGTTAATATTCTTTATTATTTTTTTTTATTTTAACTGCTATATATGTATAATTTAGTAATATTTTTTAAATATATTTGGTTGGAACTATAATAGGTCATCGTGGTCAGTTATCTTATTTGAAGAAACAAATGAGATACAACATGTACCATCCTCATGGCATGTATCCGCAAAAAAATGCTGGTTTCCTGCATCTAAGTCTGACAATAAAGATGGTACATTTTTTAATTCAAACCAAATCAAAAGGATGATACTAGAATGTTCTCCACACAATAGATATGATGGATTAATGTATAATGCAACTAAAGTTGCAGGGCCTTTTGGTTAGTACCTTTTTATTCATTTTTGTCCTTTAATAATTGTTTGATATAGATTTTTTGTTATGGATAACGAACTTCAAGCAAGGCGTGTGTCTAAAGCCTGGTCTGGTACTGATATTAGTAGTGATGAAGATAATTATAACATAAAAAACACTAAACTAAGGAAGGAGAACTATTAAAAAAAACAAGCAAGATCAAATAATAATTTTAAAAAAAAAACAGAAGCCCTTTTTACACTACCAATTCCACCAATTTCTGCAGTATCTAGAATTGTTCAAGTATCTGATAACACATCATCTACATCATTATACACAAAAAATCCAATATCACTACCAAACTCTACTTCAGGTAGAGTAGTAAATAAAGTCTTTATAACTATTACAGTCAACTCCCAATAGTGAATTGAATAAAGATTTTTCATCTAAGGGTAAGAAACATAAATTGTACATAATTATGTATTATGTGTTGATAGTATAAGTAATATTGTTTTGAATTATAAACTATTTTAGGTGCAACTATTTACAAGTCTCAAAATGAATCCATAGAACTATTACATTCAACTTCCAATAGTGAAGTTAATAAAGATTTTTCATCGAAGGGTAAGGGACATAGATTGTACATACTAACATTATACTTATTATATATGCATTATGTGTTAATAGTATAAGTAATATTATTTTGAATTATAAACTATTTTAGGTGCAACTATTTACATGTCTCAAAATGAATCCACAGAACTATTACAGTCAACTCCCAATAGTGAATTGAATAAAGATTTTTCATCTAATGGTAAGAAACATAAATTGTATATAATTATGTATTATGTGTTAATAGTATAAGTAATATTGTTATGAATTATAAACTATTTTAGGTGCAACTATTTACATGTCTCAAAATGAGTCCACAGAACTATTACAGTCAACTTCCAATAGTGAAGTTAATAAAGATTTTTCATCGAAGGGTAAGGGACATAGATTGTATATACTAACATTATACTTATTATATATGCATTATGTGTTAATAGTATAAGTAATATTATTTTGAATTATAAAAAATTTTAGGTGCAACTATTTACATGTCTCAAGATGAATCCACAGAACTATTACAGTCAACTCCCAATAGTGAATTGAATAAAGATTTTGTCACTAATGGTAAGACAAATAAATGTTTTTTTGGTGTTGATACATTTAATTATTTTTTATAGTTCATGTGTTACATTTAAATTTAAACTTTTAATTGTCCTTAAAATGATAATCAGATTCAAGCAAAGTATTATTTGAGTTTTGACAAATGCTAATGAAGATGATTATACAATAATGTCCAATAACGATGATGACTACTCTGGTATGACAGATCATTCAATTGTATGTAATCAAAATGTTTCCATTGATAAATCATCTCAGAATGGTATGTATATAATATATAATATATTAGTATATACATTTGTCTCATAAAAATAGAAGACATTCTCAAATTATTACTAAAACTAATATACATATTATATATTACATTTTCACCGAATGTTAATATTATCATTTTCTATACAAATATTTTAACTACTTTGATCTATTACCTATAAGCAATATTTTTATTTTTTTTTAGTTTTTTTCTACAACTAATATCATTACATTTATAAATTTACTTATCTAGACACATACTGTACAGAAGACCAGTACCCACTTGCCCACTGCCCACTTGTTTATATATAATATTAGTAATTTACCTACCTGTTCACACACAGTCTCGAGATAACGCCGACCACTGCCCTCCCGCCCACCTCACTATCATACACATTATCTCATATACATTTATCCGAAAATATTGTAATTAAATTGTAATTAATATTAATTGTACGACCTTCTTAAATATGTAATTATATGTGGTTATCGGCAATTGCACTTTTGCGGTTTCGGGTATTCCGTCACAGAACACGGTACCGGTAACTCGACATTCAGTCACAGAACACGAGACCGGCTGAAATAATCACCGATAACCAGCATATAAAAGGGCGTACGACCGTCGACTAAACACCAGTCTTTTACCTGATCTGTAGCAAGACCCACCCGGGCAGACTTGCGCATTTCAGGTAAAAAAACCCCGACTAAACCTCTCGGACGGTATTTATATTGGTCAATAGTGCAATAGTCAGAACTATTCCGGCATTACACTGATCAATATATCCACCACAGTTTATGGGGCAATAGTCGGATTTATTCCGGCATTGCACCGACTGTCATACCGTTCGGTAGGTTCCCGTTCCCGTCGTGCGCACTTTCATAACCGACCCAATATCAGTGTGTTTTTATTCTGTTTACATTTAAATAAATAATTCGTCATTTTGACATAACAACATTGTGTTCTATTATTAATATACCATCTTCCATTACGCTATAACACTACCTATTATAATTTTGATATTAATATGACATATTGCAATTAGTTAACATAGTAATTAGTAACACTTATATACTATGAATTAATAGGTTTTAATGTTTTATTAAATTAAAACTTAACATGAACATATTAAATTATACTTCTTATAAAATTATACTTATTTAAACATAATAACTAACCTATATGATATTATTTACTTTTAGATTATTTAAAAACCACAGAAAATAAAATCGATCAACTTTATACAGTTCAATGTGACCAAGAACAAAAATGTAAGACTCGCGAAGAAAAAATAATGACCCATTTAATAATGATAAATGGGTCTTTATCAAGACTAGCATCAGTTGTTCACGGTAATGCTAAGCTTTTAGAAAAAATATTAATGTCTGATTGTCGAATGCGTGCATTAGCTATGCCAGTACCAAATTTGCCATCTCCGTTCATGCAGCTATTACCTTCCACAAATCTAGAAGACCTTGCCCTTGCTGAAGATTTATTGAATACAAATGAAAATAGTGAATCATTAAAGAATAGAGAAGAATTAGTAAGTTTTACATTATTTGCACGCAATAAAATAATAATAATCTTAAATAATAATATTATATAATGAGTACCTGAAATACTTATTTCAGAAAACCTACATAATACTGAAAGTTAGGAAAATTGTCATTAAGTGCAGCACTTAGAGGAGCAATCGATATTTGTTTTACATCTAATGTTTTAAAACATTTTAGTTACCGAGGAAAAACTAAAAAAAAGTTTATTGATTTAAGCCTCTATAGTATAGTCTATACTATCATTTATGGTAAGTTAAGAATATTTTATTATATAACAAAATTGACCATGGCCCAAAGTACAGAGCAAAATATGTATATTTGGGTTGTATTAAATAAGTAGATATTCTGAACTATTTTTATCTACATTGCAGTGGCGGATCCTGAGGGGGGGCCAAAGGGGGCATTTGCTCCCTTCCAATCACTGTAGTTTCCCTTTGTTGAACACTGTGTTTAGCCAACTTGTGTACTTTTGCCACCCATGCCCTCCCCGCCACCAAAAGAAATTTAAGCCCTGGATCCACCACTGCTATATTGTTTGCTTAAAGTTCCGTATAGCCCTCATTTAGTGTCATACTTAAAAATATAAAAATTCTAATTAATTTATCATTATTTTATTGTTATAGAAGCTATGTCCGGTTTCATTTCCAACTCCAATGATGAAAATACTTTTCACAAAGTGGCAGATAACTATATTCGTCATGCCCCAACCAAAGAAAAATTATAAGTAATAAATTTGTGTGATTTTTTTTAGTGCAAGAAGCATATTTATTATAAACATTTTTTTATTATTTTTTATATTTATTTTATTTTTTTTATATGGAAGGTAAAATTATTTTTTTAGTTGTATATCAGTAGTAATTTTTATTTTATATACAATTATTATTTTTTTTTTTTTATATTACTTATAAGAAAAAAAAGATACTTGAGTACGCCCAACACTGTGGACTGGCGAAGGACCACTCGGTAATGCCCGAGAACACCGAGACGAGCCAAAATCGGCCTATTCTAAATTTGAATGCCGATTAAATGGCGAGTAGGCAACCAAATATACTTTACGCCTTATAAATTTCAAATAGGCAATTTTCTATGCACGACGATGACACGGAAGAAAGGGAAGAGTTATATATATATATATACACGGAACATAGGATAGTACAGATTATTTTATGGGGACGGGGGCCCTGTGGTCGATCCGGTCTGGTCCAATGACCATAGGATGCAATTACAATCAATGGGGCTGTACTTAAAATTAACTTATTTACTACGGAAGATCAGCTTGCTGGTGACTGGTACAACTGGACGACCGGGGCGGCCTTTCACACAACCCACAGTGGGTGCTGGCGGACTTCCGCTGAACACAAAAACTGGACGACCGGGTGACGGTGGGTGTTGCAGTAGGCCGATGTCGAACTAGACGGCCTGGGCGGCCTCTCACACAACGGACGTACGTTGCTGGCGGACTTACGCAGGGACTACAGACGGCATCGACGTTGCCCTCAAGATCGTCCAAGTCTGACGTGGTTGATAGGAAGATTAATTGAGAAAAAACAGACTTACTATTTCAGTGGGAGTGACTAGATGGAGGTTCTGCCATGAATTGAAAACATTGGTTTACAATAAAATTATGTGGTCGCTTTATTAGCAGATCAACAATGCAACAATTTTGGTCGCTTTAATAGCGTAAAACAATATGAGCGCTGTAATAGCGTGAATAAGAAACATGAGCGCTATATTAGCGTAAAAAAGACATGAGCGCTTTAATAGCGTAAAAAACAGTTGAGAGACGCGTAGACATAACGACGCCAACTACAAGATAATAATACAAAAAGGGCGTTGGCCGCATAATAAAACTATAATAATAATAATTGATACGAAAAACTGATACGTATATGGCAAAAGCCGAACAATAATTTTGCATTGATAACATAGAACACAAAGAGAATAAATAAACAATTATAATAATTAAACAATTAACGACGGAGTGGTGTATAGATGAGAAGAGAAAATAATTAGGACGTATCGCCGCCGCGCAGTATTACGTTCAGCCATAAAACTTGTTTGGCGCGAACAATACTTGATAATAACGTTATATCTAAAAATATATATTATTATTCTAATAGTTGTATGAGAATCATTATTTCTATTATAATAACATTTTCATACCTCAAGATTTTATTTTCTTATTTAGTTATTTTGTATTTTATACTTATAATATGTAGTTATAAGTATGGATACGTTTTTTAAAAATTAATATTTTAATCAGTGAAAAACGTGTATAGTTTTGGAGTATAACCACCATAGCAGTGACGTTTACTTTTGGTTGGGGAAGGGGGCTGTTCAACCACCCACTATCTCCCTTGGTATTTTTTTTACTTAACAAATATATGTAAAAACGAATACAATTAAAATTTTTTTTTGATATAATATACATATATATATATATATATATATCAGTTTTTATGTTACACCCGATATAGAAAATATCTGTGTATGACATTGCACCATAGCACGGTTATAATTTTAACTGTAGCACCGGGTGTGAATACAACAGGGCCCTATATAGTTCAGGTTATTAACAACCCATGCACGGTTTTTGAACTGACCACTGAATCGATTAAACACGGTAAAGAAGAGCATCCATGCACGGTTTCTGAACTGACTACTAAATCGATTAAACACGGTAAATAAGAGCACCCATGTATGTGTTTTATTTTACCGTAGAATGTATACTGCACGGTGTCATCCATGTTAAAATTCGGTATTCAAATTTTACCAAAAAACTTTCCGTGAACCAATATAGCACTGTGTCCGACACTCAAAATAGATATCAACTGAACGTTGTCTGAACTTCAATTGTAACTCGGGATTTAAGTTATTTATTATTTTAAACTAAATAAAAATAGTCTAGTATTAGTTTATTATAAAGCATTCATTATAAGTTTGTATGTAGATACCAAAAGCTGTAATATATATTCATATTTGTTTTGATTTTAAAATAGAATGATGAAATTGCAAGTCTCCAAATAGAAAATGCAAAATTAAAAAACCTAATTGAGGAAAAAGATGCAACATTACGTTCTTTTCTTAATGATGATCAGGTTGCAGCTACCAAAAAAACTCCACGAGAATGGTCAAAAGAAACCATCATTAAAGGCTTAAAGCTAAGGTTTGCCCTAGGAGTTCATGGATACAAGTATCTACGAGATACAAAATACCCTATTCCTGCTTACAGTACATTAAACAATCGGCTTCGTGAATTTAAATTTAAATTTGGTCTTTTTCACGATGTATTAGAGTTACTAAAGCATAAAGTCCAATCAATGGATAGTAATGACCATTTCTGTGTCATGAGTGTCGGCGAGATGGAAGTCAGTAAACAACTTAGTTATCACAAATATAGTACAGAAACATTTGGATTTATTACCCTTGGTAATGATAAAATGCTGGGTAGTAAACTGCTACTAGTAATTATAAGATGACTTAAAAACAAATGGAAGCAGGTTATTGGTTGTCATTTAACTGATTGCTCCTTGGATAATCAATCATTTAAACAATTTATTGAGCAGTGTATTGAATCAGTTGAAAGCTGTGGAATACATGTATTAGCTTTGTCATCTGATATGGGAAACACTAACAGAGCTTTGTGGAATTCTTTAGATGTTAGAGTGAAGAAAGATGGCATTCGAAAAAACACGTTTGAGTTGAACAATCATAATATATTTATTATGCCTGACATCTGCCATCTTCTGAAGAACTTAAAAAGTTCTTTATTGAATAATGATATAATTCTACCTAAAGAATATTGTAAAAACAGGGTAGAACACGATTCCGTACGGTCCTTATCAGTATACGGAATCGTGCACATTTTAAGACACACGATTCCGTACGTTTTGTACCCAAGAGTTTAGTGCAATGTTGCCAGATTTTCATAAGGTTACGTAGGTATTTGACTATTTGACTTAGTTAGTTATAGAGTTTTACGTACGTTTCACGTATACTTAAGACTTAACTATAAGTAAGGGTCCAAAGCCAAACAGACGATTATATTTTGCCGGCCGGTCGCCGTGTTCCTCCAAGTACATGTGCCGGAGCCGGCGCCCGGTGTACTGGTGAACTTGCAGAGTTCTGAAGGAAACACAAGAAAAAACCTGCACAAAAATAAGATCCGCATCTAAAGGGCGTTTCAATAAAATGGCCTTAGCTGACAAACAACGGTTAGACCACAAAATTAACGAAGATGACAAAATGTCGTCTCAGAATGAAAAGGTTCTAAATTAATTTTTTTGAAAAATGGTTTTTTTGCATATATTATTTAATATTTTATTTTTGTATAAATCAATCTTGAAATCGTATAGATCCGTTGATTATTTAATGAGATACAGAGAATGAAAAGGTTCTAACTCATACAAATATGAATGATAAGGGTGAAACCGAGAAATATCAGTTACAACCTTTTCATTCTAAACAATAATTATGAATGAAATAGTTCTAAGCGATCTTTGATGTAATATCTTAGAATGAAAAGGTACTGTTATAATACGATTATACCACTGATACAATACAAATTATTATTGTGCCATAATTTGACCATAATTTCCAAATGAAGTTTGAGTGACTTTTTTTGAAAGTAACATCAAGACACATTTTGAAAAAAAAAAAGATAGGTTTCTAAGTTTAAATTAATCCTTACCTTGTAGCAGTGGCGTATTTACGGTGGAGGGGGGATATTCCCGGATCTCGTCCCCTCCCCCCAGAAAATAAAAAAGGTTAAAAAGTCATAAATAACTTGCTACGTAGGTACAGAGAAAGAGAATATTAATTTATATCAGTAGCGTGTTTTCAAATTTTTTTTTTTGGGGGGGGGGATTAATTTTAAAAATACATAAAATAAATTAATATTCTCTTTCTCTGTACCTACTTTTTAACCTTTTTTTTCTAGGGGGGGGGGGTGGTCAAGACCCAGGGGACCCCCCCCCCCCCCCTTGTAAATACGATACTGATTTATATTATGTATTTTTAATATGAATCCACCTTCCCCCCCTCCTCCCCACAAAAAATTTGAAAATATGCCACTGCCTTGTAGTAAGTATATGATATAAGTCATATAATACCTAATAGGTACTAAACTTAAAAACGTATTATATTATTGCATAATAACAAATTTATAATATTAAGTGCTGTAAAAAACTAACATAATTTACATTTGAACGTTGGTATTACTGAATAAAACAAATTTATTAAATCAGTATCAAAAAGTTCTAACTAAATCAATAATATAATTATTTAGAATGAAAAGGTTCTACCCGTAAAACCTTTTAATTCTAAATACAATATTTTATTTTTTTATTTTTAACTTAATCAATAATTGTGGTAAAAACAAAATTCAAGTAATGTTGGGTTCTTTGGAACTTTCTTGATACTGCATAAAATTTTTGTAACTTAGAATTTACGGTGACAAAATGTATTCTATTCCTAACTTAAAAACGTTCTCCTGAACAATTAGACAAATTACGTTAGAACCTTTTCATTCTGAGACGACAAAATATTTTATTCATAAAAATATAATAAAATATTTGTCAAGTATTTGTAACAAATACCAAGGTATTAAATTATAATTATTTTTTTACATTTTTACAATTTTACAATTTTACAATTTTTTTATATATTTTTTTTATTGTTTAAACTAATTGACAATATATATTAAATGGCAACATTGCACAGACAATCGTACGTAATCGTGTTGTTTTTGGGGCCTTTTTGACAATCTATTGTTTGATCAAAATCCTACGGAATCGTGTTCCCAAAAAGGTAAAACGTACGGAATCGTGCTTTACCGGTAAAAACGAGGGTCTACGAGGGTTTTGTGGTTACACTGTGGGAATATGAAATAAATTCACAAAAAGAACTTAGATCATTGCATCACCTAAAAAGAGAAGATATGTGGCTAAGTAATTTTCAGAAAATGCATGTTTTTTTTTATTTTTTATTTTTATTAGCCTTCAGTCATTGACTATTATGGCTCAACAATTACATTTAATATGGCATATAAAAATTAAAGATGTTATAATTAGCTAGTTAGCCTAAACAAAATGTATACAATAGATAGGATAACAAATTGTATATATATACTAAAGTAATATAGAAAATTAAATTGTAGATATAGTCTGATATATAATAAAAAGATAAATAGAAAAAAAAAACAAAAACCCAATCACTACGGACGGAAACGATTATTAACGATCTCCGTAAGGAGATTTATTAGTGGGGTGATTAAAGAGTTAAAATTGGAAATAAATTCAGATAAAACATTTGAGATGGAATCCATGTAAGAAGTGGTAACCGTTTTGGTCGCTGCAGCATAGGATTTCCTTGGAGGCTGCCGAGCGTAATCTCCTGGGACCTCGCTTGACGAAACTTTTAGAGGTGTTTACACGATTGTATTGCTATTAAAGCGGAATGTTGATTTCTTGTTTTTGGACAAAGCGAACTTTTTATACAACGGGCAACCCTTAAAGTTTGCCGTGTGATCACCGGGACATAGAGCGCATTTTGCCGGTAAATTACGCGATTTGGTGCAATCCTCAGTGAAATGCTCATGGCTACATTTCACGCAGCGAGGAGGGTGACAACAATATTTCAACGTATGCCCATAGGATTGGCACCGCTTGCATTGAGGGTGACCTCGAGCTTTTCTTAGTCTTGGTTTTTCCACGATGATTTTAAAATTAGGTAAATTTGAGACATTAAATATATTTCTATTAAATTCATTGTTCTCAAGCTCAATAGCGAAAAGAGATAGTGGCAAATTCTTGGTCCTATTAATAAAATTCGATACACTTACGACTGAGAAACCCAGCGCAGATAGAGCAGTTTCGATCTCTTCTGATGTTGTGGAGTAGTGAATATTGCGAATGACTGCTTTAATTGGACGCAAATGCATGTTGGTGCTTTAATTAGACTTTTTTCCTTGAAAACAGCTGCTGCTATCGAATTAGGTGTTAAATTGGATATACTGCCTTCAGATGCTATCACCACAGCACATTTTATTCGATTAATTCAGAATTGGTTCAGTTTAACAACATCAAAAGTAAGAAAAACATCAATTACCAAACGTAATAAGGAAAATAAATATGATTTTCTTCTAAAAATAATTACTATAACTGAAAATACTGTTTTTGGCCATGGCTGGAAACCATTAAATGCTGGAATAATTATGGCTACTCTAAGCATAATTGGAATTTGTGAAACATTATTCAATAACAGTTTTGATTTTGTTCTATCTCACCGATTAACTTAAGATGCAGTTGAGAATATTTTCTCACAAATTTGGAGAAAAGCTGGAGCAACACCAACAGCTTTTCAGTGTCTACAGGCTCTAAAACTTATTTCAACGTCCCAATTCATTTCAGATGTGGATCGAAGTAACTATTGTAATGACAATGATATATAATAATATTTAGTTGATATTTTTAAAAGACCTGGGCAAAGTAATGATTCACAATGTGAAACCAATCTTTTATGTTCTTCTGTAAATAATTTTCATAACATTCCTTCAGAAATATTTGTGACATTACATAAAACTAAATTGGTCTCCCAGTTTGAAATGTATGAATTAAATCATTTATACCATTTAGGAGGAAGCATTACAAATCATTTATTAGGAATTGGTTGTAATGATTGTTGTGTATTTCTTCAGGATAATTTAGCTGATGACATATTTGATGAAATTATTAAATTCTTTAGTGATACGTTGAATAAGGGAGGATTTAAAATACCTTGTACAAATTTATTATTACTAATTTTACATTGTGAATTTTTATTTAGTTAGTATAAAATGTTTATTTTAAGAAACTCGTGTACAGAGCTTATTAGAAAAATTATATCAAATATTGATATAATTTTCCCATTGTGCTCCAAAGGTTGCAATATGAAACAAAGGATTGTTGAACGTTTTTTTTTAATAAGATCATATACTGCAGTTAATTTTTCAGTAGATTGTAAAAAAAGGAAAGCTATGTATGGTACAGCATCTGCTAAAAAAAAATGTAGCATAAATGTTAAATATTTTGTTTATTATAAGTTTATTCTATGTTATATATTATTAATATTTGTTTATCTGTTTGTTAATAATAATAATTAAAGACTGGTTATTTAATTTTGTATATTTATTAAAACACACAACATTGTAAAATCAATACATTCATCACTTCGTTCAGAATCTAAAAGTAAATGAATACTTTTACTCAAATATTTTACAACACTGCTAATTCCTTATTAAAATCCATCTCATCAAAACTTGTAATTTTCTCTTCACTATTATTATAGTTTAAATTTGGACGAAATTAGATATTTAATCGAAGAATAACGATTTTAGTTTTTTTTTCAATTTAGAAATATTATTTATAGGTAGAAATTCTATAAATACTTAAAACTCTTTAAATATGTCATTATATTTTAAACACATAATGTCAAGCAATTGTATTTGCTCTAAAATTCTTTTTCTTAAACGTATCTAAGATACTTTCTGAAAGGATGTATTTGTATCTGTATTTAAATACAATTTTAAAAGTAATTTCTAGGTATAACTTATAAGTAATTTGATATTGTACATAACATTTACTTACTTGTATTTCTGGAGATAATCCAGAAGTTCTTCTATGCTGTAGTGGTGGCCTCGATGTGTCAATTATATTTATAACTAATTGTTGGTTTAGACGAAATTAACTCATGAATTCATCATTTGGTAATTCAAAAGGATTATGACCATCCCTAAGTATTCTTCTTTCTAAGCGTCTTCCCATTATTATAACTCTTTCTTCCAAAAAAATCTGTTCCCAAGCCAAATAAACCAGAGCCATACTTAAACAACTGAAAAACAATTTCCATACACGATACATGATTTAAGAACACCCAATATAACTTAATTGTTCGAATATTCAAAACTCGAAATTTTTCAGAAAAATGTAATTTATTATCAAATTTGGCTGTTTATTTAACTGATAATATGTCGTTAACTTTTTAACGAGGGGTTTCGAAGTGCCACTTTCGTTAACGGCAGTTATCGAATTTATTAACGAAAAATATCGAAATCCTATCGAAAACCTAGTTACAGAATTCCTTTTTTTTCAAATTGTCGATAAAACACCTTTCGATAGCCTAACGAACCGAAACTTGTCGATAAAAGGTCTTATCGAGTTACAGTCGGTGCTCGAATTGGAAAAAAAATTGAGGACGGACGCTGATTTTAGTTCAGAAAACACCGTTCCATAGCAGATAAATTGTAAAGTAACCCGTTGTGGACTTTGTCCCCCCACCCCCACACATTTAGTAAGGCACTATAAAGGTAGTACATAAAGACGTAGTATAATCATATGATATTTATTTACTATCACTATAAACTTATTTTATAAACAAATTATAATATAATTAATTACAGAGATAAGTATTATTCTTTAATTAAATTCCACAATGACTTGTATGCATTTTCTTCAGTAATTTTGATCCTTTTAGGACAATTTTCTTCTTCTGCTGTTCGTTTGCCTTTCTTAACCCACGATTCAATCCATTTTGTTTTATTAATCTTGTCAATTGGCGGACCAACACAATTTATAAACACGAATGATGAAATATGTACTGACCAAAAAGAATTTCTTTTGGGGGATACAATTACATTCATTGGCGAATGAATTCATTGAATGAACGCTCACATTCAGAAGATGAAATTGCTATACACTTAATTGCAGTAATTAGTAGTTTAAGATCTTCAACATTATCTTATTTTGTGTCTTTGAATTGACGGAAGCCTCTTACGGAAGTAATCTCATCAACTTTGAATTTTTTAGACAATCGGCTTATACAGTCATCACCATATCAGTTTCGTATTTAGGAATTTGTCATGGGGAGGGTCCAGACAATTTTCATAATACAGATCCTGTGCGTTTTTTTGTTATTTCTGTGCCAATATTATTTGCCAAATTCTATTAAAATATTAAAAGTTTAATACTCAACATTAAATGACTTTAAACTCAAATCACACACTTTTAGTTTCTCGTATAAGATATGAAATTCTTTTTCTGCATCCTGTCTCATTTCTTTTAATGTATTAACTAATAATTCAATAGTACTTAAAGTAGTTTTTAAATCTGTTCGTTCTTTCTGTAGTTGTTTACACACAGGCAATCCAAAGGCAAAAAATATCTAAAATATTTATACTATAAATATATTTCTATATATTTCTATATTTATAAAAATGTTCAATTAAAAATGTACCTTTGTAACATATAAAAAAACCAGAAACTCAGAATCCAATACACTTTTTAATAAAACATTAGCATCAATAGAAGATGGCACACCCCACATAGAATAAATTGTTTCCAGTGTTTTTACTACAAATGGTAATAACTCAAAAAAGTCATTTAATGACTCATATTTTTGAACCCACCTTGTTGCGCGTTGTCTTTTAAGGGTCCTAGCATTTGAATTAGGTATGGAGTCACTTTTTTCAATTTCATCGATCAATGCATTTTTTCTTTTAGGTGTATTAAAAAATACATTAAGTCGCTCAACTATTCCTAAGCAATTTCTAACAGATTGTATGTTACTTGATGTACATACGGCTAAATTAAATGAATGTACTGCACAATGCACGTAAACTGCTTTTGGATGTGTAGCTCTAATCACAGCTTGGACCCCATTAAATTTCCCTGCCATATTACTGGCTCCATCGTAGCCTTGGCCATACAAGTAGTCACCCTCAATACCACAGCTGTTTAAACCTTTAAAACAAAAAATTAAAGTATATTATCTTTAAATTATTATCCACCTACCATTTATATAATTCAATTGATATTCACCATTCAATATAGACAAAGCTAAATTTGATCCTGTCAAACTATTGATTTCAAAAAATTGAAGAAAATCTTCGTGCAATATATCATTATCATCCACATAACGTGCACTTAAAGATAGTTGTTCATTAGTGGCTACATCTGTAGTTTTGTCGGCCAATATAGAGAAACATTTAGATGAATTTACTCTATCAACTATCTTTTTAAGTATAATTTTATTACAAGCCTCTATTATTTGATTTTGGATTATAGGACTGGTATATTTATTTCTTTTACCACCATCTTCTAACATGTTTCTTAAATGTTCATCTCCTTTCGCTCTATACTTTAAAATAGCACGAAATTTACCCTCCTTAGAATTATCATCAATCACTATTTTCCCAAAGTCTCGATGTCCGCGCAGAGCAATTTCTTCCTTTCCACACAACAAAATACATTCAATAATAGAAACTAATCTTTTCCTATTTTGTTGTACTTGAGCCAATCTATAAAATAATATAAACTTATATTTATTCTAATTTATACATTTTTTTAGTTGACTCACCGATTTGTATCTATGCGTTCAATTATTGATGGTTGTGTGTGATCAACAATATTTAAAAAATGCATTCCCAAATTTTCCCAAAGTCTCGATGTCCGCGCAGAGCAATTTCTTCCTTTCCACACAACAAAATACAT
The DNA here is from genome assembly GCA_022818045.1 of Neotoxoptera formosana. Classification (NCBI taxonomy): domain Eukaryota; kingdom Metazoa; phylum Arthropoda; class Insecta; order Hemiptera; family Aphididae; genus Neotoxoptera; species Neotoxoptera formosana. The sequence goes on from CM040630.1 coordinate 3,959,716, forward strand.
TCAATAATAGAAACTAATCTTTTCCTATTTTTTTGTACTTGAGTCAATCTATAAAATAATATAAACTTATATTTATTCTAATTTATACATTTTTTTAGTTGACTCACCGATTTGTATCTATGCGTTCAATTATTGATGGTTGTGTGTGATCAACAATATTTAAAAAATGCTGGGACTTTAAAACAGATGATGCATGGTAGGAAGTCTTTGCATGATCTTGAAATGCCTGTATAATATTATAAATTATATGTACATGTAAATAATTTAATAATATAACCACTAAGAAATGTGAGTGCATTATGCAATACTGTAAGCTATACTAGCATATTATATGCAATCACAATTGAATAAAATATTAAAAGTTATTATTACTTTGAGGGAATTTTTATAATTGCAAAATGGTGTTAGTACAAGTTGCCCCAATAATTGGTTTCCAACTCCTCCATGCTTGGAAAACACTACACAGTGTCGATAGTAAGCCCCTTTATCTTTTTTTGAATAAACTAACCATGAATATTGGAATTTTAATTTTTTTTTCATACATTTATTTTGTACAGGAACATCAAAATTTTTTGCCGGAATCCAGACATTTTTTAAAACCTAAAAATGAATAACATAATATTATATTTGCCTACCCACAATATTAATTTAATAAGTAAGTCAAATGATATCTATTTGAAGCATAAACAATTTGTTAGTTTAATAATAGGTTAGGTTAGGTTATATTATTCTAAAAGAAAGTCAGAATAAAATATGATTTATTCTTACCACAATTTTCTCTTCGTCACTTAGGGAACGATTGACAAATAAACAAATGTCATTAGGCATAGTAATTAAGTTATCAACATTTATAATCTATACTTATATATGTGTCAATTAATGTAATTTGTGAGTATTCATTTTTCATTATAACAGCACAGCAAAAATGTTGATCAGGCCAAGCACATTACATAAGCAAACATTATTTCCATCATTAATACAAAACCGCATGCGAATAAAGTAAAAAATACTGAAATAATAAGCATCTGGGCATCTGGCATACATTTTTGGTAAAGCAAACATAATAGGTTTCAAATAAAACTTAAGCTGAGAAGCATATTTGATTTCAGATTTCATAATCAATTTATTTTAATTTAAAACTACATTAACTAGTGAGGGGCTTATATTGTTGTAAATAGTAAATTATATTAACATACCTCAGTGTTCAATTTTTTATTTAAATGTTGCACATCATCTTCGGCGTTGTGTAATCTTTTCAGATTTACACTCTCGTCACTCTTAACAGTCTCACTACTACCGGGTGTACACGATAACACAGTGTCGTATACTGTAGACAGTCGTCAAAATATTTAATATATGTAATAGAGGTAGGAACAATTTTTTATTGTAAAACTATATTGACATAGGTCAGTGAAGCAATATGTGCCGAGACAGCAAAATTAATTACTATATAAGACCGCCGTACGCGCAGGCACGAGGAGTCCGAGTGAATCGGCAGTCCCGTTGTCGTCTGAGTGAATCGGCGAGGACGTAGGCGGTCTGAATTCGCTAAAGTGTTTTATGTTTGTTTTTTTAATATAATAAAAGTGTTTCCGACCTGAAAACCCGAGTTAAATATTATTGCAAAGTCTTTCTTCGTCCTTACCTTTAATAGTGGAACAGTGCTCAGACCCACGCACCTATAGTCAATGACGTTTATTGCAAACTGAACAGTGCTCCGGTTGTGGCGTCCTAATAGTCATTCCAATTTAGGAAACGAACGTAGAATCGACTTAAAACGCATACCATCGTGGCTCAAAAGTTAACAGTGCTAATCTGAATTTATTCTAGAGACAGTCATTAGCTTAGAGCATACGAAGGTAAGGCGTATAGTTGGTTTACCGCGTATTGTCCAATACGGGTGATACCACAACAGTAACTGTAGTAGACACTGTCTTCGTGAAAAATTTTGTTATTTTAGACATTCTAACGTAACACAAAATTAACATACAAAACGTAAAAGAGAGTAAAAAGGGTCGTTCACTCTTCAGTACCAAAACCAATAACAAAAGTAATCATAAATTACGATAATTTTGACTCGTATATTATCATATTCTGTAAATAGAACAACCATCAATGTCCGTGGCGGGTTTTTCTACAAAACAGAAGAGGTCAATTTTAACTACTCTGTCGTTGTTCCCCCAAGTGGCCTGGTAAGCTGTTAACAGCCGAAGATAATATACTCTTATCGATTTCCAACTGGCAAGACCATGAACATATATACTGTTAGACAAGACCCCGGGCAAGACGACAAGACGTGTAAACCTTGAATAACAACTTATGATAACATTTTTTTTTCCGATTACGTAAAAAAATAACATTTTATGTGGTTACAAGTTACAACTTATATTTGCACAGAATATAAAAATATATTATATACGTATATTAGACTTTAGATACGTATTTATGGAGCCAATGGGGGGGGGGGGTCCGGACCCCATGGACCCCCTCCCCCGTAAATACGCCACTACACCATATTGTATATTGAAGTTGTCGGGCCAATTTTTAAGAACAAAAATATCTAAGTCGGACCATAATTGGTCATAGTCTTCTTGAAATTTAGAAGAAGCATTATTAGACGAATTTTACGAATTTTTTGAACGCTTTTGTGAAATGAGAAATGAGTAAAAACACCTATACGGCTATATAACCAGGCTATTTAATCTATTCTGTGATATAACCGAACTCACTTTAAAATTATCACATGTGCGATGAGAATGTAAATAACAGAATATAAGATGATAAGCGATGAACAGTGAACACGGTGAAACGAAACCAAAGGACTAAGATATTATATCTTAGTCCGTGAACGAAACAATGAAACCACCGCGCTGATAATAATCATTCGGTATTCTATGAAAAACAATAACCACTGTAGCTCATATCAGCTCCATAGTTATCGATAGTATTATATTATTATCATATTTTATCTTGATCCGTGATTGTCGTCAACAATAACCGTTTTCTGGGAAAAAATAACCATTAATTTGCAGTTTGCTATAGAAAATCAAAATAAAATAAAACAAAATCCAAATACACCGTTTGAAAGTAAATATCCCTAGGGGGGACGCATTTTTAGCGTTCTTCGCTTATTTAAATGAAGGGGGACGCTGAAATCTCCAAAAAAAAGAAAGCGGACTCCGTCCACCTGCGTCTCCCCCCCACAACCAATTCGAGCACTGGTTACAGTAGCTGGAATAGGTATACAGTTTTAGGCTGGTAGAAGTTTAAAGAAGTCTGCGTAGTCTTTATTTTCTCCGCTATAAACGCTACAGTCTTAAAAACAGCTGATTGCTAGATTCACGTTGATGGTCGTTGAATAAACTATTTTACCGTAGTCGACAGGCAACCATATTATCTTAAATTGCAACAAGATAATTGTCAAACCAGTAGAAATGATTGTCAATATAACCAGATTTATTTTCAATTACCATCTTATCAAAATTAGAATTGTATAAACGTTGATTTGACAAAAATCTTGTCGGCTAAATGGCTAAATAGCAACAAGATAATTGTCAAACCAACCTAGTTTTTTTTAATATGATCAGAATTTTTCTTTTACTTAGTACTGTTATGTACCTATTATATGTCGATTTGGCTAACTCCTGTTATTATCATTATAAATAAATAAAAATAAATGAATAATAAGTGAAATTTATTTTGATATCTGATTTATTTTTAAAACATTTTTCAAACACATAATTTTACTTATACTGATGACAATCGTCAAGAATAATCCTTTTTTACGTAACTGCCAAATCGTCATTTCTTCCAATTTCTCCCTGGCAAAGGCCCAATAGTTCCTGCTCGAACCTTTTCTATAATTTCAGCAACATCTAAACGTATGGCACCAGGTCTCCAATTTCGATTTATCTAAAAACCGATTTAATAGTTTAAGTGTTTTAACTATTGTAATTGTATTATTATTATAGTAAATTGAACAAAGTTAACCAAACATGTTTAATCTTTGACGACCAATGAGAATCAAGAATAAAAATTTTAATTTTAATTTTTTGATATTAATTTGTGTATTTTTTTTTATTTTTTTTAATGTTTCTTTTTTTTATTAATTTTAGTCCATATTTATCTCGGAAAAACGTTATAATTTAAATAACGACTATACTGTAAGTATACCATGTTATATTTTGTACTTATATATTTAATTTATGTGTTAAATCTTAATCCATTCAATAACAGTAGAAATTGCATAATATGACATTAAAAGACCACGATATTTTGGTCACTTTAACCAAAACCAATACGGTTTACAAAACGAGAGAAAAAATCAATACATTATAATAAGTAAGTAGGTAAATAACTTAATAATAGTTAAGATACCTATACAGTTATATTTATGATTAATTTATATTAATAAAAATACGAATGATTAACATGTATTAAGTGTAAAGTTATCAATTAACTGCATCTATAATTGCATAAAGTTTTTAAAAATTGAAAAATTTGTGAGTGGGTTATGTCTAATGTTGATGCATTATTTCAATTTTTGTTTTAATACTTTCTAATCGTTGAATTATGTAAATTTTTTCTTCGACAGAAAAATGATGTTTTAGTTTTACACTTATTTTATTATTATCAACTAGTACTAATCCACACACAATAAAAATATCAACAATACTTTTTCAGCCTTCATTAAAATTGTAATACCTACTGTAATAGTAGAATATTAAAGTGTAATCTTTTGGACTGGCCACAAAAATAGATTTCAGTATAGTATTTAAGAATATTATAAGTACCTATTTAACCAATTTTGTTGAATTATATTATCTCTAAGGTCGTACTAAAACTATTTAGATATATATATTGGATATTCAGCTTGGACTTTCAATTGTGTGTGTATTAAGGCCCCCGGTGCCGTTTATTTATTAAGGAGCAAATTATTGGCAACCTTATTCACATATTGTTTCGGCGTCGCACAATCTTGTGAATGTGTTGGAGTGTACCTATATGGTTATTAGTTTGGGAAAACCCTCTACTACCCACATATGAACGTAGTGAACGCACTCGCAGGCACCTGTCATAGTATTGACAAATAACGAATTATTAGATGCCCATTTCGACTGACATAAATGACTCATTGTCAATTGAATATTTTCAGTTGATTTTTTTTAATTGATAAACAACAATATTACAGCCAGCATCGAAGTCAGATTTTTTATTGATTTTAAATAACGATATAAAATAATTTGTAAAAAAAGTTTAAAATAGTCCTTTTTTAAAGACTTATTTAAAAGTTTGAGATTAAAATATTATAAAACTAAGATCAATGCGGGCTGTAAAATATTTTGGCCGATCAGTTAAAAAAAAAAAAATCAAATTTGATTGACTGTAGGAGTCAGGATCATTATTCCCGTAAAGTGTGTTTTTGTCAAAAACTTTTTGAAGACAAAATGGCATTGGCACCGAGTTTCTTAACCAATAAATACGTACATACCGTCAAACAGGCATAGGTACTTGGAACAACAGTATAACCATTGAACAATAACTTGGTCTGTTTACTGTTATTGCGTCGTATTAACTTATTATCACATTTCGTTATCATTTATCATCAAAATGTATTAATAATCATTTTCAAAAAATTCATACGAGATTGAAGAATATAATAATATAATATGTTTTAGATAGAATCAGTTTTATTATTTATAATAAGTCAACTATTTAGAGAGTAGTTGATATGGCCTATTTGAATTGTACATGCAAAATTAAGTAGGTATCAGTTTTATGACAATTTCGAAATTTTTACTAAAACATTGGAGATAGGTACCTACTTATTCTGCGAGTACAATACTTTAAGAGATCGATTCAAATTAATATTTCAATCATTAAATATTGGCAAGTTTATTAACTTGATAGCTGTTATGAAAATAATTTTTAATTTACACCAATAACTTATCTATGTATGTTTAACATAAATTCAATAAGTATAGTTAACGGACTAAACAATCATTATTATGCAAAAAAAGGGTGATGCATTTTAAAAAAAATTAAATTGTTGGGTCCAAGTACGTTCTCAACAGTTTTTATGTAAACATTTTGATTTTATTAAATATTTTTGGCTATAATGTGCTGCCACCGATGGCAGTTGCGATAGCGAGTACAATTTTCCACCACACCGACTTGCTAGCCACTGCAAAATCAAAATAAATTTATAGGAATGACTGCAACGCTAGTATAATAATAGTATAATTTATTAGTTTTATGATTTTTAAAATTAACTATACTGACGAACTACGTGGCGACGTACACACAAGGGTCTATACTACGATAGTAGTCAATAGATAGACGATTATTGACTGCATATTGCACAATATAGGTACGTCATTTAAATATTCCATATTTACAAAAGTTATATTTTTGTATGTGTAATTTTTTTTTTTACATTTACTTTATTATTATAAATATTTCTGAATAATATTTTATAATACCTATGTCAGCAAAAAAAAGTGCTTGCAAAATGTAGACCTATCGGGAAGAAAATGTTGCATGAAAAATGAAATATGATTTCGTATGAAAAATGTACAGTTAAAAATGAAAGCCAACAATTTTGATTTTTAGTTTTTTTTAATTAAAATTGATTTGATATATTATATTACCTATGGTTAAGATTGTTTTTTTCTATATTCAAAATAAGTATATAATATGAATTGTGCACTGTACTTTATTTTAAAATATAGAAGTAACATTGTTATATTTAATTTTTTTTTTTTTAAGCATTTGAAAAATTACTTTTTTTTTTTTATAAATGCCAATATAAATGTCTTGGTTGAGTCTAAATATTAAAAAATTTAGTATAATACAAGGTTCATCATAATTTAATATCACTGTAATAAGTGATTTAAAAAATAATAAAATATTTAGGCACAGTAATTTTTTATTAGAGTTTGAACTGTGAAAATCAAATATTGGCAAAATTCTTTAAAATTACGAATATTTGCAAATTATTTTGTAGTTAAAAATGTAGGAACAATTTCATACTCATAGCTAAGATTTGAAAATGTAATATTAGATTCTCCATAAATTCTTCTTACAATAATATTATAAAAAAATTTGAGGGTAATTACATTTAAAAATTGTATGAGTTTCTAAAATTTTAATTTTCAAGAAATTAAAAATTCAAGAGTAAATAACAATTTATTACCTATCAAACGTTGTACACCAATACCATGCCATACGCAATAAACAAAACCTATCAAACGAATTTCGTTAAAATAAAGTCTGTAGCCAAAAATAAATCCATTACAATAACTACTTTCAAAGAAGAAATTATCAAGCAGTTACTATATAAAGCAAATGTTCCTCAACCTATTTTACCAGGCTTAAAACACTTACTAGTGACAACACGACAAAAAAGAATGTGTAAGCCGTGTTATGCGCAGAAGTCGGAAAATCTTGGTAGAATCGAAGCTCAAAACAAAACAAGAAAAGTATTTACTTATTGTAAAGGATGTAAACTACAAATTTGTAGAGATCACATTATAAAAAAAAAACAAAAATGTATTGTAGACATTATTTACAGTTATAATCATTTGTTTATATATAAATTACAATATATTATATTGCATATACATATTATGTTATGTAATTTTTTTTTTTAATTTCAAAATAAAATTTATTATTATTTATTATATCTGATGTATGAATGTGTAATAATATCAAAAGTTAAACATTTTATTTTTACATAATTGTATATAACACTAAAAATTGAATAGAGGATCTAATGACCCTACACTTGTCATAAACACCATGTAGGGTTCTAAGATCCATCACATTTTTTTGTGTGCTTTCAATTCAGGTAAGAAAGTTAATCAATAGTTTGGTTAGGTTAGGTTAATATATGATCAAAAGTGATAATTGTCTTTATTTTCGCTGGAATGTAATAAATTATTTAGACAAACCTACTGAATTTGATCAGAATTGCCGGTAGTAGATAACCTATATTACCACTATCTAAGCGTCAAGGCATATCATATATTAAGCTTAAAACACAATGACCATACTACAATGACCTCGAAGGGAAATAGTAAAACCAGCCGTTCACATAGGCATACACTATTCTTGGAAAACTATTGTAATAAACATAAATCACTGTCATAGGAGAAAATAAAACATTGAGCTACACCACCAAACCATTAAATTATGTACAGTAATTAACCTGGAATTAAATAGAAACAATCGTAGATAAAAACTAAAACTTAAAAATATATTATTTTGGTCATTACGACGTATAACTTGATAATTACTATTGTATTAGTCGTAGAAACTTGAAACTTTTACCAAATGCTAAAATGTCAAAATATTTCAAGTTTTTTAGTTTTTTTTTTTGAATGTTCATAATCAAATTGCTTTTTGATTCAAAATACATGTAAATTGAATACAAGATCCCACTAAAGTTTTTATTATAGATATGATAAAATATTTAAAATACATACAGGCTTATAAGCGTTTAAAGTTACAGTATTAATAAAACTCGTAAGAATTACCGTATAACTAAATTTTGAGGTACCTAAATAACATTATCAACGAACACCAAATATGTTTTTGGAAGATTTATTTCCATCTCGGATTTACAACTTCCTTGAGGAAAATGTTGTATCTTTTACCTATTCATATTATTCATTTATACGTGTCTGTCATCACTTATTAGTGCAGTAAAAGTGCTTAGATTTTTTTTATCAGCATCTTTTCTCATAGAAAAGTGAATCCAGTTGGTACTTTAGAGGTCAAAAGTAAAAAATTCCCAATACATTTTAAACACACCGGGGGGGGAAAATAAGGAAAAACGAGAATTTTTTCGCAAAGCAAATTTTTAACAAAATTTATTTTTATTTTTATTGTAACACCAAAAGTAATCACAACAGACATATGAAATTGTTTACAAAATGTTTGTATAAACAGTTTCTCACACACAATAAAATGTTCAATATATTTTCTTTTTTTGAGCTATTTATATGCATAATCAATTTTTGGTTTTTTTTTTACTTTTTTTTTATTATCAATAAACATTTTTCCTATTCGTCAAAAAACTTGAAAATTTAATACAAGGTTCTTCATAACTTGTTGTAAATGCAAATTGAAAAAATGTTGAGCGAAGTCTCCAGTAGTTTTTTATAAGCGTCTAGAGTTGAAAAATTGACAAAATACGTAAAAATCACGAAAATTTGCATTTTTTTAATTAGGAAACTCATCAGAAATGTTCTATTTAAATCTAAGATTTGAAAATTCAACAAGATTCACTATAAGTTTTTCTACCTTTCTAAAAAAGAAAAAGTTTGTCGGAAAGTCTGACTAATTTTTTATGAGCGTCTAAAATTAGACATTGGATATTCACCCGTTTCTCTGGGAACGATTTTCTTATTTTGATGTAATTCAAAAAGAAATTACCATTTGAACATTTGAACATTTGAACATTTTTCATCAATTGTTAGATCATCATTTTCTATACACCAAATAAATTTAAAATTCTTTACTATTTTTGAGCTAATTGTAAACCTAAGAAATATTTGGTTTTTTAAAATATTTTTTTCTTTAAATATCAATGAAAAAAAATTTGTGGGTAAAATGTTATGAAAATTTAATACAAGATTCTTCATAAATTGTTTAAATAGAAGATAAAAAATATTAAATATACATGGGCACAATTTTTAAAGTTAAACTTTTGACCAAATTCATTAAAATCTTGAATGTATGCAAATTATATTGTAGTTAAAAATGAATAAGCCAAGTTAAAATAGCCAAGTATTGACAATTTGAAACAAGATTTTTCGTAAGTAGTTATAATGTCACAAAAAAAACAAAAAAATAACTTTTTATGGACATTTTAAGTTTAAATTTAGATGAAATTAGATATTTAAATGACGAATAACGATGTTATTTATTTCGTTGTAATTGAAAAATATTTTTCATGAGTCTTGAAACTTTTAAAATATATTGTTGTATTTTATACACTCAATTAAATTTTCAAATGCAATATTTTCTGCAAAAATTAATTCAACATACTGTATTTATTAATAGTAAAATTAATTATTTTAATAGCAATAATATCATAAAAAAATACACTTAGTTATGTAGGCTGACAGACCGTCTTTACTCAGAATTGTTTTTGTATACAATGATTTATTTCATTGAATACAAATTTAACATAACCATTACAGACACCATTCGACCCACTCGACACCTACTGTAGAGTAAAGCGGTACCGACTTGCTGACATTTTTTTATTTAAATATTACAGGTAAAATTAATTTAGAGAGAACATTTTTTTTTTACCAAGTCCATGATCCGGGGATCGTTATTTCATAAAATGTCCCCCTTGTAGTATCTGAATTACCTCCCGGGGGGCGGGGAATTCCCCCCCTCCCCAGATGGGAACCACTAGTTATTTCAAACACCTAAGTATATTTATCTATCAAAAATGTCGTTTGTACGCTGGGGTACACAACATTTTTAAATGAAAATGGGAGATGCGACTCATGTGCACTCCAATTAACAGTTCACTGAAAACTTTCCCAGATAGGTTTATAAAATAAACTGGTGCACCCTATTAAGCGAGTCTTTAAGTTCGAAAAACACCTTTCTAGATCGATTGACTAGTAATCATCGTAGGATAATATTAACAATCAGTGGAGTATATACGGGATGAGATTCCAGTACTACTGGACCTCATAGAACAAAAAAAAAGAATAACTAAAGATATTATTATTTTAATTTTATTTTCTATTATAATACAACATAGTTGATATTCAGTTTCTGAAAATAAAAAAATATGGTTTCAAAAATACGGTAAATTGCGAAACTCGTTGGATCAATACCTATTTAATGTGAGAATTAAAAAAATTGTTGGACCCCCCCCCCCCCACAGAAAAAATACCGTTGAAATTACGACAACTGTTCACAATAATTTTTTTATCTTGTGTTTATTTATGACATTTCTTACTTTTACGCCACCAGTTTCTTCAACTGACCACTGCCATCCCATATTCTTGGGTATTTTTATCGGTTCTATTATACAATCTGTATGGCCAAATATCTTGCTAGGATACAATGACAAGGCAATTTGTATCATTCTCTCATTATTTATGGAATTGGCAAAAGATTTTTCTGGAGGCAATATTCGAGAACTTAAGTGATTGAATTTTTTCTTCACATCTTTCTTTATTGGACTCTGAGACATGACCGAATTTACAGTAGTAGACACTGGGTCAAATTTAGGCGGATGAATTTCTTCAGGATAAATTATTGAGTTCACATTTCCATTATGATTTAAATTAATCACTTTTTTAGACATTTTTTTTTTCAATTTAAGATTTTAAATAGGATTTTTATGCATTTTATAAAGTATGTTATAGAATCAAATTATTTATATTAATGCGGTGTTGTTAGGAAAAAGCAAGTATGTTTACTTTTGTTGATTGTCATATGTATCATGGTCATTATGTGACTATTCCCACAGCATATATATACTTAATAAACTTAATTCAATTTATTCAACTCATATACATATATTGAAGTTTCATAAAGGCTTAAATATTATTGTTTCAACCTTTTTGTAATATTGAACTAATGACAACAATTCAACTGTATTTTAGCTACCATTTTCTATAGAATTTAAATATTACATAGTAATGTTGTTTTCAAAACATTAACATCATTGTTAATCATGTGTGTGCTACAGATTTTAGATCACTTCTAAAATGTAAGGGGATACTAAAGTTGAATATTTAAAACAATATTGCAACTGTATTTGGATTTTTCAAACCTAGACTATAGCCCTGATTACGAAACTTATCGATCCAGAAAAACTGTACATTTAAACACAATTACTTTTATAAAAGTGATGTGTAATATAGCTCACGGATCATCCTACAACCATCTTCAAAGTCATAGAACGAATGTTTACGAGTTTTTCCAGAGTAAAAGGACAGAAACAAATGTGTCGCCACAAAATTCAATATAAGCCCATTACTTCAAGTCAGTTTGACTTATCATAAGACCAAAGTGTTACCGCTAATGCAATGATATATTTGAGCTTGGGCATTGTGCAATTACAGCTGTGAAAAAAACGAAGAACAAACAAATATGTAATACTATGTTGGCTACTAGTATTATACCCTAAAATACATACACATAGAAACAAATTTAATTAAATCAGATGCTGTATATATATTTTTGTGTTCTTTAGTTTGTGAAAATAAAAATATTCAGTATAATATGTATCCTAATAATGATGACATTATCAAAGAAAAAGATAATAAAGCTATAACACTTTTAATAAATATGGCAAAGAACTTTACAATAGCAAAAAATTATCAAAAATCTTTAAATTCGGTACATTCTCTTTTGATTAGAGAACCAACATGTCATGATACCATAAAGAACCAAACTTGTATAATAAATTCAAGACCTATGTATCAAGATGTTAAAACCAAAGACTGTCAGTCACCTAAAGACGAACCGCCTCAAAAAAATGTAAAGGCTCGCGAACAAACAATTTCAGAGAACAGACAATCTACTGTAACTGAAATACCAAAGGCACCAAAAAAAAACACATGTGGTAAAGTCATATTGGTGGAATCACCCACGTTTAGTAGAAAAAGCTTATGGATAACACCTAAGCCTTCATCCGTCTACAAGGAACATTATAATTCAATACCTAAAATAATGAATATCAAGTATTAAATATTAAATCTTGCTCAAATATTAAAAATTCAGCTAACAAAATTATTTTTTTTTTTTAAATATTACGGAGAGTTGATGAATAGTGGTTTCATAAAATAAAACTAAAAACACCTAACCTCACAAAGATGTACTTCTAGGTACCGATTCCCTCAGTTATTATTTCCATCGTCTGCTGTTTATACAAAATGCATATTTGTTTATTATACTTAATTTTGAATTGGTTTTTTTTTATCAAAGGTATAGATGAAATAATTAACAAAGATTTATTAACATAACAACAGTATCGATTCAAGAGAGGGGACGCGGGGGTCAGATCCTCTCCAATTGGCTTTTTTTTTTGTTATTGCTTACATTATGTATTATGCATTATGGTGTAATATTTGATCATATTGATTATGATCTATCGAGCTATTGAATTTTGACAATTTTTTCAATACTGAATACCTACCATTATAATTTTATTTCTGTTTATTTGTGACAAAGTAATGTTTAAATGGTCAAAAATCGCAATTGTCGATGACGACTATGATTATACTTTTTTATTGTTCATACCCACTTCGCCGAATCCCAATTTATATTATATTATATTATTTAGCTTGACAATAATATAAACGAAAATGATATGACAATGATATTAACAGAGATAACGTTCAGTTCAATGTTTAAAATGTTTTTCCACAGATTGAAAATTGAAGTTAAAATAAAATCCCAATACTGGTTTGGATTTTAGTTTGTTCCTGCCATTTGTACCGTGTAATACTGACGTCCCTAGTAGCACCAGGATTCCTACCGGAGAGTAAATTAGTGTCCTGTTCAGGACTCCAAAACAGGTAATTCCAAAACCTCCAAAACAGGGATTCTGGTAAATCGCTTATAAAAACGTTGAGTACCTGATTGTGTAGCAGCCTGTCAATGTCCGTACCACTCGTATAATCTCCCCCCTCCATTGTTGCACCGATTAGGTCATGTAGGAGTTGCTCCATTTTGCTATGATATTCCTGCACCCCTTCATCTGAGCTTTTCCTACACGTGAGTAATTTCATGTGCAGCTGAGGTAGAAGCTTTTTGGTTTCCGACATTTCCACAATATTATACCTTATCGATCGTAATGCTCTACCTGATAGTTTTATTATCAATCCCTGCACTAAAATATCCACTTGCCCCGGATCGATAGTCCTAACTGCAAAATCACATGCTCTTAGGAAATGGTATGCCTGGTCGGAGTTTGTTCCATCAAAGTTCGGTACTACCCGCATTGCTGCTTCGACGCTTACTCCAACCTTGTGTGTTTCTGCCTTCGAATCTGAGGCTACCAAATTTTGCTGTTCTTCCATTTTTCCTATTTGTAGCTCTGGTTTTTTTTATGTTCTGTGTTTTCGGAATACTGTTGATTTTTTGGATTTTGTTGATGTTCTGGATGCTCTGTACGTTTTTTGTCTTTTCGATGTTCTGTTAGATCTGTGTGTTGCTGATGTTCTGAGTTTGGTTGATTGGACGCTCGATTTCTCAGGAAATATCTAGTTGACCCTAAAAGTTCATCTGTTCGATCTATGGTATTTCTTGCTCTACGTAAGACACTACTACTTGGTTCGTAAAATTCTTCACTAGAGGGATCACTACTAGGGCTATTTAAATCTATTAGGTCCAAATTAATGCTATCGCTTGACCCTGAGTTCGACATGCACTAGCAATAAGTCCCGATTATGAAGTTAATTAATTATATTGAAATAGGTTATTATTATTCATGAAGGACAAGCCACACAATAGTATATCACAACCCAGAAATATTCCCAATGAATTAAAATTGACCCTTCTTGCCCAAAAATCAACAAAAATAATAATAGTGATGGTAAATGAAAAAATAAAATAATAAAAATAATAATTATTATTATTATTTTTTTTTTTATAAAGAATGATCCATGAACGTGTATAAGATAATTTAATTAACCCAAGGAATTAAAAATAAAACTTACGAAACGATGTATGATAAATACCGCTGCATTATGATTATGTTGATACTTGTTTGTTGTTGTTTACCCCTTGATAAGACTGCTGTTGATAACAGTGTGATAGTGTAGTCGAATTGTCCCACTGACCCACTCGTTCGGTGTCGTTGACCTTGCCCCACTCGTGCGGCGGCGGCGCGTAATGGAACGGAGACTGCTCCCTGACGGCGACGTCTTGTATCACGGCGGCGGCGACAACGACGACGATGTTAAAAACGACACTAGCGAAGACGTATACCGTGGCGGCGGCGACGATGATATTTGGTTCGAACGACCGGACTCCCTCCCAGACGCACGGGGCGCTATTTCGTTATTATCCGTAAGAACACTATGAACGGGTTGCCTACCGCAATTTGCGTTGCGACTGCGCTCGTCCGGCGATACACTGTATAGATGTATATAGTATACACACGCGTATATATATATATATAATATACAAGGGTGATTTTTTAAGCATGCTCACCCCATTTTTATGCTTAAATTATGCATTTATTAAAATTCTTATTTTTGAAATTTTTTAGTGTAGTTAAAGACGATATTTTTGAGTACTTAGATTGTTCACAACCTTTAAGGAGTATCCTGTGGCGATACCAACTTAGGTTTTTCAAATGACAACCTATATGTTTTAAAGCAAAATGTGATTCAGAAAATTTTTCTGAAAATTTTGATGTATTGTAATCGAAATTTGAACGAAAACTTCCGGAGTTATTCTACTTGAAATTCTAAAGAATAAGGATAATAGTCCATTCAATACTTAAACTCGTTGTAAATGGATACGAGCTCGATAATTATAATTCGGTATGCAATATAAAATATTTGCTAATAATCACTACTTATTACTAAATGGTTAAAATTTAATATTGCACCTGACGATTTTCAAAAGAAAAGGATATACAAAATAATATCCTTTTTATTTTATCGATTACAGGTATCTTTTGTTTTTATAGCGTACCTATTATCTACAGTAAAATACTAAATACTCCTCAGTAGTCAGGAACACAAATATGAAATATTATGTAGGTTCAAAAAAGTTAGGTTCTGAAGTTCTAATATATTATAATCAATTATAAAAACATACAATAGAAATAAACATAGGCATTAGGCGATAGGCAATACATAGCTACTACAATTGTACCTATCAGCTATCAATATTTATACACGTCCAGGAAAATGCTTCCAGATTACGCATGTGCCATAATAAGAGCGTGTATGGTAAAGTAATTTCAGATAATAGTGTTATGATAAGAAATAATTACCAATATAATATTGTCATAAACCACGGACTAAGATATACCCACAGATATATAAAAATAGTATTTTTATATATCTGTGGATATACCTATCTATTATACCGTCCTATCTTAGTCCGTGTCATAAACCATGGGGCATGGACTGGCATCGTATAGGCGGGGGTGTTGGGTGGAAAAAGTATCAAAAGTATACATATTTATACCAGTGTTCCAGCAGTGACGCCAATGTGAAAAAAAAACGTAAATTATTTACAGTGGTGCCGCATGGCCGATCGCTTCCTACGCTGCGCTAGGACAAAAAAAAACGAAAATATCCCTCGGACTTGCTATGCCGGATTTTGTTTGTTCGGAAATCTGTATGTCCAGTTGTCCACGTGATTTCTCGATAACGGCTAAACGTTACAAGGGAGTAGTAGTTGAAACTACTGCTTGCTTTTTAATTTATATTTTAATATTTTATAAATATTAAATACTACCATGACAAAATATAATAATATTATGTAGGTACTCGTATATTTTATTATTTTGTAATGAATAGTAAATACTACTATGTGTGTATGCACACAGTCTTGTGTTCGGGTGCTTAGAAGTCATTAATTAATAATTAATACAACTAACGCTTCAACTTAACTTGAGTTATTTCAGTAAAGTGTCAATATTTTGATTTGTTCAAATAATTTTATAACTGTGTGAAAAATAGAAAAAAGTATTATACGTTGATACTCATAAACAATTTTTTTGAGTACCTAGAACTACCTGCAAACTTATTTTAATCTATAAAACACTAGATGAAACATATTTTTTGGACAAAATGATTTATCGATAGACTTATACATAGTTGTAACTTGTAAGTAAAATATTTTTTTATGCTTATTTTTTAGTTTATGTATATCAAACATACATATTTATAACTTATATATTTTATTTCAGATAAAATTAATTTCTTGTTTGTTATTTCTATTTTGTGAAACTTGTACCTTAATGTTCAATTATGATCAACATATTATGGAAAATATTGGAACATAATTTTAAAGTTAAGTATTTATACTTATCTTATAAAAATTACCTTGGCTTAAAGACTTAAATAAATACATTTTATTAAATTAACTTCATTGTTTTTACTTTCAGTAAGGTTAACGATAGTAATATAGTAATATAGTATTATCCACATCTGTCAATGTGTATATTCAATATTGCTATTAATTCACAAAAGTCTTTACACACTACAATGATAGTTTGAGAGAAAGCCACCAGGGAATTTAGTCTTGTGGTGTGTTAACAATGTGCATTTATAATATTTAATTTCCTTACTAATATTGCACTTAAAGATGATTACCAATGTTTCTACAGGTTATACATAAGGTAATATTATATTTTTAAGTTTTCATTAAATGTAATTTCAATTTTTATACTTGGTTTCAGGAACATTACAATCATTCGAATTTGAAGTCTTGTGCATGCAATTATTATAACAAACCTAAATTTTCCAATCACTCTGTGAGATATATTTTACGGATAAAATAATTTATAGATGGTATTTGCACATAGTTGTATGGTAACATATTTCATAATGTTATTGTTAAACATAATTTTATGTACCTAATTGTAGATATTTAATAATAAGCAATTGAAATTGTGAAGACAGCTAGAAATGAGTCAGTAAGACCGTTTAATCCACTATTGTGGAATCTATTTTAATTTAAACAAAATAATTTTGTCATAATATACAAATATATTTTCATTTTCAATTAATTCTACATTTCTTTTGAAGTTTTGAATCTTTTTATAAAAGTAATTATCATTTTTTAAGCTGTGCATTATGTTACGGGCTACGACTAAGTCTACGATTAGAAAGTCGCACCAAACGCACGTAACAATATTAAAATCTCGAAACCCCAAAACTCTGGAAATGACTAAACAATTAGCAAAAGCTGAAGAAGCAGAATATAACGCAGATAGAGAAAGCGCTAGGTATGTGCATGATAACAATAAAAATAATTTTCCACGAAATAATAATAACTTTCAGCGAGCGAATAACACGCGACAAAATAATACAAATTTTAATAACAGAAATTACCGATTAAATAATTTCGAAAGACCAAATAAATTCGAAAGACCAAATAATTTCATACAATCAAATAATACTAATAGACCACCAATAAAATGTTACCACTGTAATGGAAATCATTTTGCAGCTCAGTGTAGAAATAAACCAAGACAAAATTATTCGAATAACTATAATAATAATCGTCCACCTAATCAAAATAATTTTACACAACCACCTACGAATTATAATGTGCGCGTAATAACGTGTACGTATTGTAGCCGAAACGGACATAATATATCTGAATGTTATAAAAAACGTAACGACGAGAGTAGAAATAATAATTCGGGAAACGCGAATGTATCGCGGAGGAGACACAAGATGTTTACACATCGTCTCAACAATAGAAAATAATCATATAACATGTATACCACCCGCTAGCAAAACGAATAAACTGAGTTTACTAATAGACACAGGTAGTCAGGTGAATATACTTAAAATGAATTGTCTCCTAGGGCAATTACATATTAACGAAAAACAAAAAATCAACTTACGAGGTATCCACAAAGAACCCATACAAACCATAGGTAAATTAACCATACCAATAGAATTAGACGGGAGAAGTATAGAGACAGAATTTCATGTAGTAGAAAAAACAATTCCCTATACCAAAGGACGGTATACTAGAACACGAATTTCTATTCAAAAATAATGTAATAGTAGATGTAGCAAATAGTATGATCAGGATTAACGATGACATTAACGACAAACCCGAGCGCAATAAAAATCTTATTACAAACGACACGGAAGAATCCGGTATTAACATAATCGCATTAAAACCGAGGTCGGAGACCATAGTACAAATATCTATCGCTGACCCAACAGTAGAAAATAAAAATATAATTATTCATAAACAAGAAATCATAAAAGACGTATTTTGTAGTAGCACGATAACCACCGTTAATAAAGGTAAAACTATAGTTAGTATGTTAAATATTTCGGAAGAAACTAAAAGTATTAATGAAAGCTATTTAAATAAAATACTTTACGATAGTGAATATAACATTTACACAGTAGAAACAAAAAATAAAAATTATAATGAACGGATAGCACAATTAAAACAAATAATAAAAACCGACCACATGGATACTAAAGAAAAACAATCTATTTATGATATATGTGAAAAATATAACAACGTATTTCATATGGAAGGAGATATTTTAACTTATACTAATGCGGCGACGCATGTAATAAAATTAAAACAAGACCAACCACCTATTTATCGTAGACCATATAGATTGCCACACGCGCAACAAGACGAAATTAATTCACAAATTAAAAAAATGGAAGAGAATGATATAATTGAAAGTTCAATGAGTCCATGGAATTCTCCACTGTTACTAGTACGGAAGGAATCCGATAACTCCGGTAAACAAAAGTTCAGAGTAGTAGTAGATTTTAGAGCACTCAATGAAGTGACCTTAAACGAATTTCACCCACTTCCGAATATTACCGAAATATTAGATCAATTAGGACAATGTCAATTATTTTCTGTACTTGATCTTTCCAACGGATTTTACCAAATAAAATTAGCACCAGAGTCACGTGAATTAACAGCTTTTTCAACCAGCCAAGGTCATTGGCATTTCAAAAGAATGATTATGGGTATGAAAACTTCACCCGCAACTTTCCAACGATTAATGAATTCCGCATTAGCTGGACTTATAGGAATAAAATGTTTAGTTTATTTAGACGATATAATAGTATATGGTAAAAATGTATACGATCATAATGAAAAGTTAATAGAAGTGTTCGAACGATTACAAACCAATAATTTAAAATTACAACCAGATAAATGTGAGTTTCTAAAACGCGAATGTTTATTTAGGACACGTAATTTCAGAACACGGAATAAAACCCGACGATAGAAAAATAAAATCAGTTTTAGAATTTCCTAAACCAACCAATGTAAAGAACATAAAATCTTTTCTTGGACTTAGTGGATATTATAGAAAATTTATACAAGGATATAGCGCAATTGCTAAACCTTTAACTAACCTTTTAAAGAAAGACATTAAATTTACATGGAGTGACGATTGTCAAAAATCGTTCGACAAATTAAAAACAGCCTTATGTTCTGAACCAATACTTAAATATCCAGACTTTACTAAAACATTCATATTAACAACGGACGCGAGTAATAAAGCATTAGGAGCAATACTATCTCAAGGAGAAATAAGTAGCGACCTACCGATTTCTTATGCATCACGAACATTAAATAAAAGTGAAAATAATTATTCTACAACCGAGTTAGAATGTTAAGCTATAATTTTTGGTGTAAAACAATTTAGACCATATCTATACGGCAGAAAATTCATAATACTTAGCGATCATCGTCTTTTGACATGGCTTTTTAACTTAAAAAACCCGTTGTCAAAATTAGCACGTTGGCGAATACAGCTTGAAGAATATGATTACGTAATACGGTACAAACCGGGAGTACAAAATTCGAATGTCGGCGCACTAAGTCGAATGTACCCAATTCAGGAAATAAAAAATGAATGTTACGAGGAGTTACTCGAAAAAATAAAAACGCAATTAATTACAAACAATAACATAAAAGAGACGATAAGGACATTAATTGACTCACCAATAGAATATAACATTGTATCAGAAATCGCGAAACAATATAATTTAACAACAGGAATAAATTACGAATTAAAACAAAAATTCGGAAATAACTTATTATTACCACCGAGTAAAGTAATAGGCGACACACCTTATTTTAAATACGATAACCGATATGTAATATTCTTAGTTACAAAAAATAAAGACCGGCAGAGGTCAACGCTCGAAAACATATATATAGCATTAACGAACTTGAAACAATTCTGTGAAGAAAACAATTAAATAAAATAGCAATGAATAAGCTAGGCCAAAACGATGACCTAGAATGGGAGCAAATAAGGTCAATGTTAAGATACATTTTTCGTAAAACTAAAATTGAAATAATTATTTGCGAGGGTGTAGAATATACAGCGGAAGAAAAAATAAATATATTAAAACAATTTCACGATTCTAAACTAGGAGAACACCTAGGTATCAATAAAACTATTAAACGCATTCAAAAGCAGTTTAGATGGAAAGGCATGAAAGACGACGTAAAGAAATATATAAAAAACTGTACGTCTTGTCAGGTAAATAAAATTTCGAATCGTCATGTCTTACAACCAACGGCTATCACCTCTACAAGTTCAAAACCGTTCGAAAAATTATTCTTAGATATCGTAGGACCATTGACGACTACATTATCGGGTAATACTTACATTTTAACTATGCAGGATGACTTAACAAAGTATACGTTAGGAGTACCAATTCCTAATCACCAAGCAAACACGGTCGCGGAAGCTTTCGTCATACACTTTGTATGCATACACGGAATACCGGGAACGATATTGACAGATCAGGGAACAGACTTCCTTAGTAAAACGTTTACTGAAGTCTGCAAGTTATTAAAAATAAATAAAATAAACACTAGTCCTTTTCGACCACAAACCAACGGGGGTCTTGAAAGGTCGCATAGAACGCTAGCCGAGTACTTACGACATTATGTAGATAAAAATTTAAATAATTGGGATCATTTATTACCCTATGCATTTTTTGTATATAATTCAACAGTACATACTTCGACTAATTTTCAACCATATGCACTAGTACTATATGGACACACTTTAGAGATACCGATTAAACTAAAACCTGCACCCGAACCGCGTTATAATTACAATGATTATATTTATAATTTAAAACAAAACATGCAGGAATCGCATAAAATAGCTCGAGAAAAATGAATTAAAAATAAGATAAAAAGTAAGGAAGGATACGATAAAAAGGAAAATCCTGTAGACATACATGTAAAAGATTTGATATTATTAAAAGATAATGCACATAGAAATAAACTACAACCTTTATGGCTAGGACCATATGAAGTAATTGAGGTAGTAGGTAATGAAAATGTTGTCATACAACGAGGACGACGAAGTGTCACAGTACACAAAAATAATGTAAAACGATATTATAATGATAAAGAAAATGAATAGTAAATAAATTAAATAAATAAATAAATTTAAAATATAATAACGTAACTTAATAGGTTAATTTTAATTTTAGGAATAAACAACGAGATTTCATTTTGGAACTCGAGTGGGCAATTGAACGTGAACTACACGAAACTTATACAATAGGTTTAGAAAATACACCCAGGTGCCTAATAGGTCACATAAATACAGCAAACAATAAAATAGATGAACCTTTTTCATCAGCAGAGATAACTAAAATTACCGAAATAATTACTAAACTAATATATGATTTGTCAACAGATCCAATAACCTCGACAAATACGCTTTGTAAACGATTAAATCAGTATATGTTCATGATACATGATCCGAGAGATATTTTAGATAATGAACGAATTTATTGAAAAAAAAAATTGTTAATAATAATAATAATAATAATAAAAAATATATATATATATATACGTTATGCACTTATACACTCCACACTAAAGATATGTGAGGTACTCTGGTAAGATTAATTCAGTTATTCACATAGGGAATAGAATTATGGTGAAGGATTTATACTAGGTTATTTACTAACGAATATTATTGTTGTATAAGAGAAAAAATATGTACTGTATTACTAACACGAATATTATAGAAAATTGTAAATGACATATCGCACTCATGGAGCAAGACCGCCACAACTCAAAATTTGGTTATATTGCGTATGATATACTATCAGATCCACAAAAAAATTTACTGCAAAATGGTGGACCGCCACAAACGTTATCATAATTCAATGCAGCGTCACAGATTTGTGTCAGTGTAACATTTTTTGTTTTTTTCACTTCAATGAACTGAATACTGCCAAATTTCAAATATAGGTGTATTACTTTCTATTAAATCATCATTTAAACATGTTCTAAAAATTCAATACTGCCATAATTAAGTTTGTGGCGGTTTACAGTTTTATTTTTATAACTAGTGACATTACGAGGAATATTGAAGACTGCCATAGTTTGGTTTGTGGCTGTTTTGAATTAGTATTATATTAATTTTTACTGCAATAACTCAAAAAGTGGCAGTATTGTATTATACTTTTCTTGATAATGTAGTTTTATCGCGTTTTATTTTTTCACTATCAGCAATGAGAACGTCAATACGTCATAATATTATTATGATTTTAGCATAGACATATAAAACAACTAGATAGCGGACTGCATATTACATTCTCATAGGCACGTTGAAGTCGTGCGGCCATATCCTAACAGGGCAATATTTACAAAATACCTCGATAGATAATAATATATCTATATACACTGATGAATAATGATAATATAATAATAATAATAATAACAATAATAATTTTGTAAACATTGCCCTGTTGGCATATGGCTGCTGACTTCAATATTATCCTGTGGTCCGCTATCTAGTTGTTTTATATGTCTATGGATTTTAGAAACTATAATTGGTTGCACTGAAATTGTTTGTTATGATTCTATTATTAAATAATATTTAAAAATACAACTGTATATTGGTAACAACTCCTTCTAGCATCGGCGCTTTAACCATGATAATAATATTGCCGCCAGCATAATATTGTACAAGTTATATAATTATATTATTAACTATAAAGTCATTTATTATAATAATAATAATGATACTATAATATTTATGTACACTATTATTACAACGAATATTAACGTGTACCTTCAACTTTCAAGCCAAGATCTGTGTATTGTGCTTAATTTGTTTACTAAATATTCGCGATTTAGGACATTACGAGGTCAATTGTATTGTTTTGTACTGTTTCTTTTTTATTAAATGAGTATTATTACATTTTATTAGTTTACTTCATAAACAAAAATGTCTTCATTTTTCCTAAGAAGTAGCAAGATGATAAAGCTCACAAAATCGAATCAGGAAATTAAGAAAACTGTAAATGTTAATAACACGAACTCCAAAGGTATGTTATTGTCTTATATTATTTAAAATACTTTTACTAAATTACTCTACATTATCACATTTTGTTTCAAATTTTAATTTTTTATAGAGTGTAATAATATTATTGATGATTACGAAATAAATTATATTGATAAAGTTCATTATTGGCTTAACAATGACCAAATGGCTCAGCCACATAGCATAAATGACAGCATTATGAAGACAGCAACAGAAATTGAACCTGTTTTAAATTCTACTGTGTCAAATGATCAATTGGCTTTACCACATTGCACAAATGACAGCATTACAAATACAGCAACACATTTTGTACCTGTCTTAAATAATTCTACTGTGTCAAATAATTTATTTGAAATATCAGCTACAAGTGGTAATTACTATTAATTCTTGATTTAATTACAATTTATTTAAACATTTTTATTTAATTATTTCAGAATCCAGTATTTCTGTGTTTGATGACACTGACAAAGATGTAGATTGGGTTCAACCTAAGCAGTCATCACCATCACTTATACCACCTTCGGATGAAGATGATATTATGTGTAACCCGAAATATTATTATGATGGTAGTAATATTGCAACTCAAAATGTTGAAAGTGAAAATAACAATGCTACTCCTTCTATTCAAAATAATATTGAACTCTGTGAAAGTAATACAGGTATAGCTATTAAAAATAAAATTATTACACGTAAAAAAGTTAAAAATGTTGAAGAGTGGAGCAGAAATATTAGAAAAATCAAAAGGAATTCAGGACAAGCTTATATTACTAGTACAGGACACAGTTTTGATAAAAAACAACTGCAACCACCTTGTACTGAAAAATGTAAATATAAATGTAGTACCAATTTCACAAATGAAACTAGGGAAAAATTGTTGGAATCCTTTTGGTTAATGGGAGATCTTTCAAAACAAAGAGCTTTTGTAGTAAAATGCACAACTGTTATAATACCGAAACACAAATACCAAAAAGAAGGATCTACTCGTTTAGCAAATAGCAGTTTTTTTTTGCCTGTAGATGATGTAAATAAAAGAGTATGCAAAAAATTTTTCATGGCAACCTTAAATATTGGAGATAGGTTTGTAAGAACAGCACTGTTAAAAGGTGGTAGAACTACTGATTTTGTTGAGGGTGATTTGAGAGGAAAACATGGAAATAAAAAAAAGTTAGCTCCAGAAATAATTACCCAAATTTGTGATCACATTAATTCATTTCCACGCATAGAATCACACTATTTAAGAAATCAAACATCTAGAGAGTTCATTGATGGATCACTAACTATTGCTGAGATGTGGAGATTGTTTGATGCAAAATGTAAAGTTAATAAAGTATCATCTTGCAAATTTTCTACATACTCTTATATCTTCAATACCAAATTCAATATTGGATTTTTTATCCCTAAAAAGGACCAGTGTGGGTTGTGTGAAAAATTTAAGAATAGTAATGCCAGTGAAAAGGTTGAACTAGAGCAAAATTTGTTATTACACAGACAAGAAATTGAACTATCCAGAATTGCAAAAAATAATGATAAAGAGCTAACATTAAAGAACAAAAATAGTTCTATTGTAGCGTGTTATGATCTTCAAAGTGTTTTAACAACACCATCTGCTAAAGTATCAAATTTTTACTACTCCAGAAAATTTGCCACTTATAATTTAACAGTTTACAATATGGGTGAAATTGAAGCAAACTGCTACCTGTGGAATGAAGATCAAGCTAAAAGGGGAGCCAATGAAATAAGTACTTGCATTTATAAGTTTTTAATTGAATATTGTACACATAAACACACCATATTTTATTCTGATAATTGTTGTGGTCAACAAAAGAACAAATTTATGATTAGTCTTTATTTATATGCAGTAACTCATTTGAACATACCATCTATTACTCATAAATACCTCATTGTTGGCCATACTCAGAATGAAGGGGATAATATACATTCTGTAATAGAAAAACAAAAGAGTAGATTACTGAGAGGTGGTTCGATATTTAGTCCTCAGCAATGGACAACTGTTGTTCAATCTGCTAAAAAAACTGGGAAGCCCTTTAAAGTTAATGAGTTAGTTTACCAAGACATTCTTGATTTTAAAAAGATGAGTAATAATATTGGTAACAATTTTAATAAAAATACAAATGGCCAAAAAGTTACTTGGAATGAAATTAAAATTATAAAAGTATCTAAAGATTTGCCAGATAGAATACAATACAAAACATCCTATAGTCAAAGTGATTTTTTGGAAATAATAGTTTCAAGAAAAACAAGAACATCGAAACAAAAAAGTATGGAATTGGAACTAAGTCCTTTGTATCAACAGCCACCTGGAGTATCTAAAGAAAAAAAAAGAGATCTTGTTAACTTATATGATGCTAGATTCATACCAGATTCATATCATAGTTTTTTTAAACAATTACACATAATTACTAATAATTATAATATATTAACTACTGATGATAACGATTCTAATTATGTTACTGATTTGTTTTATATTATATTATTATTTTAATTTTTTTTAAGTAAAGTAAATAATTATGTTAAATATTATATTTTATTATAAAACATATTTTGTATAATTTAAAGACTTTTAAAGTGACAGGCTATACTTTTTTTTAATTATTATATTATTTTTTATTTTTTATTATTATTATTAAAGTTTAATATAATTATTTTGTATGGTGTTTATTCTGAATACAAAATAATATTATTATATTACTAGGTACCATTGCTGTGTATGAAGTTGAAAGTCAACATTATAATAATATTATGCTACCTTACCTAATGCAAGACTGACACAATTCAAAATGTGGCATTATTGTGAATCAATGTCCCAAAACAAGACTGCCATATTAGGTCTTATGGCTGATACTGCTTTTAAAACACAATGTAATACTGCACTATATCAAAATGTGGCAGTATAGTATAATGAAATAAAATTGAAAACCGCCATAAGGCTAAATTCTATAAATAAAAATAATATATTAATATCATAGTCTACACCACTTTAAAGTACAGACAACAATGTTTAATAAAAGGTTTAAACAGCTGGAATCGCATAAAAATTACATTCATAGTTTAAATTTGAAATTTAAAATTGATTTATCTCAAAACTACAAATATTGAGAAGAGGCGGTCTTGCTCCATGAGTGCGATATGTCATGTTAAAATAAAAAAAAATATATATATATATATATATATATGTAGATATAATGTCATAAAAATATATAATAATCAAATTAAATTGTAACAAATATTTAAAAATTGTAAAGATTTCTGTCTTGCAGACATAAACCTTTTTTTTTGTGGGGAGGTGTTACGGGCTACGACTAAGTCTACGATTAGAAAGTCGCACCAATATAATATTAGGTATATTATATTATATTATATTATATTATATTATATTATATTATATTATATTAAATGTGTTATGATAATGTATTGTACGCAATAGTTTGTTCGAATAACAAACCCATAAACTTTATAGTCGAGATGACCTAAGGATTATTATAATCCTAAGCGCGAGACTCACATAACGCAATTCGAATAGTACCATTCGAAAACCAGACCCGAGCGACCATCACGAGTTCCTGGAATTCAATGCGAGAGACTCGGCATAACGCAATAACAACCACAAGGGCATTGGCCGCGCTCTTACGAGGTCCCGGATACGAGGGCCATATATAAGGGAGCTCGACGGACACCATATTCAGATGTACCATAGCCGCCGAGTCCAATGCACCTTCACGTCAGACACTACGCCTACCAGAACGCGGATAACTACGACTACTACAGCAACAGCTACGGGAGGTACAGACACTGTCACCACGGAGAGTACGAGTCGAGTACCACCGCACGGAAAAAAATAACTTGGTTGTATACAACAAAACAGTTTTGTAAATTGTTTTATGGTTGTTACAGCCAAAATATACTTATAATAACTATAAATATTGTTATTTTTAAAAAAGTGTACTGGAGTTTTGACAGTAATAATTTTGTTAACAACTGTTTTGTAAATTTAACATGATTCGTATTTATAATAGCAAATTTTCTGTAACAGATACTAAGTTAAAAATATAACCAAAAGATTTAGTAATCATGAAAAAACATCTTTGTATTTTCTACCAAATTATCATTAAATGTAACATAAACATTTTGCTATTATTACTAGACTTAAATAGCATTGAATACGATTTATATATTTTACATTAACTAGATGTTATTCTAATACTACCAAACAGTTTGGTAATACCTACTAAATGTTAGATAAAAATAACCGGTCGTTTGGTAAAACCTATCCAATAGTTTCACTGATATCACAATTTTACTGTAATCGCTGCAACTCGATCTATAGACTATAATCTCGTTGCGGCATGGTGGCGACTAGCTCACTAGTCACTAGTCATTATGAGACATGCGTTATTCCAAAATTGCCTTATTATTTCTAACGATCGTTCTTAAAGTAACAACTCAATTGACTTTTTTCGATTTTTTTTTTATTTTAAGTGTTATTTTAATATACATATAAAATAAAATGGCCGATTCTGATGTCAAAGACATGTTTTCAGCTTGGGGATTGGAATCCTACATTGATGTATTCAAAGGTAAGACACTTTATACTTTATAGTAAATAAAATAAGTAGCTGGTACCTATTTAGATAATAATGTTGAGTGAGTATTTACCTATAAACACACGTTTTCACTCTAAGTCTAGTGTGGCTTAGCCCTTAGCCCTAAGGCATTAAATTACCTATTCATTGGTGGTACCTACTTACTACTTGTCTATTAGGTACCTAATGAAAATTTATATACCTACGTATGTGCCATGTGGAATAGATTTATCCAGCTTATATTAATTGAATATTGTTAATTCCTATTTGCTTATTTGCTAATTTGTTTCACAAAAAGTATTCCAAATACTTTTAGAATATTTTTTTAGTAGATTTCAGTAACAAATAATAGTTCATACATGAATAAATTAATATAAGATTACTATAAAATAAAATATCTAAATTAGTATACCTAAATGCAATTTTTTCTGAAAAATAATTAGATAGGTAATTTATAAAATATGATTGAATGTTAAAAAGTAGGTATTCGAAGTTCTGTATTAAATATTTTGAAAGAAAAGTATTTGGAATGTTGCCCAAGTCTGACTTATAAAAATTGAAAATGGTTGATACCTATTTGCTTATTTGCTAATTTGCTTATTTACTTTTCTTTTTATATATTATTGTCAGATCACGGAATAGATTTATCATGCTTTTCACTCCTAACCGATGATATGTTGAAAGACATTATACCTATGATTGGTCATAGGGCCAAATTTAGAGCAAATTTAGAAGAGTGGCGTAAAGTACTAGCGCTTGCTAATAATCAGGTGTCAGTTATGGTAAGAATTACCTACATTTTACTTATTTTTCAATTCCAAGTAGGTATACCTGTTATAAATTATTATTTTTTAATTTCACAATTATTTCATACAATAGCAATGTTTTTATTATAACAATATATTTTACTTTTGGATGTGTTATTTCTATATGATATGTTACTCACAATAGTTTCATATAAGTCTATAGGTAATCCAATTAATAATAACATAATGTTTAAATAATATTAATAACACTTATGGTATCCATTAATAATATATATATATATTTTAAGGAAATGTCAAACAACTTTGAATTAACCCCTGATTTAACAATTGAAAGTCCATCATCAGCATCACTAACAAATTTAATCAGTAATAAACATAGTGAACCATCAGCATCAAGTAGTAACTTAAGCGAAAGTGCAGCTTTTGATGTCCTTGATAATCACACAAGAATTGAAACTGATAATTCTACAGTTGTAGTAAAGGTAATTTGTTTAAGTTAATATTTTATTACTAAATTAATTTGTTAATGTTATATTTATAATAATTGTATTACTTATTTATAAAAATTCCTAAAGTATATTTTATTATATATTTTTTAGCGCTTTGAATTGTTGAATTATTTACATAGTACCACAGAGGGAAAGGCTTTGTTAGCCACTTACAATAAAGATGGTATATTAGACAATAGTGGCCGAAGAAAATTATGTAATTTGATAGTAAGAAGAGAACTCCAAGACGATCCTGACAAGTCTATTAAAACGCAGCGTTTACTTCTACTTGCTAAAGAAATAACTGAAGTTTTTCCCAAAGAGCATATAAGCACATACTTTATACCTTACATGAACTATGGTAAATATATAATATGAGCCTGTATTTTATTTTTAATATTAGCATGATTATTATACATTATTTTATTCATTTCAGGTCCATTGATGAAAAAAGGTGCCAAAGGGAAACTTCTTGATTGTTTTAATAATAGAAGAAGAGAGTATAGAAAGGCAGGTATTATTGCTGCTAGACGCTCCCCTTCTATTGGACATATTTCGGAATCGATTTCATTATTAAGCCAAACTGAAACTGACACAGCAGGTAATGTTATGAGTTTTAACATTCTAATGGTCATTTATTATTTAAACCATATTATTACCTTTGTTCATTTTCAAATTACAGGTAATGAAAATGTTGACGATGAAATAAAATGGCTGAATAATTCTTCTGACCCATGGAATCTTGAAGAAAATTACTGGACCATCACCAGAAAAGAACGTTTTAAGAACGTGTTTAATTCAAATTCTAAAGAACTTTTACATTCACAGTACATGAAAAACTTTCCTACATTGAAAAAACCAAATGGTTTTAACCTTGTAAGTATTATAAAAGTTATAATTATTATTTTTATTGTGTCTTATAAATGTCTCCTAGCTGGTAGAGAAAGTTTGATTTTTGAATTATGAACATTTTAATAAACACTACTACATTGTATTGCAGTTGATTAATGACTTCGACTTTCTATATCCTGATAAGAAAGAAAATCTTTTGGAACATTTTCCTATACATAAAGAAAATATATTAAACTTGGGCAAAAAAATATCAGAAAACCTCAAAGATTCTACATTGAAGTGTATTTTAAATGAGTATCTAGATCTGAAATCAGGTAATTTAAATTTTTAATACTAATTAAAAAAACAATTTTAGTAATTAATTTATTAATTTGTTTTCAGAAGGTGAAGAAACTTCATCATTGGCAGCCTTCCTTGTGCTACCATTTCTCTTTTTCCCAATAACAACCAAGAGGAAAAAGGGACAACCTGCCTGTAGACCTTCAAAAGTTGAAGTCAGAGATAGTTTTATCACTCATTTAAGGTCGCATTCTGAAGTTAAGGAAACTATTACAAGGCGTAAAGAGAAGTATGCTCGTTTGGGAATCACTTTACAACCACTAGTAATAATAGTAGGTCCTGATATTAATTCAATTTCACAATATTTTGTTTCTGTTGATGAAACATATTATGTGTTAAATTCGATTCTTTATGCAGTTGATTGTTGTTTTAAGGTTATACACGATTTAAATTTACAGTATCCTATAGAATGTTTACCCATATGGACTTTTATCCAAAGAGGATTCTATAAAATGAAAACATCTTGGGATACGGAATATGTCTCTGTAAATTCTCTTCTTAGTGATTTAGATATAAATGAAATTTCATAAATTTTAACATTTTAGATTAATATGTATAACTAAAATAAATGTAATAATTTAACAATATTCATACATCAATAAAAAAAAGTATAAGTAAACTAAACTACACTTCTATTTAATATTTTTTAAATATGCCTAATTGTTTTGTATGCAACTTAAATCTACCAAGCATATCAATGCTATGTAAACATTTTCAAATGAAACACACAACTCATAACTTTCTTTCATATAATTGTATAGAAGATAACTGCAACAGATCCTTTCATTTATTAAATTCTTTCAAAAAACATTTAGCCACTCATACACCATTGGAAACTTCTACTCCAATTCAGCTAAATGATTCAAGTGATTCAACCCATACCATTGTAAATAGTTTAACTTTAGAGCAATATAATACATTTCCTATAATAGATAGTTTAGTAACATCTTCATCTTTATCAGGTATAAATATTAATAATTGTGTAGCTGAAAACAACACTGTAGAAAAATGTATAGCCTCCTTATATGCAAACCCACAAGTTCCTCGGAATGTTGTTCAAACAATTGTTGAAGATATGAAAAATATATTTATTAGTTTAAAACATAATTTAAAAAATGATACTAACAAATTACTTTTAGAAGAGAAAATCTCTGATGAATCTTTTGGTTATTTTAACAATGTTTTAGATGTACTTGATTGCCCATTTGAGAATCTAGGCACAGAATATAAACGAATTAAATATTTTACCGAACTCGGCACATACATTTCTCCTCTTGAACATGTTATAGGTGAACGATTAAATGAAAATAGAAAAAATAATTCCTATTCTTTAGTTCCCATTAATTGCACAGAGCAGTTAATTCCATTAAGACATGTTTTAAAGAATTTTTTTCAATTAAAAAATGTGTTATCAGATACATTAGAGTACATAAATAAATGTAAAATTCAAAACTCAATTTTAATTAATTTTGTTCAAGGTAGTGTATGGAAAAAAAAAGAATCAGAACATGGGTCTCAGATAGTACTTCCTTTTTTTTATTTTTTGATGATTACGAAATCGGAAATCCATTAGGTAGTCATTCTGGTATTCATAAGCTTGGAGTTGTATACATTTCAATTCCCTGCATACCTCCTCATCGCCAGTCTTCTTTGAATACTATATTCCTAGCTTTATTATTTCACTCATCAGACAGGGTTAAGTTTGGAAATAACATAATTTTTAAACCACTTATTGATGAAATAAATTATTTAAGAGATACTGGTATTTACATCAATACTGATGTCTTCAATGGAATCTTAAAATTTAAGTTAGGTGTTCTTGTTGGTGATAATCTCGGAATACATAGTATAACTGGATTTGTTGAAAGTTTCTCTTCAAATTACCCGTGTCAAGTATGTAAATTGAGAAAAGATGAAATAAAAAAACAGTGTTATGTTGATAATAAAATGTTGAGAACTATAGAGCAATAGAACTTGGATGTGATTGAGGAAGATGTTTCAAATAGTGGAATTAAAGAAGCTTGTGTTTGGAATAATGTGCGTGGTTTTAATGTATTAGATCAAGTTGGAATGGACGTCATGCACGATGTGTTAGAAGGGGTAGGGAAATATGACTTGGCGTTCTTAATACGTTACTATGTTGAAGACTTGAAACTTTTTTCTTTACAAGTTCTTAATGAGAGATTAGTATGTTTTGACTATGGCCCTGATAAAGGTAGTAAACCCTCTGTACTACATATAGACTATATTCGAAAAACTCTATAAGACTTTCTGCGTCTGAAATGCTAACTTTAATTCGTTATTTTGGTTTGTTGATTGGTGATTTAGTACCTCGAAATAATCCTATTTGGTGCCTTTATATTTCACTGAGACATATTGTTGATATAGTTTTGTCTATATCAATACAAAAAGATTGTTGTGTACTACTTAAAACTCTTGTTTCAGAACATAATAACTTGTATATAAAATATAGTAAACTTGATTTAAAGCCAAAATATCATTTTATGCAACATTATCATACTATAATTGAACAATTGGGCCCTCTAGTTCATTTATGGAGTATGAGATTTGAAGCGAAGCATAGAATCTTTAAAACAGCAGCCAATACTACCAGCAATAGACGCAATATTTGCATGAGTCTAGCTATCAAATATCAACTACAATTGAATGACATGTTTCTCAAAGGTACATTAAGTAATGACATAGAATCTGGTCCTTCTAATAATCTTATATGTGATAGTGATGTTAAAAATATTAAAAAGTTTCTGGAAATTGACTCGTTAGATTCCTTATTTTGTTATTCGTGGATTTCAGTTAAAGGCACAAAGTACCAGCATAAAATGGTCCTTACTCTAGACATTAACGAGAATAGTCTCCCCAAGTTTGGTATCATAGATGGTATTTATCTTTGTAATAATAAAGTAGTTGTGTTTCAGTGTTGTCTACTAAGTACCATTATTTTTGATGAACATTTTTTTTCCTATGAAGTAAAAAATAAAAATAAAAATAAATTTGTATATCATCATATGTTATATTCCCACATTCCCAATAATATCAGTATAATGTCAAATGGATCTTTATATGTAACATTAAGGAGTAGTATTTAACAATTTTATAACTAATGTGTTAAAATTAAATATTTCTATATAAAATAGGAATAATTCTTAAGTTATTGCTTATAATTTATATCAATATTAAGCTATGAATTATTTTATTACTTAATTTTTTTATTAATGTAGGTATCTACCTATTTATTATTCAATAATTATTATATAAAATATTAATTATAAATCAAACTATTGTTAGAATTGTATTTAAATATATATATATAATTATTAATTAATAAGTTACTATTTAATATTGAACTATTAAACTATTTATATTATATCTATATTGTAAACTACATGATTAATAAAAAATCTTTAAATTAAATATATGCATATAATATATGTTTTGTGTTTTATTTTACTTACATTATATTCTACCATTTTCCTGCTCATAAACACGGTGTAAATTAAAAAACGGTAATAATAAATCAACTATCTACAGTACCTATGTATACAAATAAATATATAAACACAATTGTAATTAGTACAAAATTATATGTAGTCTGAGTACAATGAAGACTGGTACCGTAACACAACACATTGTAAAGGTTATATTATAATACTGGTTGTTCTAACCAAAATATATATTGAATTTATCAATATATTAATGCTATAATTGTAAACGGTATTGCAAAAATTACTATTAATTAGAATATCTTTTACTAAAAAACAGTGTTTGGATTACCAAACGATCTGTTAAAATCTAAAACCGACTGTTGTAATAGTTCCAGAATGATTGGTAACTTTTATCAAATATAATATCTTACTAATTACTAAAGCTTCTGTTGCCACTATCAAAACCAGTTTACATAAAATACATTGTTAAGGTTACAGAACGTTTTGTTGTCACGAGCGCAACCAAATATTCTGGTAATAGCAGCAATATTCTGGCTGTATACACAAGCTATTTTTTTCCGTGCGGCAACTACAGCCATACAACCAGGTACATTATACACACACACACACATCTCATACAGTTTAATTGATTATTTTATACTTATACTTAATAAACGAACTTAAAGTCATAGTTCAACACTCTTTTTATTAAATACTTCTACCATTCAAAGGATCTGTGGTTGCGCACGTAACAATTAATTTGTAGATAGGTATTTAATAATAAGCAATTGAAATTGTGAAGACAGCTAGAAATGAGTCAGTAAGACCGTACTATTGTAGAATCTATTTTAATTTAAACAAAATAATTTTGTCGTAATATACAAATGTATTTTCATTTTCAATTAATTCTACATTTCTTTTGAAGTTTTGAATCTTTTTATAAAAGTAATTATCATTTTTTAAGCTGTGCATTAATTTAAGAATCTACATTGGTGGATATTCCTTGTGGTTTTTTAGATTTTTTTTTTTTTAGTTGATTCATTAAAACATTTGTAATATTTTCAATAATTAACAGACCATACAAAACTTTATCTATAGCTATTGAAATTGAAATAGTGTGTCATATTAAATTGTAATTAAACTGCACCGTAAGCATTAAGGTTTATATTATAGTATTAATGTGGTCACTTTTCGATATTTAGTAGTTATAGGTTTTGTTGTAGGTTTTTTGTTACATTAAAGGCAAGAATTCAGTGGCGTCATTTGGGGGGGGGGGGGGGGTGGCAAGGTGGGCATTTGCCCCTGTGTCATTTTAAAAGTAGACCAATGGGCCGATGCCCGGTTGTTTTTTGCAAAAACATGCCTATTTTATAATATTTAATTTAGATTTAAATTATATTGAAAACAAAAATGCTTATACACTTGTGATGTTACTGGTATTAATACTCATACAAAAAAAAAAAAATTAACTCGTAATAAAATTGCTAGGATGCAATATAATGTTATCTTAATCAAAGTATATGATATTAATTGGTAATTGATACTTCCCCAAAATTCTTTAAATAAAATGAAAATATATTTGTGTTTTATTTAGCATATTATAAATGCGTTTTTGTACTTTTTTTATATTTATTAGAAAAAATCAATTTGTTAATGATTTAAATTTGAATATAAAAATGTTAATATTAAAAAACATTGTTTTTATTTATTTAATTATAATACCTACATGTATTTCAATTTTTATTGGGATTTTTCTCATTTTGAAATTATTACACCACGTATTCAAGTGTATTGTGTTTCGTTAATAACAAACAAGAATACAATAAAGATAAATGCAAAAAAAAAAAAATAGCCAAAATAGTTCCTACTTAATTTGGTATTCTTTATTTTAATTTTTATTGTTTCAAGTGTATTTTTTATTTAATAAATAACAATGTATAAACTAATATTGTTTATTAGTAATTATTACTTAAAACATTGTAAAAAAAATAAAGAGTCGTGGGGACTGGGGAGTAGTCAGTAATGACTAATGAGTATATTATTAATTTGATTTTTAATGTTTTCATATTATTATTATTATTATTGTGTTTTTATAACACACGTATAGATAGCGGTTTTACCCCTAGTTGTACCTTACGGCGGCTTTAGAAACATTTGCGGGCCATTGATAAGGTAGTCGATACCAGTCCAGTATATCTTAGTCCGTGACGTTTACATATTTTTCGGAGGTTCAGACTTCAGATCATAGGTAAACAAGACCCCAATCAGCAGCTGATCGAGTTTCGCTTCTATATTGTTATCTTAGTCCGTGATATTACTATTTATATCTTGGTTCGTAGTTTATCGCAATTATTGGCAATTATTTTATCTTTTATAGTTTTATCTAAACACGGGTATCTGAAATTACTTTAGCTTACCCGCTCTGCGTAATCTGGAAGTCATTTCCTGGACGTGTATAAATATGGATAGGTATAATATGTGTACATTTATGTTTATTTCTATTATATGAATTTATAATTGATTATTACAAATTAGAACCGCGGAATCATGTACATTTTCCGTATTTATAATACCGACTATTGTTCAGTATTTTATTATAGGTAGATTAGGTTAGCGATACCTATAGGGCCTAGGCTATAAGATAATGTCGATAAAATAAAAAGGATATTATTTTGTAAATCCTTTTCTTTTGAAAATCGTCAGGTGCAATATTAAATCTTAACCATTTAGTAATAAGTAGTGATTATTAGCAAATATTTTGTATTGCATACCGAATTATAATTATCGAGCTCGTCTCCATTTACAACGAGTTTAACTATTGAATGGACTATTATCCTTATTCTTTAGAATTTCAAGTAGAATAACTCCGGAAGTTTTCGTTCAAATTTCGATTACAATACATCAAAATTTTCAGAAAAATTTTCTGAATCACATTTTGCTTTAAAACATATAGGTTGTCATTTGAAAAACCTAAGTTGGTATCGCCACAGGATACTCCTTAAAGGTTGTGAACAATCTAAGTACCTACTCAAAAATAACGTCTTTAACTACACTAAAAAATTTCAAAAGTAAAAATTTTAATATATCCATAATTTAAGCATAAAAATGGGGTGAGCATACTTAAAAAATCTATTATACTCCGCCGGTCGAATGTATACTCGTATGACACACAGCTACGACACTGTCGGCTGCGGCGCGTATATTACCGATAAACACTATATTTTTTAATATATATTTATTGTATATTCCTTTGGTCACCCGTATCTCCGATGGTTGAACGAATTTCTGTATTGATTTTCTGACACCAAAATCGATTGAACTCAGACGGCGGTAGTCCACGTAGGTTCTTAAGTGATCTCCAAAATTGTACTGTCGCAAAATAAATTACGACAATTTTTCGCTTTTAGAGATCCCACCGCTGCCACCAATGAAGTGTAGTCCACCGCCGTATGGCGTTCAGACTTTGGGTATGGGTATTAAATGAAGTAACACGACGATTGAATGTATATATGTAATTACTGATTTATTAAATTAGACACTGAATAAATGAATATTATATGATATAATAATTTTATGAACACTGATATTATAATATTATAAACACTGATATGATGAGAAGGTCTGGTTAAAACTATATGATGCTCTTTTATTAAACTTAAAGGATGCTCTGCGAAATAACGTAAGTGTTGTTCACTCTTAAGACCAGACTCGACTACCGACCACCGAACGGGGCCCGTCGCCACGGTCCGTACGGGGCCTTTGGTATGTGCTGACCCAGCTATTTCGATCACGTAGACCATCGTGAGAACCGAATCGGTCACACACTCGTTTTACCCTGAGTCAACACATTTGAGTGTCATATATGCGAGCCCCCTATATATACATACATACATACATACATACATACATACATACATACATACATACATGCATACATACATACATACATACATACATACATACATACATACATATATATATACATACCCACACATAATATGTGTATATTATATATGTTATTATATATGTTTATATTATACAACAAAATATTGTGATAAAATACAATGCATTCTACAGCGAAAAAAGAACGATTTATTGTAGAAAAGTTAAAAACAAAATGTTATGGGTTTTTTTTGACCCGACGATACCAGTTAAGGGTTAATAATATAATAATAATAACACACGAATAATATAATGAAAAAAGAGAAATATAGATGTCACTTATAAATATATAGTGATATGGGCGCCCAAATAAATATAAAAAGGGGAATAAATATATCATACAAAAATTGAATAATCAATATAAATAAACTAGCTGATCCCGTGCACTTCGTTGCCCATTAAAAAGAATTAATAATGCCAAATCTATATGAATAATATATTTTATTTTATAATATAACCGTTATAATATACTAAGTAATGTCGTTACAACAATATTCAATTTATTTTGGGTCATTATGTATTTTTATTCGTTTTATCTAGAAAATTCTGATCTGTCTCATTCTGTCCCGCCCTGCAGCGTTGCCTGGGGCAAATATTAAGTTAAGATTAACCTCAAGCGATTTACATGCATCCAAACCGTAATTTTTTTTACATTTTTATTTTTTTCAACACCTTATTTAATAGTGAAAACCAAACTAAAATCCGTTGTTTACTTTTTGAGATTTTTGCGACCGAAAAAACAAACGCTGTCTCTTTATATAATAGTAAGATAACTCGGTTAACAAAACTAAGATTAGCTAAGCCTAAAATAATCTTTGAGTTTAGACCTATTTATTAGTAAAAACTAATGGCTAAGTAAAAAGCGGAAAAAAAATGAAAAAAAAATTGCAACCGTTACCGTGAATTGAACTCGAGACTAATATTCAAAACTAACTGAAAAAACGTTGAATATTCCTAATCTAAGTTCTATTAACAATTCAGATGAAACCATATTGCCATACGTCATAGTAGCTGATGAAACTTTAGGAATGTTGGAGAACTTACGGTTATGAGACCATACGGTGGAAAGTTATTATCGTACGAAAATTTTTTTTTTAATTATGGCTTAACTTAAGCACGAAGATCCATTGAGTGTACTTTTGATATTATTAGTAATAAATGGCGTATATTACATCGTCCACTAGACGTGGACATCGATTTTGCAGAATATATTGTGAAAGCAATTTGCGTACTCCACAATTGGCCTGACGCGCGTTGACGGGTTTTTTGAGTTGTCGCTGTGTTGAACGCGCGTCGCCATACAACGCGCGTTACCATGTGTACACACTTAGAAATATTGGAGTTATTTTAACAATTGACTGGATGTTGAAGGGTAAAATGTTAAATTACTAATAATTAGTACTTATTTTAACACCACGGAATGTATATTCAACTAAAAATTTTCAACATTTGTTGGAGTTAAAGTAACAATACAAAACTATAGTTTATATGCCATTTTAACACGAATAAAAAATTGAATTAAGTTTAAATAAATCAATATTACACCAATGTATTTTAATTTCAGCATTAGTACGCGTTATTTTCACAATTTTATAATTAAGTTATTTTAAACCATTGTTTAGTATTAAAGGATAACGTTACACTGGGGTCAAATTGACAAGTCGAGTGTTATTTTAACACCGTAATTTTAATATTGTCGTTAATAATGGGTAATCCCAATATTTTGTTATTTTCGTTCATTTACGTAATGCGGCGAACGGTTGTCGTTTGAGCGGGACTGCGGGAGTTAGCATTATCTGGTCAGTCCACAGTTGTCACTTGTCGTCATTGTTTTCACTTTTTTCACTTTGTTTTATAATATCGATAAGCTACTACTTTACGAAGTTTGAACTTTTGAAGTGTTTGAAAATTGCCGAAAAATGAATCAGTATCAGGTATGTATAAGTTAATTATTAAATTATGTAATTTATTTGATGATTTCATGCATATTAGGTACATAATCACAATGTGATGATAATTATAATACAATATGCTATTTCATGTAAACTCATGTTATACATAATAATATATAGGTAAGTACTTATTGGCTATTGTTTACATTTTGATCCAATTTTCATATTATACCAGATACCTACAGGCTACAGCAGTACAGCTTCAAATTACTTGTGTTAATTTTTTAAATTAATAAAGTAGCTAATATCTATCTCAATATCAATTATTTTTAGTATTACACCATAAAAAAATATACAATTTGTCTACTGTCTTTAAATTATGCCTTTTACATAAAGTATAAATCAATTAAACAAAAAGACAACAAAGATAATGTGCCTAATTTTGTTTTTATTGTTGTCTCAGTTTCCATATTATCCGTCAGGATCTTCAGCTGCTGAAATTCAAAATTTAGATCAGTTAAATCAGTTAGATAATTCGTTGTTACAATCTAATGTTATTCAAGAGTTTTATAAGGAATCGTAAGAACCTCTTACAGGAGACAAATCTATAAGTTTAACTGCTAATTTGCATACAAAGTTTGGATCTTATAGGCCAATGGTATGGACAACAGAAGTATAATAGTTATGAATTGTTATTTTATGTTCACCTTTAAAATATATATTTCTTAATTTTCATTAGACTCTATTGCAACTTCTGCATACTACAAACGATGGGAGATACATTTTTGCAGATTATAAAAAGAATAATGGTTTTTTGTCTGACGATTCTCAAAATTTACTTACAAAACTCTTAACCAACGATCTATTACAAGATCAGAGCAGGTATGAAAAATGAAAATGTTCAACCTAAGTTTAAAAACAATTTTGAAACATAATTGATATATAAAGAATTCTAATTTTTACTACAAATTG
This sequence comes from Neotoxoptera formosana, assembly GCA_022818045.1. NCBI lineage: Eukaryota > Metazoa > Arthropoda > Insecta > Hemiptera > Aphididae > Neotoxoptera > Neotoxoptera formosana. Next base: position 4,001,061 of record CM040630.1, read on the forward strand.
AACTAGTAAAAACCCTGCTAATGATGTAACTAATAATGCTTAGTGAATAACTATTCATATACTTGATGTTAGTATTTCGAAATTTTTTTCAGAGGTACTGACTTTTATTTTAGAAAAATAGCAGAGCTGATTATTGAAATTTTTCCCAAAGAACAAATAGTATGGATTTAATAATATTTATCAATACCATAAATTATAATATTAAATTATCTTGCATTTCTAGAGTGTATATTTTATACCAGCAAAGTCAGAAGGACAAAAACAAACCCATGCTAAGGGAAAACTCATTGAACGCTGGAAAAATGTTGCTCGCAGGTTAAGAGCAGTCGGAGCAATCACATTAGAAAGACATACTAAAAACCAGGCAAATGTGGTATTAGCTCCTGACGCTGAATATTCTGTGTCTTCTGGTAAATTGAATTAATTTTAAATTTATATTTAATGCCCAACTAATGTGTTTATAGCTCTAAATATTAGTAAAATTGTATATTTTTTTCCTGGTGTTTGTTTTGTAACTAGTTATTGATTATTATTGTTGTTTTGATTTATTATTATAGATGGGGTACTAGATGCCAAACAGTGGTTACAAGCTGATGGGCTTGCTGGTGATATAAATCTAGTCAAAGCAAAATGGTTGATAACCTATGATTTAAGGAAAAAAGAGGTGTTTGAATCTGAAGATCGCCTTCTTTCAACCATTTTTCAATCCTGGCCAATCCTACAAGGTCCTAAAGGATATGAACTGGGATGTTTATATTTAACTTCTATGTTATTTAAATAAAATTATAAAATTGACTATTTTAATAGATTCTTGAAGATTTTAAAAGTGCATTCCCACATACAACTGATGTATTGTATAACGACTGGAATGACTTTCTCAATGCGTGGGAAATATTGTCTACTCGAATAGTTGATATACAAAGAAGTTCTGTCAAAGATAAATTTGGCCAAGTTTTACTGGCCAAATTAGATGTGTCTTACCAAAAAAAAGGTTATTTTTTTTTTTAGCTTTGCAAAATATTGTAAATGCCTCCTTTAACATAAAATTAACAGATAAAAATGTTTACTATACTATTTTTTAGATTTAAGAACTTCGTATATAGTTAAAATATTGTTGATTCCATACCTCATACCAACTAAGACACAAATCAAAATTTCCAACTCCACTGGTAAATCTAAATACTGGAAGCCATCTTTGGTAGAATCGGTATCAGCCTTTGCTACTCACGTTACAGTAAGTAAAAAAAAAACTATATTACTTATCTATGACCTATGATTAAAAAAATAATTATTGAAATTTCACAAAACACAAATTGAAGTTAAATTTATTTCATTTATTTATTTATATAATTTATGTTAAGTCAAGATGTGGTAAATAAATAAGCATATAGGTAATGGATTAAATTAAATTAAATTTTTGGATTTTAAATAACATTATACAAGATTTATAATCATAAAAATTTTTAAATAATGTTTTAAACTGTAAATATTATAAGTAATTAAAAGTGTTTTTTTTCCTTAGTGTATTTAATGGCAAGTAACACACAAGTTAATTTTTTTATTTTTCTAGAACAATATCGAATTTCAAGGAAATTTTACTAAAAGACAAGAGAGATATGCAACATATGGCTATTCTATACAACCATTTATCACATTTGTTGGCGTGGATACTGATTCCATTGTTTCATGCTACGTGCGTGTAAACCAAAAGTATTGGCGATTTGAGTGCCCCTTAAAGGCACTGGAGGTTTGTTTTAAATCGTATTTTGCTTTCCACTGTGTATATCCAAAAGAGTGCTATGACTCTTGGTTGGTGATACAACATCATTTATTTAAGTTAACTACTGAATATGATAGATCTTCTTCTATAACAACAACATTAATGGCTAAGCTTCAATCGTTTGAGTAATTTTTAAATACATAACTTTTACTTTTATTATTTTTTTTATTTTTAAATATATTAAGACTTAAGATGTACATTTGTTTTATATGTTCTTCATTATTTTCTTCTATAAACCAACTAATGTTGCATTTAAAAATTTATCACCATCTGGGAGCTCAATCTATATATAAGTGTAAACAGCAAGACTGTATTAGGGACTTTCAAGCTATTCTGTTATAATCATTAAAAGTTTGTTTTTTGGACCATTGAAAATGTATGTTGCATTGTATATTTTACTTTCAATAAAAATATTATATTTACAAGAAAACCAAATATTTGTATTTTTTATTTTGCCTAATTACACTTGTTGACAATTTTGTATGTAAACGTGAAGGAATGGGTATCTTCTGACCTATATTTAAAACTTCATATTAATTAATGTATAATATAAGGTTGCACATTTTAATTTTGACTGAAATTTTAGTGTACACGTTTGAATAATAATTAAACTAATTTATTTGAAGTATATACAAGAATTATTTGAGGTTAAATGGACAACCTATTTATAAGTTAATATAACATTCATTGGTGTAGAATGCACAGCCTATTCAATAGTTAATACAACATTCATTTGTTGTAATACCCATTAATAATATATCAATAAATGTACTATTTAATAAACAACCGCAAATGGGGACATCACAACTAGCACAAATAAGTAGTGACTCGCCAATTATAAAGACATAGATCAGCATAATTGTCAAAGCGATGCACTACTTATAGTCATGCGAGTAACCCACAAGACACCTATCTCTGGGACCGTGTGGAAGTAATGTAAACGGAATCAAGGAGAAGGCCGTCTTGTGCGAAGTGTTGTCCCCGTCACTGCCGTATACATGTAAGCATTATATTTTTCTATTTTATTTATTATTATTTATTACCCATTTAGATCTGTGGTAATTATTGTTATTTTAAATTATAACAAAGTGGCGCCCAATAGGACTCGAAATATATTAAATTTCCAAAATAATGAATAAGACTATTTTGTGTATTAGGCAATGTTTAACCGTACAACGGAATCAGCATTCATAGAAATTAGTACAGTAACTGACATTTATTTATTAAAAAAAGATAAGTTAATAGAATTTTGCGAACAAAACAAGTTGAAAACCTCAGGGAAGGTATCTGATTTAAGAACTAGAGTAGGTAGATTTCTTCGGGGTGAACTAAGGAGAACCGATACAAATGAGAGTTTAGATCAACGAGAAATTGACGAAGTTATAGAACAATCAATATCAAATAGAATTGACTTAGACAAATTGGAAATAGAACTAGGAATAAAAGATTCGGATTCGAATTCAGATGAGTCATCAATAGGTACCATTGGGTCTAGTGTTTTAGATAACACAAAACAGGAGGTCGAGCTGGTTAATAATAAATTAATTAGTGTACAGGAAAAAGTGGATCTTTGTCTTGATATAAGTAATAATTTTTTAAGCAATAAAAATAACTTTAACGAAACGGGATCAAGTTCCAACCACGTAATAGATAAAATTAAAATATCACCAGATAAAAAATTAGTTCAATATTTGAAAAATAACATTTTAAACAATAGTCACGAATTAACAAAAAACACAAAAATGAATATTGACGAAAATTGTCGAGTTTGTTTTCGGGAAAATTTCACGAAAATATTAACGAGTTTTTCAAAAAATTTGATAGGGCTTCGACAATTAATAATTGGACAGAACTTGAAAAAATTACATATTTACCAATGTACTTGGAGAGTACGGCTCTAGTTTTTTTCGAAAATTTAGAAAGTAAACACAACAAATTAACATGGAAGACTATATAAGACAGGTTTAGATTAGAATTTGAACCAGTTGCTCACAAGGAATTACTAAGAACACTTATCGATAAAAAAAGACAAATAGAAGATGAGAGCGTAACTTCTTATTTAAATGAAGTGGAATCATTATGTAGACGGCTAGACAAAAATATGACAGAAAAAGAACTTGTACATCATATGCTTAAAGGACTACGTCCTGAAATAGCTAGATACATATCAATCCTAGATAACAATTCTGTTGACGAAATAAAAAATAATATTAGGAAATACGAAACAGTAGAGTTCATGGTATCTGCAGACTCTTATAACAATAATTCTAATTCGATCAAAACATCTATATTGAGAGAACAAATTCAACAAATAACACAACACACAAACACCGAAGTTGAGGAACTAAAAAATGAATTAAATAAATTAAAAATTGAATTTATACGGGATAGTAAACATTACAATAAAAACGATAATACTAACATAGAAAAAAATATCAACAAAAAGGAGAATATAGTATGTCAAATATGCGAAAAACCATTTCACACGGCTGATAAATGCTTTCAGAGGGGCGCTTGTCAAATTTGCAAAAAAAACTAATCATACGGCATTAAAATATAGATTTAGATATAACAAAGACGAAGAACAAAAAAACTAACACATAGGTTAAATGTTAAAGCTAGTGCACAACATATACCTTCAACACTAGCAAATCGCATCAGAGAAAGTTTACAATCAATTGCTAACAATGAAAAATCAAATTCACTCTTCATTAAAGGTAGAATAAACAATGCCGAATTTCCGATAACGTTAGATTCAGGTACAAATATAAACTGCATTAGACATGGGGTGATAAAAAACTTAAAAATAATAGAAACTACAAACAACATTCAACTATCCGGGGCCGATCATACTCCACTCAAACTTGTAGGCCAAGCATTCATAATCATCAAAATCAAAGGCGTGTCATTCAGGATCCCAGTCTACGTAATAAAAAATCTTGTTAGTATGATAATTTTAGGCAATTCATTTTTTTTTAGTCATAGGGCAATTATTAACTTTGATAATCAAACTCTTCGTTTAAGAAATGGCTTATGCATCAACATTTACAATAACAACAGATATATTAATGAACAAATAACCTGTACATACGACCATAAGGCAAATATACAAAATACAATAAACATATCAAACATCACAGAAATACTTGTAAAAGATGTTCCAGAAAAATTCATTCATACCGTTTGCATCTCCTCTGATATAAAAACAAACATTGAAATAAAACAAAACGTTGTTAAAAACTATAATATATATAATAAATGTATTAGTAAGAACAATTTTGATGTAGGGGAAGTAGGATTACTCTAAATTAAACCGCGCACGATATATTATATGGTAACAAAAAAAAAATATGATGACAAACCATCTTACTCGGCAATTTTTCAAACTATTCATAATTTAAAAAAAACTGCATTAATAAATAGTAATTATAAAATTGCAATCCCGGCAATAGGAGTAGATAGCGAAGACTTAGAATGGTCAGCAATAAAAAATCATATAATAAAAACATTTAGAAATTCAAATATTGACCTACTTATCTATCATAATAATAACAACACAATATTGAATGAATGAAAAACGCCTCATCAGACGAAAATAATTAACGAAATCAAAACCTTTCATAAACAAATAAATACTAACACAAACGAAGCAATTAGGTCAAATTTTAATAAACACGATAAATCAATCTCAGTTTTCCAATCATACAAACCGGGGGAAAATGTACTTTCAGATGGTAATTGTGGATTATATTCCATATGTAACGCAATGAATGATAATAAAGATAGTAAAGTAGTAACAATAGTTACTTAACTTACTGCTAGTTTATTAAAGTTATTGGATTTAGAAGCATTACCAAATTATTGGTGGTCTGATGATGAACTAGCAGCAATAGGGAATCACTATAATTTTGATACATATATTTATTCTGAAAAAGATAACATTGGTATGGTATACGGTACTTGTAAACGCTCGCCAATAGTTTTATATAATACTAATAATGGAACTCACTGGATTCCAGGGACATTTATTGGTAGATCAAAATCTAGAATACCAGCTCAGATAATTATCTCAGACAATTTCATATCCATGAAAGATATAAAAAATAAACTAAAGAATTCGAAAAATATTTCTTCATGCAATACAATTAATAATGTACAAAGTAATACTATAGTTATAGAAAATAAAGAACAAGTATTCGACTTGGAAGGCACATTAATTGATATATCGCATGATATTTCGAATGAACAACATAAAAAAGTAATATCACTCATAAAAGAATATATACACGTATTTGCTTCAGACCCATCAAAAGTTAAAGAGGCTAAAGTTGAACCTTACCACATAAAATTAAAAAATAACAACAGTAGTTTACCAAAATTCAACTCTCCTCACAGAATAACTCCGGTACAGAGGGAAGAATTAAGAATTCAAATCAATAAACTTTTAGACGCAGGCATCATTGAACACACTTCTTCTAGCTTTGCAGCTCCGGCCTTTTTAGTTAAAAAGAAAGAGCCAGGCAGCTATAGATTAGTAGTTGATTATAAAGAAATCAATGACAGGGTAATACCTGATAACTACCCACTCCCTAGGACACAGGACTTATTTAGGGCCATGGAAGGGATGACATTGTTTTCTACAGTCGATTTAAACTCGGGGTTTTTTCAAGTACCAATAAGCAATGCAGATAAAGAGCTTTTGGCCTTTACTACAGCTCAGGGTCTATTTACCTTTAACAGGCTACCTCAGGGCTTCAAGAATAGTTCAGCAGTCTTTCAGAGAATTATTAACAAAATATTCTCGGAGCATCTATATAAAAAAGTAGTATGTTTTATTGATGACCTTTGTATTTTTGGAAAAACATTTGAAGATAAATTAGAAAATCTCAAAATAATTTTTAAACTTTTAAAAAACAACAATTTATCTCTAAAAACAAACAAATGCAAATTTTTCTATAGCAAAATAAATCTGTTAGGACACGAGATTTCCAATAAGGGTATAGCACCCCTTACAAAAAATATATCGGCAATAAAAGATTTCAAAAAACCATCCAGTGTTAAGGAAGTAAGAAGATTTTTAGGAATGGCCTCATATTACAGAAGACATATTAAAGATTTAGCACATATAGCAGGCCCCCTAACAAACTTAACAAAAAATCAAGACAATAAAATTAAGATTAAATGGTACGAGGAACATCAGGAGTCTTTTGATACTCTAAGAGATCGCCTTATAAAAGCACCAGTGCTATCACATTTTCATGAAAATAATCGACTAGCACTTACTACTGACGCCAGTATCAGAGCTTTAGCAGCAGTATTGGAACAACATGATCAATACGGAAATGTTCATCCAATAGGATATGCCTCTAGGAAAGTTTTAGACACTGAGCGAACTTATTCTTCAACAACACTAGAACTTTTAGGGTTGGTTTATGGATGTGAATATTTTAGAGAATTTTTATACGGTAGAAAGTTCACAGTTTATTGTGATAACATTTCATTACAATATTATAAAACGTTGAAAACCCCCACAGCTAGGATAGCCAGACTAATTCTAAAACTATTAGATTACGATTTCGAAATAATTTACAAACAGGGAAAAGAAAATAAAGTAGCTGATGCCTTATCACGACAAACGATAGAAAACATTATAGATTCCACAATTTTAGGACATAGTGTAGCTGAACTGAAGGAAAGGGAAAAGTATAGTAATAATAGCAACGATATTGAATATATAACAAATATATCACAAATAAATATAAAAAAAGATCAAAACGATGACGAATTTTGTAAAAATATAATAAATGCATTGACAGGAAAGGAAGTTGACAATATGATTAAAAGAAAATCTAGACAATTTATAATTCAAGACGATATACTATATTTCAAAAAATTCAATAAATTCAAAGGTTTATCTAACCTATTAGTAGTACCCAAATCATTACACTATCAAATACTTGAATCGTATCACAGCTCGCCAAACTCTGGTCACATAGGCATTTCACAATTAATTCATAAAATACAGGAAAAATATTTTTGGAAAACATTAACAAAAGACGCTATACAATTTGTTAAATCTTGTCACTCACGTCAAATAAACAAAAAAACTACTGGAAAACAAGCAGGCTACAAAGAATAACAATAGATTTCTTAGGACCTCTTCCCCAGAGTAATGGAAAAAAATATATCCTAGTAGCAGCCTGTAATACTACCAAATACGTCATAGCCAAAGCAATGAAATATGCAAAGGCCGATTCTGTTGTAAAGTTCTTATTTGATTTTGTAGCAATATGGGGCGTACCAAGAAAATTGTGTTCAGATAGAGGTTCACATTTTCGAAATGAAACTGTGAACAAAGTATGTGAAAATTTAGGTATTGAACAAGTGTTTTCCTCTAGCTATTCTCCTCAAACTCAAGGCTTTGTTGAAAAAACGAATGGTACGATATGTCAAGCACTAAAACATTACATGACCGAAAATAAACAATCTAGATGGCACTTCTACTTACCATTTATCATATTTAGTTACAACACCTCGGTTCAAACAACTACGCATTTCAGTCCATTGTATCTAATGCATGGATTTGAACCACAATTACCAATTGGCAACAAAATGATACCTGAAAATTTAACGTATAATGTAAAGGAATCACTTATGGATCTTAAAAATATCAGACTAAAACTACCAGAAATAATATCATCGGTACAAACAACACAAAAAAAATACTTTGACAAAACTCATAAACACGTGGAATACACACCTGGGCAACTTGTTCTTATAAAATTTCCTTTTCAAGAATCAGGAAAAACGCATAAATTAGCACCAATATATAGGGGACCATATGAAATTATGTCAAAAATAAATGACGTAAATTATATGGTAAAAATAAAACTTAACAATATATTAACTGAAGATGTCATACATGTTCGCAGAATAAAAGAATATCACAACCCACTGGAAACAGATTTGTCAATACAGCAAAAGAAAAAAAACATAACCAATTAACCAAGTAAAACTAGTCCAAGGCCACACGATAATACAACAACATTTATATAAAATGAAGTCTCTAGCATATTTCATGATAATCAGCATATTCCACATACCACAAATACATACTCAACAAACGCCAGGTATTATATTTACAAAACAAAGAAACATTATGTTTGGTTCGGGTCATTGGACAATTGTCATTAACAATGATGTGAAACCATTATATAAAAAACTAGAATACATGAAGCAATTATTAATTATGATACCACAATACAAAACCGAAGATAAGGAACAATATGGTTTTGTAATTGAGAAATTTTCAGTAGATATACAATTTATAAACGAAGGGATACACAATTATATTGATGATGTAAATCAAATTTTTAATTTATTACCGAAAATTCGAAATAAAAGAGGACTAATTAATGCCGTTGGATCCACCTTTAAATTCTTATTTGGAACAGCAACCAATTATGACATTGACGAAATAAATTTAACTCTTAGCAACATAAATGAAACAACGAACGAAATACAACACTTACAACAATCCCAAATAACAATAATACAAAATATAAACAAAAATGAGTACATCAATACAATAAAAATGAACGAAATTATAAAACATTTAAACGACGGCGCACTGAGTATTGAAACAATGAAAACAATGATAATAAGCCTTAATCAAGATATCAAAATAATTTCATTCATGATTAGAACTGATAAAGTTGTGAGACTAATAGAAAATTTTTTACAGGATGCAAAATTAGAATTAGACAGAATAAAACAAGGTTTAATAACTTCGCTCTATGGTAAACTAAGCCCAAATTTAATATCTACAAATAAATTCGTAGATATTCTCACAGACATAAAAAATAAAATGCCGCAAAAATTAGATATGATCATTCCTGTGACATCAAACAATATTCATGTTTACTATCAAATAGCAATCCTTAACAGTTTCGCAGATGACAAAAGTCTAAAATTGGTTATACAAATCCCGATTACATCTAATGAGGGAAACTTTGAACTATATTCAGTACAAGCATTACCTATATTTATGGGGGACTTAAATAAATGGGCCAAATTAGACACAATACAGGATTATTTCGCTATATCGGACGATAGAAAAAGCTACTCAATAATCTCTCAAAATCAACTCGACAATTGCAACAAACAAATAGTCACGATTTGTAATCATAGGGCCATAATAAAACGAGGGGAATCTTGTGAATACAATGCATTTTTAGGTCGAAATATTTCAGGTTTTTGCAATAAATCGATCATTGAATTATTAGAATCCGAAATATTTATTCCCTCGGATAAAGGAGTACACTTTAGCGTAAGAAAAGAGATAGATATAATAAAAAAGTGTTGGGTAAAAACTGGGCTAAATATTTACAATTATAAAATAAAAGAAGCAGGGATATTACTTGACACAGAAAATTGCGAAATCTCTACGTCACTAGAGACAATAAAAATACTGCCAAGAGTACAGAAATCAACCCAGGTAAATATTAACATGAGCATAAGTTTAATAAATATTAGCACCATTTTCAGTGACACAGAACTGCTAAAAATAAAAATTTACAAACAAGAACTAAGAAGCTCAATATACAAACCTATTGAAAACATAAACATAAAAGGATCAGATTTCATAGACGTCGACAATATGCTAACAACGATGAGTAAAAACTATAATCAAAAAAAAAAAACATAATGTCATATAATGATTATATCATAATTATACTAATTAGCATCATAGCAATCATAATAGTACTTTTAATTGTATTATATAAAAAAATAAAAAAATTGGTAATATTATGACCACATTTTGTAAAAATATATTAAATATCAATTATATTGATATCACAAAATATATACCTTATATTAATTGGTGTTCTATAAAAATAACATAATTTTAAGTAATACTTTAAACATTATTGTATAAATATTTTAAGCATTTATAAGAATTTTCTCTCTGTGAACAATGATTGGTAGAATTGCTTGATTGACCAGTAATCATAATAATGACCATAACAAAAATTTATATTATTATATACACTTTCCTACCTCAACCACAAAAAAAGAACCGGAATCTAAAACTACAAACAAATCTACAGAAGTTCAATCACATGGATGCTCACGGCTGAATACAAAATTTAATCCAATAAAAAAAAAAAAAAAACAAATACTGAATTACAACTTAGTCAATGTCCACTCCTCGCCACAAAACCATGCACTTATTGGAAAATAAATATCGAAACAACAACGAGAGAAAAGGACATGGATAATATAACTTCCTCTTCCCCATTTATAGATAAAATGGCATTATATGATGTAATCAAAAAAAAAAAAGCACACCCACACCAAAAATTGTATAAATAATAATTATCATTGTTATTATCACTATTAATATTATTTCTACTATTTAACCATGCTTTATATAATTATGAATACATATGTTAATGTATGTGAGGGCACATACAATTTTTTAACAAGGGGGTATGTTGTAATACCCATTAATAATATATCAATAAATGTACTATTTAATAAACAACCGCAAATGGGGACATCACAACTAGCACAAATAAGTAGTGACTCGCCAATTATAAAGACATAGATCAGCATAATTGTCAAAGCGATGCACTACTTATAGTCATGCGAGTAACCCACAAGACACCTATCTCTGGGACCGTGTGGAAGTAATGTAAACGGAATCAAGGAGAAGGCCGTCTTGTGCGAAGTGTTGTCCCCGTCACTGCCGTATACATGTAAGCATTATATTTTTCTATTTTATTTATTATTATTTATTACCCATTTAGATCTGTGGTAATTATTGTTATTTTAAATTATAACACATTGGTGTAAAATATACAATAATTTCTAACATACCGTAACTATCAATATATCTTATTTTAACATCACTTGTTGTTAATTTAAAAAATTAAAACATTAATAGAATGTTGATTCATAATAACCCAACTAACATCAAACTGGTGTTGCATTAACACCAATTGGACCTAAGCTGGAAAATGACGTGCGAATGTGTATAACATTGGCAACACTTGGTGTTGAATCTACTTCAGATTTCTAAGTGTGTACAGCAATTAATAGTAATTGTAAACTCGCGTTTGGCTAACTCTAACGCGCGTTTAACGCCTCTCATGTGAACTAGCCCTTATTATTATCACATTAGTATTGTTATTGTTTAATTTTGGCTTGGTTGAAGAGACGTCTTCGCGGGCCACTTTGTATTACACTTGGCTTGTTTCAATACACATATTATTTTTCGGAGAGCATTTATATTAGATGAACATACCTGGGAGTCTTCGATACTTGACAATTCTTTTCGAATTATTTTTATTGGCTTTTCATATACATTTTTAATAGCTTTACGTTTTATAGCTGTACGAATTCTTTGCAGTTCTTTTTTTTGTTCATCATTGTCTTCATCTTGTTGGTGGTCTTTAATATTACTGAGAACTAAAACCGTTTTTTCATTGTTGGTGATAATAGTTTCACTACATGTTTTTTGCATACATCGCCAAACAAAATCAACCGAACTTTTATTAGTTCTAAAATAATGAAAGTTATAGTTATCAAAATGAATGGAATTATTTCCACAATTATTTGTAAAAAGTGTAAACATAATACTGATTTTATTTAAAATGGCACGTGCGATGATTTAAAGACTGAAAGCCGACTGAAAACTCACTACACATTTGTACACTTAATACAATCTTTTACAGATAAAGCTTACTAATGTCGTTATAGAATATAGATTATTGTAGATAAGCGACGATAATCGTCCAAAATATATACGTGTGCGGTAATGGGATATCCAGTAGTTTAAAATATGTGTGCGGTTTTGTCCCATGCGTATTTTTCAAATTTGTGCGGTAACGGGCGACGCCCTTCTAAACAAACCTTTGTTCATGAAGCATCAACATCCATAGAAAATCAATCACAATTTTTCAAAGAACTTTGTAATACATTAATTTCTTCAAACATACCTTTAAGTGGCGGCTCATGGGGTTCATCGAAGGTGGGGCACAAATATTTCCTTCTTTTTCCACTATAAATGATTAGAATGAACAAATAATAATTAATTATTATCATGTTTTCAAAATATAAATTTTGTTCCACGGACGACGGTTGACAATAACAATACGAAGGCGATAAGACCGACAAAATCTTGTATCTAATACTTATATCTAAATAACCCAATAATTGGCTTTGAACAAGATCCACTAGATTGGTGGAACTTAAACAAAACGACATATCCAATTATGTTTGTATCAGCCAAGAAAGCTATGACTGTTCAGGCTACAAGCGTAGCGTCTGAACGTATTTTCAGTAAAGGTGGCTGCATACTAACTGACCATAGAGCATCGTTAACCAACGAACACGCCAGTCAGCTTATTTTTTTAACTATGAATAAGGACTATGTACCTAAACCAGCGTTTTAAATATTATTTTATTTTTATTAGTTTTATAGATTTATTTTTAAGATTTAAGTATGACCGAAGGTAAACGGCAGTACATTTTGTAACAAAAATGTATTTAAAATGTTTATGAATAAATTGATTAACCCAGAACAATTATTTGATTATTTATATTACTATTATTACAACATTATTGAGTATTCGATTGTAAATTATAATTCGACGATTATTCGGTTAATCGATTAATCCGAATACTATTTGAGTATTCGAATAATCGAATAGTATTCGATTATTCGTCGATCGATTAAAAATCGTACAGTGGTCTCAAAATATTCGATTAATCGATTATAATCGAAAATTATAAAAATAATCGATTATTATGGGAAAAAAAAAATCGCACAGTCCTACTCGCATGTCCAGTGTCATTCGATGTCGCGTTGTGTCGCAGTTGTGTTCTCGACGCCGTTGTTTCCGTCCTTGACGTCGAAACGTCTGTGATCAAGCGTTTGGCTGTTGCGCGCCCGTTGTTCGTTGTCGCGTGTTCGTCGCCATTGTCTACGCGCATATTCTAGTATTATTCTGTTATTATTATTATTATTATTATTGTTTTGTTGTTTACGTCTTATCAATTGTTTTGAGTCGCGCTCGGGTAGAGACGTCTTCACCGGCCGACGTATGCACGCTAGTCGTGCCTGTTAATATAATATTACTTTATTATTTATATTCACACGTGTTGTATTATTATTTATATTTTTCGGTTACCTTCCCGTCTAAATCTGAACGCCACATTTTTAAGTAGTCGTCCGGCCAAATGCTAGTAAATAGCCGGCGGCCCAAACACACACTTACACACCCACCACACACTAGCGTTCGATAGTCTTGCTCGGCGAACCCGTCCACTTATATCGAATTGCTAACACATATTATACCCTACACAGGTCGGTCGGTGTGTGAATCTTGAGCGCGACGAAGTATTTCGGAAACCGCGCATACGAACTAATATTGTTCGTGCTCGGTCCGTACAGGGGTACTTGGCTAGACTCAGCCTTTTTTTACGCAGATCATTTTGAAGAGTTCAAAAATGTGATTGAAAACTTAGAAAATAATGCAAAATGCATTCAAAATTGTAAATCAATTTTTAATAAATTGAATGTAAAATATGATCTTGCTTATATTAAAGTAAATTTTGTATGTATTGTTGAAAGTATCAACAAGCTTGAAACCTCTAATTTGTCCCTTGTAGACTCGTTAAAAATTTTAGAGCAAGTGGAAAACTCTGTCAATGAACTTCCTACTAGTGTAAATAGTACAATAATTAAAACAAAATGTAAAAACGTTTTGAATAAAAATAAAGGATTAATGGTTTTAAAAGAAATTTCGAAAATACTTCAAGGTGACAGTGCTAATTTCAACGATTTATCTGTTCCAAATTATTCGCCGTATATACTAGCCAATTATAAATATGCTACGATCACCAGTGTTGATGTTGAACGCAGTTTTTTATCCTACAAGTACATTCTTACAGATCGCCGTCATAATTTCACAGAAATAAACATGGAACATACTTTGATAACTTATTGTTTTTCTAATTAACTTACTACCTTAAATTGTTCGTACGTTTTTCCTATTTATATCACCAATGTATCTACTATTAATTTTAATAGAATATTTTTTACAATATATCAATGCTTAAAAATTAAATTACAATTTAATAAAAAATTTAATTTTTGTAATATTTTATACATGTTACTTTTTGTTTATGAAAAATTTAATACAATCAATAAATAATTATCAAATATAAAATTGAATAAAAATTGAAATTTTATTTTGCATGTTTTGCATTTTTTCCTTGCATATTTTGAATTTTTTTAGTGCATGTTTGCATGCATATTTTACAATTTAAAATGCATATAAATCCGGTCTTTACTTATAAATATAAGGGTGATAAAAATTAAAAGTTTATACAGTTCAAGAAAAGCTGGGTTTCAAAATGATGAAAATAAGCGAATGATTTTGAGATGATGAGTGTTTTACGTTAAATTAATCACCCTATATAGTGCATACTCCGTCAGTGATGATAATGCATCGCGATAAAAAATCTATTTTTCTGCGCATCTCCACGCAACACAATGACATAGTGGAACTGTTATCATCAATTGCAGGGTATCGAGTGTGGATGTGTAAAACCTGAGTGTTCTCTCACTGGATAGAATATAATCTTTATAATGGCTATTTGAAAAATAATAACCTCAAAATGGTTACTATAGAAGCAAACAGTGTGACACCAAATAGCTATCTTATACATTTTTATGATTAAAACAAATTAAAATTCCACAGACAATAATTAATTTAAAATTTTTTTTCATACATATAACCAAAAATGTCTTATAATAATCAATTTGAAAAGCTGTTGCTGGAGGCTTGGGAACGGTGTACAGACGATGAAACATTGCGCGAGTCACCCACTTACAAATGTGCAAGACAGACGTTGGCCAAATTGATGTGCTCCAGAACCCGAAACAATGACGAATTATGTCAACTTAAGTCGTTAATCAGTGCACTGAGAGCCGGTAACGAAGTCTGCTGTCTCAAAGAGGAATCCGATGGCGAAGAAGCGTTTTGCAAGAAAGAGTGCTTAGAAGTCGTTGAATTGTGTTGCCCAGAAGAGCGGCAGCCAAAAGAAAATAGTCAGCAAGATCATTCAAAAGTCAATGAAATATGTGGGGTGTCTTTATCCAAGGATACAGTAAAACTGGAAAAGGTTATCTATCCACAGCTGCCCATTCCAGACACTGAGGCCGATTGTATACTTAAAACAGCCCTGGTAACTGTAGAAGATAACGTTGGTATGCAACAGTTCTTTCGGGACGTGGCCGTGAATACTTGTGACCGCGGTGATTTACTTATGCGTGTCACTAGCGAAGTGTTAACAGATTTTCGGTTTTTTGTCGACAGTGTCTTCAGCAACCGTGTAACGCAGATTGGCATGGTACTGGCTCGGGAGCATATGTCCATACGCGAACGGTACGCGGAGCTCGAGTCTCGGACATTGAACCGGGCGCAGTTGTCAGTGGCTCACGTCAAGGAAGTTATGCCCACTTTTGACTGGCAGAGGTATTCATCGGAGACAGGCTACATCAAGTCTGTGGTGGTATCGGGGTGCCTGCAGAATGCCCGCGCTGAAGACACGGATGAAGATGCTCGAGGAAAGGGGCTGCTGTACCAACTTAACTGGCTCCGGTCCGAAAATGACAGGGCCGACGGCGAGAATCATTGCCTGCATGAACGGCATGCCACTCTCACAGCTGAACTTTCCACGATCAATGGCAATATGTCATCAATTCAATGTCGGGCGGCAAACGACATAGCCTGTCTGTCAGATGAGCTAGAGAAACTCCGAGCAAGGTCTTGCGAACAGATGGCCATTATCGACAAGCTTATGGAGGACATACAGATATCCATTCAAAATACAAAAAAAGGGTCAAAGGGTGCGGTAGTGACTCGACGTTGTATTTGATTCACTCGTGACTACAGTTGCAGCGATTCGGTCGGATAGTGAAATCGGCTATCAAGGAATATGAAACTTTTCATAAAGTATCTATGAATAATATATGGAAATATCATCATTTATTCGGTTATTATTGTATATATACACTATTATGGCTTATGATTTGAATAAAATATGCGTATATTCAATAATAAAAAAGGTAGGCAAGTGGGCAACGATCTGCTGTACAGTAGATGTCGAATGGTTTTATTTCCTAGAAAATAATAAGTTGAAAATAAAAACGCATTTTTATAAGCACGTGTTTATTAAAAACAAAAAGCATATAATAATTACATAATTTTTGTCACATAATATTAAGCCGTAAACGTAGATCGTAAATACAAAATATGTTATTTTTTCTTTTTCAAAAGTGTTGTTTTAAGGAACTTAGTTCATATTATGAGCTCTAAAAAGTATTCTACCCCAGAGTACGCAAGCGAATGGTTGCTTATGCACAAACAGAAATTAGAGCTGTAAATTCAAGTGTGGGGCCGTGGGGGTAATAAAATGTACTTGATTTAAATTGAGGAACATATTATTATTATCAAATGTGGTGAGGTTTGAAAAAATATTGTTGTATATCAATCTTTAATGATATATCGTGGGGAGGTTCTCTTCGCGGCGAATAGTCCGGCGGCGAAGTGGTCGGGGTCTAGGACATTTCGCCACCACCGTTTCGCCGCCAGATCAAATTTTAGACCAACCCTTCCAATTTTGAAAACATACTCACAATTAGTTTTATTTTTTTAATTGTATTTTTTAATCATATTAGGTAGTTAATTCTAGCCAGTAAGTGTTACCGCTATGTGATTGCTTCACCATGTCAACCATGCCAATGTACCTAAATCCTCAAATATGCTTATTGTAAAAATTTATCTATCCATTGTATGTTTCAAATAAAGGTAAAAAAAAATATTAGGTATTTACTAATTTATTTCCTATCTACGCTTTGTGAAAATGTATTAATATATTGTCCTATAACATTTTATCTTATTAAATCATTTATTTCGTTGATTACAGTAAGTCAAATAGTGCGTGGGTGGCATAAACGGAAATCGGGGGGGGGGCTAGAGGGGACTAAGTCCCCCCAGAAGTTTAAACTACAGGTCTTATCCCCCCCTGGCCATCACAATTGTAATGTGACTAAATATACAATAATTAGTATAATTAAAAACGCATTTTTAAAATTTGGATTACAAAATAAATTATAAATAAATATTCTATGATAAAAATTAAATTAAATTAGTAAGATTTTACAAACTTATTGTCAATTGTCATAACTTGGAAAAATCGTAATTAATGTAATATTAATAATAATTAATAACTAATAAGTAATAACATCCGCATTGGTTGTTTATTAGTAGTCGTCCGCGTCGCGTCGCGCGTCGTCCCGGTTTCGATGAAATTACGTAATAATATATGTACGTCTCACCGTAGCCCACCCTTAATTACGTAATAATATGCTATTTTTAATTCTTTTTTTGTTTAGAAATAAATGTTCAAAGTAAGGCACATTATTGTTTTTGTACAAATCTTCGTTTTTGAATTACAACAAAATAAAAAAAATAGCTACATGAGAAATCGAGTGAATATCCAATGTTGTAAAAAAAGAAACTTCAAACGCTCATAAAAATGTATTTTGACTTGCTTTTAGACATTTTTTTTCTCAATAAAGGTACATAAACTTATGATAAATCTTGCATTATATTTTAAAATCTTAGATTTAAAAAGAAAAAAAATTATGAATTTCTAACTCAAAATAATTTGAAAATGTTCGTAGTTTGTATGCATTTTGGCAACATTTGAAGTTTAAATGCTTATAAAAAAAAACTTGTGACTATGGATTTTTAATATTTTTCATCTGCCTTAGAAACAATATAATAGAAGCCTTCTATTAAATTTTCAAGTTTTTTTACCCAATAAATACAATTTTATTAATATTTATAGAAAAAAAAAAACTAAAAAAATTGGAAACTGAAAATGTCCGTAAACAGTTTAAACTAATTGAAAATATTTTGAAAGTGTTATATAGAGTGTTAATATGGTATTAACAATATAAATAAATATAAATATGGTAAAACAACAGTAGTATTCAATTACTATATTCATGTAGTATAGATAACAACATAAATATGGTAATAATAGTGTTATTATGGTGTATAGAAAATGAGAATATCAATGAAATTGTCATGCATCTGCGGTCATTTTTTTTCAAGTTACACCAAAAACCAAAATCATTTTTGAGTAAAAATTCCTGTTTTCCCCTTAATTTTTCATTTGTGAAAAGTTATTTTAAAGTTGTTGAAAAGTTGTTTTTAACATTTTAATTGTTCATTTTTCATTTGCGGTTTTGAAAACTATTGGGAATTTCGACCTCCCGAATACACCAACTAGATTCACTTTCCTATCAGAAAAGCTACTGTTGAAGAAATTCGAAGCACTTCTACTACCCCAAATGGTGATGACAGACAGTTTTATTTTATATTAATGTAACTATTTACTAGTACAATTGTGTAATATCAATAAAAAAAAATTTTCTTTTTTGGTGGGAGGGGGGAGGGGGCAATTTAAGTTAATACGGGCCTGATTATTCATTAAATAGTATGCTATGATACTCATGAATTATAAATGTGACTTTTTGCTGTTGTCTGTTGCAATTTCTTATCCTTTAGTTGTAGTGTAATGGGAAACTTGGAATGTACTACTTGAAATTCTGCTTGCATCATACGCTCTCCAATTTGAATACTTATAGTCGTCCGTCCTAATGTTGGAACTAACTGTTCGTTGATGCCCTTTAAATAATAAACGGTATCTTCATATACCATTACCTGATCCAAAAGTGAACCAATTTTAATTAGATTAAGATCACTTCCTGAATCCAATAAAAATATAGCATTGGGGTTAATTGTCTGAGAGGTTCTGCATGTAAAATATATATTTTCTTGGTACAACTTGAATGTCATCATTTGTATATAGACCATTTGAATTTGTCCAATTCTTCTTTTAAAAATTTAATTGTATATTGGTTATCATTAATATTAACCCTAGAATGGTAATATACGTAAATTGTACGCATATGTTATATTTATAATGTGGTAACACTGTATACTGATTATATCGTTTCGTGAATCTAGATATGCGTTTATCAGTTAGTTGTGCATATTTGTTGATTGTATTGTATTGTATTGTTATTTTGTACCTCCACAACTGTGTATGATTATGTTTACGAAAAACCAGTACGTAAGTCTTACGCATCATTAGTAATACATGTAAATAATACTAAGTAAAATATACGCATGTTTACCTATATGCACTAAAGAGTATACGTGTATTTTACGCATAGTTACTAATAATACTAATACAGTATTGTTTTAAATTCAATAACTAGTACACAATTTTTTAGTATTACAATGGCTGATAGTTCAACGATTCTTCGTATTTTGAGAAAACTATCTGAAGATGAGAGTGGTGAAGAAGGTGGTATAAAAGTTGAAGATATTGTAGAATCTTCAGAAAAGTGATTTAACATTGTCTGAACTTAATGCTCTGTTTGGTCTTTTGATTTTAGCTGCAGCATTAAAAAATAATCATTTGACTACGAATTTACTTTTTAACAGTTCATTTTGTGGCAATAGATATCGTGCAACCATTTCGGAGAAAAGATTTTGTTTTCTAATTAATTGCCTTAGATTCGATGATCGAACAACTCGTTTACAACGTAAAAATGAGACAAAACTAACACCGATTTCAATTGTTTGGGATATTTTAATGATCAACGGTAAAAATAATTACAAGCCTAGTAGTTACGTCACAATTGATGAACAGTTGGTCGGCTTTAGAGGACGATGTCCTTTCAGAATGTATATCCCTTCAAAACCTACAAGATACCGAATTAAAATTTTTATGATGTGTGACAATTCAACTAAGTATGTCATTGATTCGATTCCGCACTTGCGTAAAGTAACTGTACCAAACAGACAAATTGCAGCTGACTTCTATGTTAAAAATGTAGTTAAATCTATTAAAGGTTCTAATCGTAACCTTACAATGGACAATTGGTTTTGCAATGTACCACTTATTCTATCACTTTTACATGGCGATAAACTAACGGTTATAGGAACAATTAAAAAAATAAAATAGAACTTCTAACTCAGTTCACTGATATAAAATTTCAAAATAGAACTTCCGATACATCGTTTTTTCTATTTCATGAAGATTTGACTGTTGTTTCTTACAAACCAAATCAAAGTAAACTTGTGACATTGATTTCATCGGCACATCACGATTCATCGATTGATCCAATTACAAAAAACCCGAGAAAGTATTGAACTATAATGCCACCAAAGGTGGGGTGGATTCATTTGACCAGATGACTAACAATATGAACTGCAACCACAAAACCAAACGTTGGCCTTTATGTTTTTTTTATAATATGTTAAATATAGCTAATGTCAATGCCTATGTTATTTACACTCATAACTTTTACAATAAAAATAAAAACGATGAAAAACCATTGTCTAGATTACAATTTATGTTATTTTTACACAAAGAACTAACTAACGAATGACAACGACATAGATTGAGTTTTCCAAAAATTAGTAGAGAACTTATAACTAACATTCAAGACGCGTTAGAAGAGAAGCAAGTACCAATCAACGACAAACCCCAACACGGTCCTCGAAAGTATTGCGATTATTGTTCTTATAAAAAAGGAGACTCACAACCACATAATGCATGATGCATTGAATGCCAGAGACCAATTTGTGGAGAGAATCAAAAAAAAATTGTCTAGAATGTTAATAAATAAATCTTTTTTATAGTTAATTACGTCAACAGTATGTTTTTATTTTTATTATTTTGTCATTATGAAGTGTTATATAGTACTATTTTGTTATAAGTTGTACAAATAAGTACAAAACAAAGTTTTGAATGTTATTTTATTTGTTTTATTTTGTTTGAAAAATATGTTTATATTTGTTGATGTAATGTTAACTGAATACACTGAATAAAAAAAGTATGTACAAGATTTAACAAGTGTTTAATTCTAAAAATATGATAATTATATAGCTGAAAACAATTAATATGCGTAAATTGTACGCATCATTACCTATAGTGACGTCATGTAAATTATCGCGACGGCGAACTCGACAGCGATGCTCAACGGCGACGACGGGCAGACAGCTGGAACACTGAACGCGGTGGACACTGCTTTTGTGTGTTGGTCAGGGGGACAAAGTGCATACACCGTGGAATATAATATACTATCTTTAAAACGAACAAGAGGCCTAAATTCCGTGACGTTACATAGCAAAATTAGTATTTGATGGTATGTATTTTGTATTTTTTTCTTGGGCAAAAGTAATACTTGCATTTTTTAATTCAGATTTTACAGTATTAATTGTTTCAATACGTTTCAGCCTAGAAATAATGCCTTTCATCGAAAAAAATTTCACTACAGTTGAAAATGCTGTTGTTAGAGATCTAGTTGCTCTAAAAAATTGTTCACATGTTTGACTGCTGAAATTCCAAATGGTAAACATGTCAGAAGTTAGATTTGTATCGTCTCTAAATTGTACTACTAGCCGTATCAAAGAATGTGCATTAATTTCAACACAATTATAACAGTTATTAGTCATAAAGTTATTACCAATAGTGAACTCTTTTTTATTTTTTAACCATGCTCTCCAGATTCTCAAAAAAAAACACTAAACCATATTTGATATATTCTTTCTTCAACATTTAATTCTTTGTCTAAAAAAGATGCTAAAATATAGTTTAATATTGATAAATATGCCACAGTTGCATTTGTGCCTGGAAGTTGACTTAGTATTTCTATAACTTTGGTAGAGCACATTTTTTGAGCTGATTGAAAATTCATTTTGTCCTCTGGTTTTAAGGTCAGTCATGGTTAACAAATGTTTGTCTTTTGTAAAGTTTCTTGTTAATTCCATGAGATGATCTACAGAGGCAAAGTAGGTTCCCTGGTTCCCATTGAAAAAACAATATTAGGTTTGAGGAATCGGGTTCGAAGTTTTGTTCCAATATGTACTGTATCTTGAATGTATATTTCTCGGTTAGTTTCATCTTTGAATACGATTGGTGGATGCCCAATTGAAAACCACGACCAATCATTTACTGTTTCAGTTGTTTCAATTGTGTGATTCAATACATCAACATTTAAATTAATTTCTCTCATGGATAAACTTTGTAATTGCATTTGCTATGTACCCGTAGTACATAACATATATTACTACTATGTAAACGTCAAGGCATATATATAGTAAAGCCTAAAACGCAATTATAATAAATATATGTAACTAATATCGATAAAGTATAATATGATACAATGACCTCGAAGGGAAATAGTAAAACTAGCCGTTCACATAGGCATACACTATTCCTGGAAAAACTCTTATAAAATATAAACTTGTTATCGTAGGAGAAGAAATCTGATCTATCACGAAATAGGAACGATAATATTAATAGTGTATTAAAAATTGTATATTATAATATTATTATATAATAGAGAGAAATATTTTATATTAAAATAATATAAAATATAAAGGCACAGTAACGCGACCGCAACAACATCCGGCACGTGCACGCATCTACGTCAAGACACACACACGACCGACAAAGCGTGGGATGAACCGAAGGACTCTTGTACCAACACCAGAGGAGTACGGGGAAGCCATATATAAGGGAGCCCGAAATGGCCCATATTCAGACGTGATCTACCAGAGCAAGCGCGAGCACCTTCACGTCCATTTGTTCATTGAATTAATTATTTGGACTTAGAATATTTTCAGCGAATTAATTAAATTGGACTTAGAATATTTTTGACTCAAGGCATAATATTCTAAGGACTTGGGAATTAAATTCGTTTGAGTATCTAACTCTGAATAATTTACAGTATTAAATTAAACCATTTGCATATTCAAATGAAAAACACATAGTATATTTTTCACAAGTCGTACAAATTATTTCACAAATCCTACCATCAACATCCAAAGGTCGTTGTACGCCCTGGGACCGCTACACATTGCTTTGAGTAATCGTGTATCACCATCAGATGAGAAACCAAAAATTTCAATTCCTTGACTAGCAGCTGCAGGTTTCATAAAGTTCCAACGACTCATTACATCTTCATCTGTGAAGCGATTATCTGTTCCATAAATTGCAACACAAAATGGCGGAGAATTGTCATCTAGTGATTGTGCCATTATGACATAGGCATAATTGGCCTCTACCTCTCCCCACGGTGTCCGTTGATCATCGTCTTGTTCGTGCTGCTCTACGGACGACCAAGCCGGTGACAGCGACACTCTGCTTTTTCCCGTCTTTCCAACATCATGGAGTAGTAGAGTGACCGTTTCGCCGATGCGCCCTCGGGCGGCATATGGGAGGCATGCCATCATACCACCTGATAAATGGTAACGTACCCCGTTTTGTACCCATATATCTAAATATGTTAATTTGTTACCGTGGCCGGTGTTCTGTGTATCTTTTTACCTATTTTTATTATTATTATTATTATTGTGATTATTATTCATGTGTAATTTTTTTGTCCCGGTAACCATTCTTGGAGCCGTTGGTTTTGGCTGTCCAATATATTTTACACCTCGGTAACCATTCGTGGAGCCGTTGGTTTTGGTTGCTCAATATATTTTATATCCCGGTAACCATCCAGTGGAGCCGTTGGCGGGTTTTTTATCTATTTATATATATTTACTTGTTTCCATGTTTATTGCCGATTATTAATATTTTTGTTCGAGTTTTATGCCGTTCGGCTTTCTCGGTGCCAACTTAAATGCATAACTTAACTTCAATATATATTTCATTTTATACCTAATCATTGCATTTTAAGTTATTATTATTCTTATTATTTCTAATTTTCCTTATGTTCCACTACGTTAGAAATCCACGTCGCTCCGGCCCATCAAGTCTCGGCTCGTGGTTGGCTAACCTTGTTTAGGCGACAGGCGACCACATGACTTTCGGTGTCAATTTACACGTACTGACGGTGCCGAAACGTCACAAACCTTTTACTAAATTTTTTAATTTAGTTATAAATTCTCAAAATATTATATATTTTTCACAACAAAATAGTTTGTATACGTTCGTGATTTTGGCGGATTTTGTAAGAATTTGAATATTAAACGCTAATAACATTTTTGAACTGTTTTCCTAACAATTTTTTTGTTTGGTCGTCATAAGAAAAGTTTATGTTAAATCTAGTGTTGAATTCTCAAAACTTTGATATGAATAGAAATATTTTTATGCATTTTTAACTACAAAATAACTTACACATTTTCGTGATTTTGATTGGTTTTGTAAGAATTTGAACTTTAAACGCTTATAAAAAAAAATGTAAATATTTAAATACTAAATATTTTTAAAACGGAATTCAGAACCACTTACAAACAAACTTGTTATGAATTTTCAATGCTTAGTTATAATAACTGACCATTTTATACATTTTTAACTACAAAACAATTTGCAAATGATCGATGATGAATTTCGGCCAAAATTTGAAGTTTAAATGCGAACTCGGACCCGGTAAAACACCTATGAGGAAAATTTTATCTAATGCTGTAAGAAGCCCAATTTTTGAAATTTTAATTTCTAAGTCCTTAAAATAACTTTTAAAAAATTTAAAAAAAAGTGTATTATTAATGATGATATATTTCATGATGTTTTAAAGATATCGAAAATCGGGCTTCTTACAGCACTAGATAAAATTCTCCTCTACAATTTTGTTTATAGGTGTTTTTTCAATTAAGCCACTCAGTAACCCATATTATTGGAAGGCGCAAACTATGTTTTATAAGAAAAACTCATAAAATTACTGCCGACTGGTGCTGCTGCGTTTTTATACCAGAGTTCGATAACGTTCGTTACCCCCCGATCCGCTACAACTACCGCTTCATAGTTCATAACCTGTTTTTGACGAGTACCCACCGGCAGCGATAAGCTTTACTAATAATAATACCATAATTACATACCACCACGACATAACAATAATAATTTTATTCTTTTAATCGCAACTGTCTATATTATAATATTCCAATTCGTATTATTTTATTTGATTTAAATAGTAAAATAAAATTATAAAAATTAGTGGAAATAATTATCCGATGTTGACAATTTTTTTAACCTGTTTGAAATGTTCCGTTATACATAATTTTTTTTCTGAGAATAAAAAAATATAACAATACCTGTAAACTTTATTAAGTTACATTCAAATTTCAAATAGGTACGCAAAATTTTAAAAGGCCCCATAGGAATTAGGTTTTTTAATTTGTTGAATATTATTACCCATAAAAAACAAAGTTCGGTTTATGTCTCAGCAGTGTATTTTTTAACTTCTTAAAAATGAATTAGGTATTGTTAAATAAAAATAAACAATTTTTATATATACAGAAATATACAGTAATTAAATAATTAAAAAAAAGTCAGCAAGTGGGTAACGCTTTAATGACTTGCTGTACAGTTAGTTCGACAGCTATAGTGGGTCACTGCAATGGATGGTATTACATTTGAATTCTATGATAGAAAATCATTGTATACGAAAAACGATTCTGAGCGGAGACGGCCTGTCAGCCTGGGATACTTTAAAGGTTGTTTCACACGAAGCAAATGTTCGCGCGGCGAACGCGATTTTAAATCGCCGCGAACATTCGCTCAAAATTAAACACCTGTATTTAAGTCACGGTATTTACACAGAAATA
Source organism: Neotoxoptera formosana (assembly GCA_022818045.1). NCBI lineage: Eukaryota > Metazoa > Arthropoda > Insecta > Hemiptera > Aphididae > Neotoxoptera > Neotoxoptera formosana. The sequence goes on from CM040630.1 coordinate 4,027,554, forward strand.
ATCGCTTGGATACAAGTTGCGAACAATCGCAAGAAATCGGTCATGTTCAATTTTAGGCGAACATTCGGTGCGGGCGGTTAAAATTAAACGTATTGTTTTGACTGGCTTGATACACACTGCGTGATTTCCGACGCGAATGTTCGCCGTTCGATACTTCGATATCATTCAAACATCGTTTACCAAAGTATCAACATTATACTAATTTTGTAGATATACCGTTACCTATGTTTTAAAAAGTCAATTTGGAAATCAAGCCGTTAATATTTTTATATTATTAAAAATTTAATTCATATTTATTAATTTATTATTAATATGAGTTACGACGTAGAAGAATTTATATTGGAAGTATCTGTGGAAGATTCTATATGGAATATTAGTACCTAAGTTATAAATATTATTTACAATTTATAATAGAAAAGTGAATCTAGTTGATACCTTCCTAGAGTGGTCAAAATTAAAAATTCCTAATAAATAGTTTTGAAAGCGTCTTAAAAAACAAAAACAAAAAATAGTAATTTTTACGCAAAACCAATTTTTGAAAAAATTAATTTTATTTGTTTATATGAAACTCAAAAACAAATAACCGTAGACACTTGAAATTTTCACCAAATATTTATGTTTGCATTTTCTTTAGGTATATGGTAATATTTTCGAATTTTTTTTACTTTTTTTGAAGTATTTATAAGCTTGAAAAAAAAATTTTCACTTGGTAAAAAAGTATGAAAATTTAACTCAAGGGTCCTCATAAGATGTTTTTTAAACTGATAAAAAATATGAAAGAAATATGAGCATGATTATATTGTATTTGCATTTAAAGTTCAACATTTTAAATTTGCAAATAATTTTTTAGTTTGAAATTCATAAAAGTTTTTCTCAGCATATGTAACATAAGAAATTTTAATAGAAGATTCCCCACAAATTTTCCTATACCTAAACAAAAATTGTTAATCATTTATAATTATATATAGGTAAGTAACTATTCTATTATTTATACTATTTTCATAGAAGCCAAAGAATATCATGATAGAGTAGCAAAGCACGTGAGTTGGCTGAAAGTGGGATCGACTGTGTTGAAGAATTATGAAACTCTTGAAGAGACAGAGAAGCAGAAACAAAGTAATTAATGTTTTTTTACTTATAAATTACACATTTTAATAATAATAAACACACAGACTATATCTATAATAACTATTACCTATTTACAGTCATTTTACTCCAGAAAAAGTGGAAAACTTAAAAGATACCTATCGGAGAAAATGTATTACGAAATCAGGGCAAGCTGCTAATAAAATTAAAAAATATATTTATTCCGATATTTTGGAATTTTTGAAACCAACAATGGATAATAGAAGGTTAGTACTGAGTGCTTTGATAATAAACAAAATTAATATTTATATTACGTAACTACTAATTTATACTTAAATAACTTATGTAACTTATATTATAATTAATATAAATATAAATACTTATATAAATTTAATTAATTTATACTTACTTCTTAGTACCTATGTATATTTAAAAAAACCATCCCTATTTTAGGACTGAAGGTAATTTTAATGACGATACCGACGATGATGTTAATGAAATTGAAGATGATGCTGAGGATGAAGAACAAACAATTGAAAACGTAGAAAAAGAAGTGGAAAAAGAAATGCATACAAAGAAGCCTGAGGTAAAGACACCTAGGTTAGGAACATTAAAATCAAAAAAGTATAGTGATAACAATATGTCCCAATTTGAAAATCAACTCGTTGATCTCATGAAAAATAAGCAAACTGACAATGATCCAGATAAATTGTTTTTACTGTCACTTTTACCAAAGTTCAAATCATTAAATGAAGACCAAAAACTTAATGTCCAAATAGAAATGTTAAACATATTTCGTAAAATTAATAACCCACAACCTGCACTTATTCAATATGGACAACATTTTTCAATTCCCAGCATTCAACCACTTCATCCATCATTTGTGAATTCATATGTACAGAACCCATCTAATACATCACACCCAATTTATGCCCAAAATTATCCAAATCATCCTGTCAATAATTCCCAAAACTGTCAATCTCCTTATGAAGATAACGGCTCACAAATGTAGTTGTTAGGTACCTAAAATATTGTACATTTGTATTTGTTTTTTAATACTATTATTTAATTATATATACAAATATCATATTGATTTTTATAAATTTATTTATATTTTAAAGTGAACCCAAAGAAGTATGATTTTTTTTTTTTTACTTGTTTTAATATACCTAATTATAAAGAAATATAAATCTTGTTTTTGTTTATTTATGTGAGTATATACCTAACCATTACAACTTTTATTTTTTTGGGCAAATTTAGGTTAATTGTAAGTTATCGCATTTAAAAAAAAAATATAAATTATGTTTGTAATAAATTACCTACCAAATGGCCAATAAGTAGGACTATCATTAATGACATCTTAAATTAAGTTTAATTATTAATTGCAAATTTGTAAACATTTTAATAATAATCATATTTTTGACTTGTTTATATAGGTACCTAAACAATATTGAAAACTCAAAGTAAATAATAATACTATTATACAAAAAAAATATTATTAAATACATAATTTTTAATAACATGTGCAGTTCTTAATAACTATATAAAATAAAAATGCTAAGAAACTATTAATTATTATATATCACATAACCTTTTAAGTAATCAAAAAAATACATTTTAATAATAATCATATTTTTGACTTGTTTATATAGGTACCTAAACAATATTGAAAACTCAAAGTAAATAATAATACTATTATACAAAAAAAAAAATATTATTAAATAGATAATATTGTATAATAACATGTGAATTTCTTAATAACTATATAAAATAAAAATGCTAAGAAACTATTAATTATTATATATCACATAACCTTTTAATTAATCAAAAAAAACATACTAAAAAAAATGAAATAACGATAGTAACTAAGATTTTCTAATTACTTTATTCTGCCAGCTTAATGCATGACTAGGATCATTTACATATCTAATAAAATACTCTCTCACATCTTTGGCACTAGTTGAAGAGTTTCCCACTCCTCTTCTTTCGGTAATACACTCCAAAGGACAACCGAGAGTATGTTCGATGTTATATCCGTCCCGACGCCGAATAAAATTATGTAACACGCAACATGCTTTTGTGATGGTAGTAGCCATGTCCGGATCGACTAAAATGCTAGTTTGGAAAATTCTCCATTTTTGTGATAAAATGCCAAAGGAACATTCTATTGTTTGCCGGGCTCTTGAAAGACGGTAGTTGAATATTCTTCTTTGGTCATTTAATGACCTACCGGGAAACGGTCTTAACAAATTATTATGTAGGGCGAAAGCTTCATCACCCACAATTACAAATGGTTGAGGTTCACCGAAATCATCACCTGGTAAATTGCTAGAAGGAGGAAAATTAATTTTATTTGAGTAAAGTTTTTTCCCAAAAGACGATTTTTTAAAAATGTTGCAATCGCTTTCTTTTCCATAAGAACCAACATCTATTACTCGAAAACAGTAGTTTGAATCACAGACTGCCAAAAGAATAAGAGAAAAATATTGTTTATAGTTGTAATATAGTGTCCCACTGTTTTTTGGGCATTCTACCCTAATGTGTTTGCCATCAACAGCTCCAACGCAATGAGGAAATTTGGAAGTTTTAAAATATCCATTTGATATTTCTAGCCAATCTTGAGTTGTAGGTGCTGCCATTTCAATGGGTTGCAGTATTTGCCAAAGAACATCACATGTTTCAAAAACTATTCTGGAAATAGTTGACACACCCACATCAAGAACTCAAAATGTAGAGCTGTAAAATTCGTTCCAGTAGCTAGATAACTAAAAAAGAAGCATTTTTTTTATGTCTGTGTACAGTGTACACAATAAGTATAGCCGAAATAATGCTTCGATTTTTAACTTCAGTATTTTTTCCGCAATCTAGTTGGTACTTTAGGGGGTTAAAAGTAAAAAATGTCCAATAGTTTTTAAACATTGCATTTCAAAAATTAATTCAGTGTATGAAATATAATAATATACTTTAAAAGTTTCAATAACCCTAAAAAATATATTTAAATTACAGCGAAATGAATAATATCGTTATTTCTTCATACACCAAAAAAATTTAAAAATATTTTGTTAATTTTTGAGCTAATTATAGGACTCTATAATTCATCATCGAACATTTGCAGACTTATTGTACTACATAAAGGAAAACTTACTTCTAAAATTAAAGAATTAAGAAAAAGGCACAAGAATAGTCTAGAAATGTCAACTAATAATGTGCTTAAAGATGGAGAAGGAAGTTGTTAGAATGTGATGGCAAGTGGCCATGATAATATGTACACTGTCAACAGTCTTGTAAAGTATTCGAATAAATGTATTCAAATAAAACTATTCGAATACTTTTTTTGTATTACGGTAACATTTTTAGTGTAAGGGGGGAAACCATTTTCGAGTATCTAATTCCCTGTAATTTTAAAATACTTTAACTTTTTTACGCAAGGGGGAAAATCCTGGGCAAAGATTTTAAAATCTCCCTGTAAAATTCTATACTATAAATTTTTTTGTGTGAGAGCCAAATGTGTGGACGTATTTTTAATCCCCCTGTGATGTGCCATAGGACATTTTTGGTGTCCTCCAAGGGAGACATTCCCACTTAAAATTGAGTGATTACCACGGGAAAAAAACGTAAAACTCAGAACATACAAATCTATAATACTACTCCCTTATCATCTGATCTCTCTGATCTATCCACACTTCCTCCAGGTCATTTTCTGGTGGGAAGCTCTTTGTCTCTCTGCCAGAACCTGATTTCACGACAACACCTCTCAATAGGTTAACGAGGTGGAGAAGAGTGAGTCATTTATTGCAAGAGTTTTGGCGCCGCTGGTCAAAAGATTATTTAGTTCAATTACAACAACGTAATAAGTGGGAAAGTGACCGAGGACCTAGACTTCAAGTTGGCACTGTTGTAGTCATGCGTGATGATAATCTTCCCCCGTTGCGCTGGGAAATAGGACGAGTTGAAGAAGTGCATGTTGGAAATGACGGAGTCATTCGTGTGGCAACTATTTCAACTTCGAACGGTCAATTCAAACGAGCAGTCCGATTATTATGTCCTTTGCCCTTCGAAGGCAATCATAATTAAATATTATTATTATTGTTTTTCCTTGTATTAATTTATACTTATGTTCTGATATTGAAAATTGTATTATTTATTATTATTTATTGAAATATCTCAAATTATTATTTCAAGGTGGGCGGTATGTTAGGTCTGACGCGGCTACGGCGGTGTTCGTTTTGCGGTAAGCCGGTCTTGTCGTGTGGTGACCAATAGATAAAGACACGGAATGTTTTGTACGTACGAATTGTTTATTTTGACAACCAAAAAAAGATATAACAAAGACTGACGGCGGTGTGTTGCACATTCGTTTCTGGAGTCGTCTCTCGTCGGTGTCGATAAGTATTGGTGAGTGGTGACGTCTCTCATCACAGACAGTTGGCGAACGACCCCGAGGCCGCTGGCGGCTGGTACTCGTCCGGCACGACTTATCTTCCCGTCCCACCTGTGCCTTTGCAGGGCGGTGGGGAGGAGTCGACCGTGTCGCGCTGTTGTCACCCGTGGTGGTGGTTGGTAAGAGAGCAGACCGGTCGCTGCGGTACCTGTACTTTGTACCGGTTTGCCGTTGCGTACCGTGTCATAATCCCCCGCCAAACCGCCACACGGGTAACGGACTTGCCCGGTGTCGGTGTCCCGCTTTGGAGCGGGTGGCTTGCACTACCTCTTGCTTACGCTCGAAGTAGGTTTGCCTTTCCAACATGTTGACGTTTGAATTTGCCTACCCATGTGTACCGTGTATGCGGCGTTATCTCAAGAGACTTCCTTGTTAACAAGAAAATCGTGTCCTAGTAACGCGTCGCAATACAAATTGTCTAGTATAGTTGCCTCAAATTTTACCTCTAGTGCACCTATCCTAGCTTCGAAAGTGGAGGTGCCACTGGTTGTCGCAGTGTGACCATCCGCCAATCGGACGGAACTCGGTGGTCCGTGGGTGGTCGTTTTCCCGTATTTACGGGCTACGGTCGGATTTACGTACGATTTTTGTGTCTGCAAGTCTAATAGCGCTGTTACGAAGCCTGACAGAAATTCGAGTTCGACCGCGGGGGTCGGAATTTTGTCCGGGCGTGTTCGCGTGACGTTATTAGTCGTATTTGCATTGGTTGAGCGGGACAACTGGTTCTTAACCGCAACAGAGACTGTCTGGTGGTCGGTGTTAACCACCATGACCATACTGTCCCTATCGGTTGCCTCTGTGCTCACCTGATGCTCTACGGCCGCAGACTGACCTAATGCGGGGATGTGCGCAGTGTGTGTGCTGGCGTCCCCGTCACCTATGGAAGTGAACACTCGCGTCCCTGTTGCCTTTGTCCCTACACCTGTGGCTGCCCCATGAGCCGGTTGTGGTTGAACACACATGTCACCGGTGAGGTGAGTGTGTTCGATGGTGGGGTGGCGTAGGTTGGGGGTCTGTGAGCGAGTGTCGTAAGGTTTTGTGACGGAAAAAATTTTCGCAGTTGACTGTTCGTTAATACGAACTGCCGAACTGCGTGCTTTTCGATTACATAATTTTGTTCCGTCGGTACTACCGAATGTAGTGGTTGATGGGAAGGGGGTGGTGATGAGTCTAGAGGGGGTTAGTACCCGTCGACTCCCCCGCCGTTTCCCGACCCGGTGGGCCTATGTGTCGACCTGCGTGCTTCGTATGGCGCTTAATGTGACGCGCCATCCGTGTTGTCCGTATAATCGAGGTGTACTCCGCGCGTGAAAAACGGTCGGTTATTCACGGCGGCAATGCGGCTAGCGCTCGGCTGAGTGCCGCCTGCATTGTTGTGCGCACGACCTACCCGATTCATAACTCTCGTGTATGCGAGATGTCATTTGTACGGGTGACGGGTGATTAAGGGACTGCGGTACCACATATAGTTGTGAGGCTGTTTGTGCGGGTGCTGCGCGCGATTCTTCGAAGAACCGCGCATGCTCGCCTCTAGCGCTCTTAAACGTGCCTCGAACGACGTGTCACTCGTTCGTTTGTGGCAACGTTTGTTTCAACCTATGTAGTTGAGCCACTGCGATACTTAGAGTATCGGTCCCCAATTTTTGCACGGACTCACCCCAGTGCTCAATGGACTGGGAGCCGCTCCGTCCGACACGGCCGTCCGCGGGTGTTTGTAGGACTGTGATGTCCGCCAAATTTCCCACGGCCGATAACACGTCGGACGGACGCACCTCCGTGCCCACCAGCGTGGACGTCATGAATTCTTGATTTCCCGTACTACCGGTAAATCCTTGAATTTCCGGCTGTACGGGATTGAACCTAACGTCCACCAGGGGCGGATAGGCATGGTCTGACCGGCCCGGGAAAAATGGAATTTAGCGGCCCACATGATCATATCCAAGATCTAACAAAATAATTTACTCAACTTCGAGGGAACCAACTCAGCATCCCCCCCCCCCTAGGTTTTGATAGGAATAACTTGAATTTAATATTACTCTATTAAAAGTTACAATTACATTTTTTGTTATTTTACTTCATCACTGTATTAAAGTGGTAATATCATATTTTTTTACCATACCACTTTTCTACTCTATTATAGTAGATTATTTCATAGTAGAACTTACTGCACTAATTATAAATGTATAGCTGTACAAGGTAACTTGACAAATTCACTTATATTATTCTGGTTGTACTGGTGAAAAAAAAAGTAACTAACTCTTTAAACATGTATACATTTATCAATAAACACAAGTAGGCATGTATAATATTTTATAAACTTATAATGAATAATATAAATGAACAAGTATGTAATATAATATTAATATTTATTTTGTTACTAGCTGATCCCGTGCACTTCGTTGCCCATTAAAAAAAATTAATAATGCCAAATCTATATGAATAATATATTTTATTTTATAATATAACGGTTAAAATATACTAAGTAATATCGTTACAACAATATTCAATTTATTTTGGGTCATTATGTATTTTTATTCGTTTTATCTAGAAAATTCTGATCCGTCTCATTCTGTCCCGCCCAGCGTTGCCTGAGGCCAAATATTAAGTTAAGATTAACCTCAAGCGATTTACATGCATCCAAACCACCAAGGTATAATTCACTGAATTGGATCGCGGAAATATGTGAGCAGTAAATTATCAGGTAGGCAATCCACCTGCGGTGGATTGCGGACCCCATGAGGTGCGTAAGACCTATGCCAAAAATTATTTTTTATAAATGTATAGCTGAACCGGCAACGCTTTGCTATTGCTAGTTTTTCCATAGGTAAATTTGACCCAGTGAACTTAGTATCACCTACAATTTATTCATCTTTTATATAGCTGTCCTATACTGACCGTTCCGGGATTTCACTGGCTTTTATAGACACATTTTCAACTATAGATCTTTGATACAACGACGGCAATTGCGAGTATATTGTAAGTTATTAGTACGAAGCGAATGACAGATGTCGGGTAAAAAGTGTTTTAACGCGTTTATAGTCGACACCACTGAATACGACGTAAGGCGTTAATTTTTTTTACATTTTTGTTATTTTTTTCAACACCCAATTAATTTTTCCACACTAAAACCTTCCCCTAGTCTAGACTTATTTAATAGTGAAAACCGAACTAAAATCCGCTGTTTACTTTTTGAGATTTTTGCGACCAAAAAAACAAACGCTGTCTCTTTATATAATAGTAAGATAACTCAGTTAACAAAACTAAGATTAGCCACGCCTATAATAATCCTTGAGTTTAGATACATTCATTAGTAAAAACCAATAGCTAAGTAAAAAGCGAAAAAAAAATTGCAACCGTTACCGTGAATCGAACTCGAGACCATGTCTTTAAAAGATTTAAAATCCATCCTTGATTAATATTGTGCACTTAAGAGGCGATAACTTATCGCACAGCATACAAACTTAGATAGTAGCCGATTCTCAGACCTACTGAATATGCATATAAAATTTTATGAAAATCGGTCAAACCGTTTGGGAGGAGTATTTTAACTAACATTGTGACACGAGAATTTTATATATAAGATTATATCAATAATAATAATAAAACAAGGAGTACTTTGCACGTTCGTGAAGTTGGCCCCCCCACATGGCCTCAAGAACTTCAAACCGGTATCAAAATTTTGCAATTTTTATGCAACTAATTGCATGTCTCGGGAAAAAATTTGCAATCTTTCGTGGGGCCCTTAAAAACCAAAATACTTATGGGGGGGCCAACTTCACGTAGCCCCCCTACATGGCCTCACGGACTTCAAACCGGTATCAAAATTTTGCAATTTTTATGCAACTAATTGCATGTCTCGGGAAAAAAATTGCAATCCTTCGTGGGGCCCGTAAAAACCAAAATACTAATGGGGAGGGGCAACTTCGCGTAAGCCCTTCCCTCACTTGATGCCATGGTCCCTTAGACTTCGAATTAGAGTGGATTGATCGGTTTCAAAGAAAAATAATATGATTTTTCCATTATATATATTTTTTTATATTTACATATTTTTTATTTAGTATTAGTACTTACCTACCTTTACCTATAATATATAATTGCAGCAAATTTACTGAATATATTTTTTCATTTTTTACATTGAAATTTTGCAGTGTATTTCTTATATTTGTCGATTAAAATTTTTTTTTAAATTTAGTATAGAGCTATAAATAGAAAATTTAAAATATTTTGAATAATAATCAATTCAAATATATAAAACAATCCTTTTAAAAATAATAAAAATGCATACATAAGTTTTGAAAATTTCCAAGAAATAATATAATACATTTTCATGAAATTATAAACAATTTTTTTAAATATTAAAATACATAATGATAAATAATATAATAATATTTGGTGAAAATATAAAGAATAATATTGTATATTATAGTTGTAAGCTACTACATAACATTATGTTCAAATAAAAATAATTTTTAACCTTTAATTTTTAATCTTTGAAATATTTCTTTATTTACTGTTCTAAAATACAAAACTTGTGTATATACTTAATACATAAGTACTTTGTACATAATATAAAACCTAAATCAAATAAAAATAAACTTAAAATAAAAATAATCGTAACCGATGCACCTTTATGTTTTATTTAAAACTTAATGTATACTAAACAATGCGGGTTCGCCTTTTTATCTCCCGTTGAAGAAAATCTTTTGATTTTTTTTTGTAGATCATTGTGTGTTTCCCAAGTACCGTCACTTTTACGGATGTATGAAATATAATGACCCATTCCATACGCCAAAACACCATAAAACATATATCTATAACAACATTTTAACTCATAAATATTAAATACCGTAAAATGGGGTGAATAGAAACACTTTTCAACTTTGATGTATAATATAAACTTTTTTATTTGGGCTACAATGTTTATCAATACACCAAAATATGGGTATCTCCGAGTACTTTAATTGCGTGTATTCAAATTTTTTTTATTTTTAACAGATTATTTTCTTTATTTTTTTAAGTGCTCTGTTTCTATTCACCTGCTAGGTGGGGTGAAAAGAAACAAATATACATTTTCAATAGTTTTTATTATTTGAACACTTGTAAGGTGTATAGAAACAAAATATAAAATTTAAAAAATAGTACAAAATACCTAATTCCAAAAAAAAAAAACAATCTTAATCACAGTACTTTTGTGTTCAGTCTAATCAATATATGATTTAATTATAAAACTAAATAAATATAACAAAAAATACAATCTTAGTCACAGTAACTTTCTGTTCAGACTTTTTTCAATAGTTAACATAATTTAAAACTATAAAATTGAAAAAAAAATATATATAGGTATAACAAAAAAACAATTTTTTTCACAGTAACTTTCTGTTCAGGCTTTTAACTTATTAAATATTTTTTATAACTAATCTCGTGTTTAGGTAAGGCAGTATGTTATTTACCTATTATAAACTTTTAAAGTCCAGTTTGAACTTAAGTAAACCACGGTTGTATGGTGTCGGGTTATCTAATTTCCCTATAATCTGTTCAAATTGAAACTCAAATTCATCTTTAACATTAGGGAAACAATAAATATATCCATTGAAATCCCTTGTGTTTTTTTTCCTAAGAAATGTTCTTAAATAACCACCATTGGTTTTTTTAATAATTTGTCCAATAAAATATGTGTAGTGCACCTTGCTTGTTGATGGTTTATTAGAAGTTGAATTAAAACCAACAAGATACCAATCATCTTCAATTACATCTTTGTTGTGCTGAATAAGATGTACATTTTTAAAAACTTTTTCATTTTTAACAACATAAACTTCTGTGGATCCATTATTTTGATTTATATTAGTCTCAATATTATCTGAACTGATATTTGAATCACTTGTACTAGAGGTATCTAATTCATTTATTTCTTCCTCTGATGAAACAGTTTCCACGCTTCTGCCGGGTTGTACATTTAATCTTTTTCTGGTCTGTCTCTTTTTGGTTTGATCTGAAGGCTGCATTTCTTTTAAAAAATCTTTAAGTGTTGTAGATAGAGCAGCCTCAATATTAGGATCAGTTTTGTCTATATCGTCGGATGGTAACATATCAAGAACTCTTTGTCGATTTAATGGAGCTATTCCACATTTGTTAAAACCTGCCACAATATTTTCAGAACCATTTTCTTGTATTTTCAACCACAATAGTTTAAGCAATCTAGGAAATCTATCTTTTGGGAGTGAGCATTCATCCTTTCCTTCTGTTTTTTTCCACTGTTCTAATATATTTCTCCAATGTATTTTTAATGGCCTGAAAAAGGCTACATCAAGAGGTTGAGTCAAGTGTGTGGAATTATTTGGTAAAAATACAAATCTAATATTATTTTCCTTACATAATTTAATCGAATCAGTTGACAAATAGCTTGATAAATTATCTCCAATTAGTACTTTTTGTCCAGATAATTTACTGAAGTAAGGTAAAGCAATAGATTTTATCCAATCATCAAAACACAGACTATCGAACCAACCTGATGGGCTTCGATTAAACCTTGCACCTTTAGGACCACCAATTCTCCAAGACTCGTGTAAATGTTTTGATTTGTACACTGTAGATGGTGGTAAAAGTGTGCCATCAGCACATGCAGCAAACATTATTGAAATTGAAGTCTTGGTGCTGTTTATAATTCTCTCAGGATACCGAGTTCCACGTTTGGTGATAATTTTACGCCTTCCTGGGTCGTCCGTCAAGTTAGTCTCGTCATAATTTATTATATGGGATAAAGGTATTCCTTCCAAAGATATTGTCAAATTATCAAAATACTGATTAATAGTTTCTCTAGAAACTGCAGCTCTACACCTTTTAATATTTTGGCACAACCGTACAGCTAAAACATCACTATGCCTGGTTAAAAAACTATGCGCCCACTCTTTACCTGGCATATTTGATCTTCCAAATCTTTTAACCTTCTTACCTCTACGATCCAAATAACCTTTTACCAATAAACGTAAGTCTAACCTATCAAGAGGAAACCCCCATTCAGCACATAGCAATATATTATCAATTAAAAGTTTTTCTTCACTTAAACTTAATGATGTTTGCCCACCTTGCTTTTTGATGTCTTTATTCTTTACATGGCGATAAATAACAGAGTAGTGAATCCCGTATACCTCCTGTGCTTCACGATAAGTCATTCTCTTTCTTTTAATTGCATTGACAGCATTTGCGAGATCAATTGGATTTGTTTTTTTATACATTTTTGAACGACAACCTTTATCATAATTTCGTGGCATTCTGTATGTTTCTATTCACCACATTTCTATAATTTGTTAAACTAAAATTAATAAACTCTGAGCGGATTGAAATAAAAAAATTATACTTACGTGTTATTAAAGCCAGCAATATACTGCGAAAAATTAACTAGGAAAAGAAATTTAAAAAAGAAGTTTACATTATGAACGGTAACTTTGAATTTTGATAATTTTTCATTGATAAGGATTACCACATGCTTCTTATCAATAATATGTGTATGGAGGTAGAACAAAACAACACGTTTCAATATAAACGAGTTTCGTACTAATGGATATTGGATTTAGTGAATGTTTCGTATTGATAATACTAAAACTGAATTGTAAAAAAATAAAAGATAACATTTTCCTGATTTCGTTTCTATTCACCTCATCGTTTCTATTCACCCCATATAACGGTAATTAATATTTTTTTCAAAATAAACATGCATTGAAAAGTAATTCTATCAATTCGTTAAAATATAAATTAATTACCTTGAATTTTCAATAATCAATTCCAATGGAAATTCACGAAGTGGAATTTGTTGATTGCCAGCGAAGACGTCGGTTTCAATAAATAAATGTGATTGAAGGTGTATTGTTCCAATCACTGTTCCTGTGCAATGGTCCAATGGGCATTCTATTTCTTTGGGAAATACATATGTTTTTAATGCATCATTCAACTATAACTGTAGCTATAACTGTAGGACTTGGTACATCTCTAGTTGATTGCGGGCAGTTGATATCGTTAGAACATATCATACGATCAATTGCTGATGGAGCTGTTTTTAATAATTATGTAACCATAAATAGTACATTGCATCTTGCATCAATAACTTTAACATTATTTATGCTTTCTTGTTCTTCAAAAATATCTTTAAGAATATCTAAGCGTGTCATATAGGATATTTTACTTGTACCATTTATTGCTAAATTTTTACAAAACTGTAATAGAGTATTATTACTAGCATCTATAAAAGATTTATACTGAGGATGGTCAATATCATATGCGCAACATCAATACGTATAAAACATTGAGGTAATTGTCTATCTTGGCCGATCAATATGTTGAAACAATTATCCAAGTAAGAACGGATACTAATCCCGTCACAAAATGTTCTCGACATAGCACCTAAAAGCGCCATGGAAAAATCCCACACAGCTTCATCAGGTGGTCGAATTCCAGAGTTAAGCCAATCACCAAGCCATTTGTATATTGTGAGACAATTTTGTTTTTCAGATATCATCTGGGTGATCGGTATTTGTCCATACCCAGTGTTTACAACAGCTTCATACAAGAAAATGTGGCTTGATAATAAATTAAGATATGAACGCTTAATTTTTTTTACCAACCCACCAGTTGCATCAATAGAAATTTTTGTGTAAGATTTACATAAATCTTTATAAATAACTAATTGGTGATTACTCCAGTAATGCACAATCAATGGATCAATACTTATAGAATGTATTGAACCAGAAAATTGAGAGTTATGTTTCAACTCAACTAACGACTTAAATGGACACTTTTCTGTTATACTTAAAACTTTATCTTTATATTCCTGTTTAGCTTTGCGGAGAACTGGAAGTCCGTATAAATTTGGAGGGGAAATACGGCCAAATTCCATATCAGAAACATTATCTCGCCTCCAATTACTGGCTAGATCTTTTGATAATTGCCTTCCAATTTCATTCCGTTTTTCGCCTTTCAGTGGCCTCTTACTTGTATGTTCTAACTCACATCCTTTAGTATTTTTGGTCCGGATATTGATGTAAAGTGGATCTCCATCATTTGGTTCGTTATCACTCCATCCAAATAATTTATTGTCGCAATCTTTACACCCGGCATAAAATGTGAAGAAATAATTCTATTTAATAAATATTTCTTTTGTAAATAAAGTTGCAGGGTAGCTCATGCTCTGATAAAAAAGCTTCATTTATTATGTCTGACCAAATATTTTTTTTGAAAACGTTGTATTTTCTTCTCTTATGCTTTTGGCGGTATTCTATAATCGAAGGTTTAAACTCTAAGTACTTCTCAAAAGGAATATAAAAATTAAATAATGTTGTAGAATCATCGATAACTCTTCTGCTATCTAATAATTCTACACGATTGTCAATATTTTCTTCTTCGGTGTCTTCGTCTGATTCACTCGATACACTTTCTTCGTCAGTAGTCTGTTCTACGATACATGTATGTTCAATATTTAGACTTTCCTTTAGTTTTGTTTGAAAGTTATGTAGATCTTTGTATACTGAAATAAATAAATTTAAAGGCTTGACTTTAAAGTTTAATCTTTCTGATATCTTTGTCCATATTGGGTGTGTATTCGATTTTAATTTTTCATTATCAAACAATTCAATTTTATATTCTTCAAGAACATTAAATATAGAATTTGAATCGATCGCTGGTTTGCGTCCTCTTTTCTAAAGTTAAGTAGATATAAAAATAATATTATTGCCTAATTATATTCAGACCATATTATCATCTAAATTCAATGTATTTAAAATCAAACAAAAGTATTTTCATTTAAAAAAAAAACAATTTTTAAGTATGATTCATACGTTACAAATCAAACGTTACAAAATGTATAACACCTCTTAACTTATAAATGTTTTCTTTTAATAGTATTTGTTTTTCAATTGATTAAAGATTTGATTTATATGGTTTTTCCAGGAATATTTCATTTTTAATTGTCCGAGCAAGCGAATGACCCCTCTCGTAATTTCCATAATAACTCAAAATTATAAAAAAAAAATATGAAAAAAGTGCAAAAAACAAAAAGTACAAACTGGGTGTCGACCCGGGCGTCGCGCGCAGGAAAAAGGAATCAGACCACTGCACCATAATTCACTCTGACAAATTAGACCAAATTACTTATTTAAGAGAATTGTGAAAAAGCGCTTAACTTCATTTACCTGTAACTTAAAAACTAAGTCCGAGCCCCAAATTCTGATTTCACAAACGTTTTTTTCGTTAATAAAATGAATAAGCCAAAAAAAAAATGGCCAAAAAAATGGGTGTCCGTCCGGTAAAGTATAAAATTTCCAATTTATTAAATTATTTAATATTATTTTGGTCAGACGACTTAAAGAATTAGGTAAACATTATGCATACGTTATTTTTGTTCTCCATTAAAACAACGAGTTTTAGGCAATAAGCATAAATCAAAACATCGTTCCAGTCACCACTCATTCGTGTTTCAGAATTTGAAAGAACATAATCCAATCGTTACAGAAATATTCAATCTAAAAATAACTACTTTAAATAAAAAATGTTCACAGACAATTTCAGTTTTCAATTTTTTTAGTTTTTTATTCTATTAAATGTCAATAAAATTCTATTCGTTGGGACGTTCCTGAGTCAAAAAGTTTGCAAATTTAAGACAAAGTTCCCCATTAGTTGATATAATAGCGTTCGGAAAATATTATATATTTATATCATTGAATTCAAATTTAATACCATCCATTACAGTGACTCACTATTATAACCTACTGTACAGCAGAGTGTCATCCATTTACCCGATTTTTACTTTTGGAATATTCTTAGGAATTTTCTGCTAATTTTTTTACCTCTGGAATAACATCATTGGAAATTCCTTTGAAGTATTTTTGTACACTACGAATTACGATTTAATTATAGTTTTGAAGAATTGAATCTTACAAGATTAACCGACTATTATTAAAACAATAATATTATCAATTTCCAGTTTATTATACATTGTTTACGAAATATCGATCAGTATTACAACAGTAATGTTTTAGTCTACTTTTGGATCAGTTGCTGTTCGTTATGGCGAGTGTAAAACCTTATCAATTTGAACCAAATTGTATAAATGAGCGGGATTCAAACAATTTTAATGAAAATAATGATTTTAAAATTAACGTAGATAATCGAAGTGGTAAATTAAATTGGTGCAAATGTAGTCAGTGCGTAGTTATGACGACGGATCAAGAAAGCGTCTGTTGTCAAGAAAGTGAAAAAGTAAAACAAGTTAGTGGAATAGTTGGTTGTGTGACAAACAATGTTTTATTCAACAAACTAGTTTTAGACAAAGACGTTTTAAATATTTCTCGTCATAAAACGATTTTAAAGTCTAAAAAAAAACAGAAAAAAAAAGTATTATGTAAAAGTGAACCCCAAAATATAGTCTGGCGATACTTGGCTTACAAACAATTTATTTCGCGGATAAATGCATGGACAACGATTGGAAAGGGAAATAGGATAGTTATTCCATCATGTGTGATTTATAAAATAAGACAGACTTATCCAGAATAAAATGATGTATATGTAGGATTTCGGCCCAACGATAAACTTCCTACCTAATTTCTGTATTTTTAATTACCTACTGTATGTACAAATAAATTGTTTTTTTTTTCCAAATACCTACATATGTTACAAAAATTATATTGATTTTTTTTATTACAATACTTAAAATAATACTAAATAAATTTAAATTGTAAACAACGTTTGTATACATACTTGTAATAATAATAATAAGTTAATAAATAATAAAAATAAAAATAAAATACATTGTTTTGTCACTCATATGAACCAGATGTTATTTGTCATAAATAAATAATATCATAGCATGATATCATATTATATTCATATCACAAAGATAATACTTACATGTTTAGAAAATTATGTGAAATATTTAATGTTTAAAATCACAATATAGGAATCAATTTACTAAGAACAGTGAGAACATACCCGATTAGTAACACGTGTACGTCGCCGCTGCGAGTAGGATCTTATGACGTCACACGTTATTTTAAAGACGTCGTAATTCTAAAACTATTCAACGCAGAAAAATATTATTGGCGTCATTTTTTTTGTCAGATTTTTTGTGATTTTTTAAATACATGTCAATTTTGAGTGTTGTATGGTCCTTTAAATAGGAATTGTATTTAAAAGAATAAGTACAATATTTAAAAAAAATATATATAAATAATAAAAATATATTAGAGAATAAATAAATATGTATTAAAATAAAGTAAATAAATAAAATACATTTTCTAAGAAAAATAAATGTTCGTGTTAAATGAAAATAAATTGATGAATAAAGATTCAGAAGAAAATAACGCAAATAAAGAAAACGAAAAAACGTTAAAAAATCCACAATTGGGGCATGAAAATGTTTGCTATAGCATCAAAAAGTGGAATTGTTCATCATTTCGAGATATTATATGTGTGAAAAGGCACAATTCAAGAATCACATATGGGTCTTGGTTTAAGTGGTGACATTGTTATGAGACTGTTAGATTGTGTTCCTAAATTTGAAAACCACAAGGTAGCATTTGATAATTGGTTTAATTCTTATGCTCTCCAATGTCGTTCAAACTTTGCTGGAATACAGTGCATTGGAACAGTCAGGGCAAACAGAACAAGAAACTGCAAATTTACAAGTGATGTAAATATGAAGGTAAAAGGATATGGAACATATGAATATAAAATTGACACTACAAACAATATTTTTGGATGCTAGTGGTTTGACAATAAATTTGTACACATGTTATCTAATTACATGGGTGCTGAACCGACTGATGTTGTACAAAGGTGGAGTGTATCAAGAAAAAAATATGTTCCTGTTGGAAGGCCAGCATGCATCAAAGAATATAATAATTTCATGGGTGCAATAGATTTACATGACATGTTAGTAGAACTCTATAGAACAGAAAATAAAGTAAAGCGTTATTATTTTAGAATTGTACGTCATCTGTTGGGCATGTATGCAGTGAATGCATGGTTATTATATAGGCGTCACTGTAAACAATTAAATATTGATAAATATAAAAGTATGTTGCAATAATGTAAGTCAGATATTGCTGAAGGGCTCTTGCGCGCAGGTAAAGATAAGTTGAAAAAACCAAAAGGACGTCCATCACTAAGAACACCTACACCACCAACTAAAAAAAGTAGACTTTTTGCTGCCCGCCCAAGTGAAGACGTTCGGTTTGATAATGTTGATCAAGCAGAGCTTGCGCTAATGTGCAGTTGTGCATAAAATGTACAGTTCTAAATAAAAATGTGCAGTTCTTATTTAAATGTTGTGCAGTTCATAAAAAATATTATGATTTGAATTTTTAATAATTAATTTTATATTATGTCTATGAGCTTGTAAACATTTGACATTTTGTTTTCTGAAATTATTTGAAATTATGATTAAAACATTGATAATAAATATTTATCAATGATTATCAAAAGATTATAACAACGGTCATAAAACGGTTCTGAAACTGTGGTCATGGCCGTTGCGGTATGTCACCAGATATTATGATTATGTTCAAATTAATTGTGATAAGATATAAACATTTGAAAAAAATAATTATTTGGTTCTGTTAACAAATATGAAATAGGGTACAAATTGCAATTTTTTTTGAAAAAATATTGTTCATTGATGATTGATCAGTTTTCTGTGTTCTGCCAGTTACAGTGCCATCATGGAATCAAAAAAGGTATGTAAAGCAGTTTTATTTTCTTAGATAGTATTTTTTTTTGGAACAATCTACTTTACCGGACACCCTTTATTTTCAATTTTTTCAAAATACGTGTTTTTTTATGCTGAATTCAAATGTGTTTGAAAAAATTTCCGGAAACTTACCGTTCAAAAGTTATGGCAATTTAAAGTTGTCGATATTATAAAATATGGTAAATAACTAACTTCACCATAATTCATAACACTAAGTTGTAGCGCAGTGGAAACCACGGGTAAAATGTTAAAAGGCACTGGAGTTGAAATCCGACAAAATGTTATATATTTTTTGCACTTTTTTAATAAGTCAATTTTTGTAGGTCCGTCGGCTAGGGTCAACCCGAACTAGGAAATGAGTAACCAATTTGTAATAATTTGTAACCGCAAAATCAGAATTTGTAACCTACCTGTTGCCGCCCGAAAAGCAACAAATTAATAATTATTATTATAGACGTACGCACCGACCGCCGCACACTCACACACGGACAAATTGTGAATTACATTGTTTTTATTTTTGTATTATATTATGTTATCTTGTGAGTTATTATATAATATGTAGATTATCGCGCGACGGTTAGCATAGGTCGCCGCAGCTGTTATATTTGTTTGTAGTCTGTTCCGTATAGTTATTGCGGAACAATATTGTGCGCAAATCGCCGTATTACTTGTTCGTTTATTTTTTAGTGGGCACAAATTGCCGTCATATTAATTGTTCTTTTTTATATTATCTTGTGTGTGCGAATCACCACTAAGCATTGTTTGTTATAATATTATACCGTGTGGGCGCGAATCGCCCTTATATTAGTTATATTATATTACTATAGTGTGCGCTAATCGCCACTGAATATTATTGTTTGTACCTTTGAATTACAGTGTGTATTAGGTCCTGGTAGCGGCTGGCCAGCAGAGCACCGACAAAATTGTGAGTTATATTTATTATCTGTTATTATTATACTTGTTACGTATCTGAATTATTATTATTATTATTGCTACAGATCTGAATTATTATTATTATTATTGCATATCTGATTTATTATAATTATTATTATTGTTACAGATCTGTATTATTATTATTATTATTACATATAAGATTATTATTGTTATTATTATTATATATACGCTGTATTATTGATACTATCATTCGCTAACCAATAATACAGTAAATCAGTTACCTATCAAAACCGTATTATTTTTTATTATTATTTAATTGTAGCACACACACATACACACATATATACACACATTTACACACCCACCCAAACTCTAGCACTCACAGGATTTGCTCGGCGACCCTGTCCACTTTCTGTTGGGTGCTATACATATATACACACCATAACATAGGTCGGTTGGTGTGTACAGAGTGCGTTGCATTTTAAATTTTATCTTGTACTCGTTTGCAAAATTAATAAATAAGTAAAAATAGATCAATAGTATATTGTTTCTAATTTCTAATTTATATAATACAACTATATTATTATATGATAACAATTATAAGAAAACCCACATCAATGTGCAGTGTGATATCATAAACATTATATTCTACAATAACCAGTTCTTATGCGTATGTTCCTCGCGTTTATGTATACATATTTTGTTGTATGTTCCAATTCCAATATATATTTAATATTAATATTATATTATATCATATTTCTTAGTTATGACTGTTATGAGTTTATGACTTACTAATATAATATATAATATAGTGTCATATAATGATTAGTGATATTGATATATAATAATATTATTATATTGGTCATTGCCGCAATGCCGCCTATCGGAATATCTACAATCTTCGACAATATTTAATTATTATTTAAATATAATAATATGAAATCGCTCAAATCGGTATTTCCCGAATCCCGATAACCAGCGATCGACGACGACCATGCACTGCTGCCCGCAGGATTACGAATATGGAATAGCTGTATAATATACGAATTACGAATGTACGATAGTGATAGCCGAAAAATATTTATATATTACAAGACTATGGAAAAAACCCAACAATAACGATATTCGATAACAATCTACTATTTTTATGCCAAGTATAGACGTCATGAAGGATGGGTAAAGCGCTCCTAGCGGACTATGAGTGAACTTTTATCGGGTCACCAACACTTCAAGTACATTGTACATAAACCATAGTAGGTAGCATATTGTAGTATAACACACATGAATTCAGTGAAATTTATTTACAATTTGTTTTATTTTATTTCAATTTTCAATTATAATAATTAAAATGGCTCAGTCAAAATCAAAAAACATGTGTTGTGTAGTGAACTGTTCCAACACATACAAAACTTCAAAACACCTCAAATTCTTTTCATTTCCCAATAGACAGTATGAACAGGAATTGAAAAAAAAATGGATTAGAGCTGTAAACCGTTTAGAGTAAGTTACCAAATTTTTAGATAATAAGATAATAACTCATTAAACAAAATACAATTGTCATAACTCACACACTCATTCTTAAGTAGGTACAAAAATATAATCTATTTAAGCAACTAGGTATAGATAATAATTCATATTATTTATAATTTATGATTTATACAATGTCTAATGTTTGTATAAAATCTAAAATTAAATTTGAATGATGAGAAATGACAAATATGTGTTGTGTATGTGGGTATCTACTCACAAATCTATTCATTAAAATTATTCTTAATTTAACAGGGAAAATGGAAAATTATGGATGCCGGCTACTAGAAGTTTGATATGTTCAGATCATTTTGTAGGAAACATACGATTTAAAGATCCACAAAGTCCATCTTATATTCCATCTATTTTTCCAAAAATGTACAATAAAACTAAACCCAATACTGATCAACAAATTAATAGATACAACCGTTCTAGAAATCGGTCAGAATTAAGAAATAGTAAAGCTATGAATGATTCTACCATCAACACACTTGATGTTGATATTACTGATATTAATGTAGACCAACATTCTAATTTAAACACTAAATGTGATGTTAGTACACAAGTTAGTTTAAATATTTCTGGTAATGATAACTTTATTTTTGAATGCATACAAAATAAAAACAATGTAAACACACAAGTTTCAGTTCCCAAAAGTTTTGATAATAATTTTTCTAAACCATGTTTACTTGACAAAATGTATGGGCCAGATTCAAATGAAATCTCATATTTATCACGTGAATCATTTAAAGGGTTTGAATCAATAACAAATGAAAAACGCCTAATAAGTTTAACTGGGACTTCATTTTGTGTATTTAATCTTTTACTTTCTTTTTTAAAACCTACTTTAAACATAAATTCCGTTAAAAAAGAGAATAGATTACTGTTGTAATACCTATTAATAATATATCAATAAATGTACTATTTAATAAACAACCGCAAATGGGGACATCACAACTAGCACAAATAAGTAGTGACTCGCCAATTATAAAGACATAGATCAGCATAATTGTCAAAGCGATGCACTACTTATAGTCATGCGAGTAACCCACAAGACACCTATCTCTGGGACCGTGTGGAAGTAATGTAAACGGAATCAAGGAGAAGGCCGTCTTGTGTGAAGTGTTGTCCCCGTCACTGCCGTATACATGTAAGCATTATATTTTTCTATTTTATTTATTATTATTTATTACCCATTTAGATCTGTGGTAATTATTGATATTTTAAATTATAACAAAGTGGCGCCCAATAGGACTCGAAATATATTAAATTTCCAAAATAATGAATAAGACTATTTTGTGTATTAGGCAATGTTTAACCGTACAACGGAATCAGCATTCATAGAAATTAGTACAGTAACTGACATTTATTTATTAACTCTTTCCGGCATGGTGGCTAGTACAGCTGACCACTTAATTTTTCTGCTTATTGCATGGTGGTTAGTGAAGCTAACCACCTTGAAAATATTTTTTCTTTTTTTCTCATTTCGTGGTCGTTGTTGCTGACCACCATAGGTGATTAGTTCATATACCACTAGATGGCATGGGATATATTAATATTAGGCATATTTTAGTTATATCGAATTTTCTAAATATATATTGGTCGAATTTAATT
Organism: Neotoxoptera formosana; assembly: GCA_022818045.1. Taxonomy (NCBI): domain Eukaryota; kingdom Metazoa; phylum Arthropoda; class Insecta; order Hemiptera; family Aphididae; genus Neotoxoptera; species Neotoxoptera formosana. Next base: position 4,050,848 of record CM040630.1, read on the forward strand.
TGTGTTGGTTTTCCCAGAATATTCATTATCATATTATTTGTGTATTATGATTATCTTTATTTCCCTTTCTTAGTAATCTATTTTTCAGTCTAAATGACTCAATTGCTTTACATCATGTGTAATATCGTCATTTTCGGTGGTCAACTGCAATAACCACCACGCAGTTAGTGTCTGCATTTATATAATTGTACGTGACTATAAATTAAATTTTGTTTTTGCTTTATTTCACTCTTCCAGACTTTGGTAAGTTATAATATGCTTTAGTTTATTATAATTTGTAAATTACGTGGACTGTATAGGGACAAATGTTTTTTTAGAAATGTTTCGACATACTAGAAGTTTGAGTAAAAGAGAAATTGAAAAATGTTTGATAGTTGAAGATATACCTTCTGGGTCTGATTTAGAGGCTTCTGATGAAGATCACGATGATTTCGATAAAGACCCAGATTTTAATTTGTATTCCGACAATGATGATCATTTTTCAGACGAAAATGAAATTGATTTCGCTCCTTCTACTTCTTCAAACTTAAAACTTCACTAATCAAAAGACGTAAATTAAATACAAATTTTGATGAACTAGATAAATTTAGCAATGCTACATCAACTATTTCAACTATTTCACAAACACATGTTCAAAATCAATCTGTACTTATACGTCCAATAAACTCTATAAGTGTTCCAACTTGGTCTGCAGAATATAATTTTATTTTACCAGATATAATGTTTGATGATTCGCAATCAGGTGTTTGCAATGAAATAAAAGAAATGATTGATATCACTCCTTTAAAAATATTTTTAAAACTTTTTCCGAACGATTTATTTGAATTAATTGTTTTTCAAACAAACTTATATGCTACTCAACAAAATAAACCGTATAAACCTACTTCTGTTGAAGAAATAAAAATATTTTTTGGAATAAATATGGTTATGGCTATGAAGAAATTACCTAGTTATACAGATTATTGGTCAACATGTTCCGATTTGCATAACCATTATATTTCTCCTCTAATGCAAGTGAATAGATTCGGATGGCTTTTAGGCCATATACATTTAAATGACAATAGTGTACAACCAAAAAAGGGTGATCTTCATTATGACAGATTATATAAAATTCGACCATTATTGTCTAGATTGTCTCAGACATTTGCTGAGTGTTATAAACCACACCAAAATGTTGCCGTAGACGAATCTATGGTTAAATTTAAAGGTAGGTCTACAATCAAACAATACATGCGAGATAAACCAATCAAGAGGGGTTTCAAAATTTGGATGCTTTGTGATAGTTCCTCGTACAATTTAAAATTTCAAGTTTATACCGGAAAATCTGACGTAATAGGTGCAGAAAAAGGTCTTGGCGCCAGAGTTGTCATGGATATGGTGGAAAATTTACCTGACAAAAATCATATTGTTTTTATGGATAATTTTTTTACAAGTTATGATTTATTTAAAATTTTAAAAGATAATTTTATATATGCTGTTGGAACTGTAAATGCTTCAAGAAAAAATCTACCTAAACTAAAAGATGATAAATTAATTTTACGAGGTGAATGTGATTGGAAAATATCCAACACTGGTATTGGGATGTATAAATGGAAAGATAATAAGTGTGTACATCTTTTATCATCTTTACATAGTCCTAAAGATACTGGACATGTAAATAGAAAATCTAAAGATGGAACTCATAAGCTTGTCTCTTGTCCAAAAGTGTTGATAGATTACAATAAAAATATGAACTTTGCTCTTCCTATCATTTAGTACTACTCTGTGCACCGTCCGATACAGTCGATTAATACGTCGGCTCCCTTATCTCTTTCTTTTTATCTCAATTAATTAATTACCGTTCTCAGATTTCACATTACTATTATGAATACAGAATGTGCCAAATGTTCAGAAACTCTAACCCATAATGAAGACACACTAATATGTAATGTTTGCAAAAGTACGGTACATTTTTACTGTACAGGTATCTCTGAAACCAATTTTAAAAAACTATCAAAGTTAAACAAAAGCAAATTTGTTTGTTGTGATTGCAAAATAACGGAATCTAGCGTAACCAAAATTCAACCAACAACCAAGATGGAAACTAAAATTGAAGAACTTATTAGCTCTGTTGAATGTATGGGTAAGCAGTTTGATGTTTTTAATAAAAAAGTAGACTCGATGCTCAGCAAAATAAAAGTTTTAAAAATAGAAAACGAAAAAATCGCAAACGAAAATAAATATCTATCAAGTGAGGTCTCGTCACTTAAACTCAAAATCGATAACATTGAACAATTCAATCTAAATAAATACATCGATATAACTGGAATACCACAAACCACAAATGAAAATTGTTCTGAAATCGTTAAACAAATTAGACAAAAAACAAATACTCTGACGATAAACATTTTTCAAACATTTTTGAACGACGATATCTCCTGAACCGTTGATCCTAGCACTTATTAACCTCAGTCCATTTGTTATTTATTTTTGATTTTCTACCAGGTATTAAAGTTAGTTATCAAAGTGATCGGTTGAAAACCTACAAAGTTGACTTGAGAAAAAGATCGACGACTGCCGTGCCGCTACGCACTGATATAATTTTTTTTTTTCGTCCACGGCCGCGGCGGACCGGTGCCCGGGGACCGTCCCTTGACGACCACCGTGCCACTACGCACTATGATATAATTTTTTTTTTTTGTCCACGGCCGCGGCGGACTGGTGCCCGGGGACCGTCCCTCGACGACCGCCGTGACGCTACGTGCCAATGATTTGTCACCGGGTGCACACCGAGCCGCTACGCGCTGTGATCCGTGCCGCTACGCGCCTTGATACCGAACCACTACGCGCCGTGATTTTTTTAAAAAATATCGCCGCGGGAAAATAATCGACGTCGAACCCTTTAAAGTAAATTTATCAATGGTTGCACTTCTAGCGCTGTGACGCTAGCGCTACGACACTAGCGCTGAAGGCATAAATACAGGTGCAGCAGTCGAATCGGCCTCAGTTTTTTCAGTTCAGTACGCGTAACAAGTTGTCTTGTCTAACCGTACTCCGCTGTACTACTTTTGTTTTCAATACTACATAGTTCTACTACATCGTTTGTAAGACTTTGTATTTCTCCATGTGAGTATTTTTTTTTTGAGATATTATCAGTATTTATTTTTTTCCTTTCTACACTAATCGTTCGCATGTAGCGGAAACCTCGAACAGGGCGCCGTGATCGCGTGGATGAAATCGATGCGATTAGTTTTTTACATTTTTCCTTCCTACGCGGTCGCGACGCGCGTTTACCCGACAACGCTCCCTTCGACGTCCATTACCCCGGGGCGATTTTCGACCCGACACCAGAGGGCGTTGTACTTTCGATATGTTTTTTCTTCTCCGCGGTCGCGACGCACGTTTACCCGACAACTCTCCTTTCGACATCGTTCATTTCCCCTCTGCGATATTTAAAAAAAAAAAATGATCATTGTAGTTCAATTTATTTTTTTTTGTATTTCAGCGTTGCTGTATATCCAGTATTTTTTAGTTTTTGATAACGTAAGTATTATTCCGTGCCGACTGAAGGGCCTCAACGAGTATGTTGTTCGCGTGTAGTGGATATCTCATTATATCGTCGAATATTTATAAAAAAGTTTTATATTTTTTAAATGTTATTTTAATATTCTTGAGTAATAACCGACTTTATTTAATGAGGTATCTGTGATCGCGTGGATGAAATCGATACGACGAAAGTTGGTTTGTTTCGGTCGGAAGTCTTCACTCTGCGTGATTGCACCAATTTTTATTGCTTTTATGTAGTTTGAGTTTTTTTACAGGTTTATTTATAAGACACATTTTTGAATAAGTTTTAATTTTTAAATTCTTTTTTTTCAAATGCATTAGATTTCTTCCAATTCATCCTATGACATATTTAAAAAAAAAAAAATCAAAAACACGACTATAGACGCGCGTTTACCCGACAACTCTCCCTTCGACGTCGTTCATTTATCCGGGGCGATTTTCGACCCGACACCAGAGGGCGTTGTACTTTCGATATGTTTTTTCTTCTCCGCGGTCGCGACGCGCGTTTACCCGACAACGCTCCCTTCGACGTCGTCCATTTCCCCGGGGCGATTTTCGACCCGACACCAGAGGGCGTTGTACTTTCGATATGTTTTTTCTTCTCCGCGGTCGCGACTCGCGTTTACCCGACAACTCTCCCTTCGACGTCGTTCATTTCCCCTGTGCGATATTTTTAAAAAAAAATAGTCATTGTAGTTGCAGGTGCAACAATCGAATCGGCGTCAAGTTTTTACAGTACAGTACGTCTTGCAAGTTGTCTTATCAACTCTACTCAGCTGTAATTACTACTTTTATTTTCCATACCAGTCTACTACATAGTTTGTAAAACTTTGTATTTCTCCATGGGAGTATTTTTTTTTGATATATTATCAGTATTTTTTTTTCCTTTTCTACGCTAATCGTTCGCATATAGCGGATACCCCATACTGGGTGCCGTGATCGCGTGGATGAAATCGATGCGATTATTATTATTTTTTTTCTAGACTATCTTTACTAACCTATCGTTGCATTATCTGTTTTAATTGAACCTTGTTTCTTTTGTAGCATGTCTTCTAACAATATGGAGGAAGCCTTATCCGGATTAAAGTCCGGGTCGTTTTCTGTGTCTCAAGCTGCCAGGTTATTTAAAATCCCGGAAACGACGTTGCGTGATTATGCAGTTCGTACAAATATTGCCGTTAAAAAAGTAAGTCATCTAATTTGTTTTTTTTTTTGGTGTGTGATATATTTTTTGCTTCGATTAGGCCACTTGCGGTTACATTAAGTCAGAGGACAATCCCGCCCTACATGAAGCTATTGTTTTAGTAAGGGATAAAGGGGAAGCGGTAAATACGGCCAGTCGTATTACGAATGTAGCACGACCAACACTCCGTGTTGCTTTACAAAAAAGGTCGGACAATGTAAAAAGAACACCTATCAAACGTATAAACAACAAGTATACAGTAAAGACCAAATCCCCTCCCCCCCTAACCAATTTCAAAAATGATGTGGCGGTGAAAAGTATGTGTAAGAAATCAATTTTGACGATCAACTTTATATTAATCGCGTTTTTTTTTAATAGCGACTACCAAAGATGTAAAAACGGCGCAGCACTTACGGTTCTCCGTTTCACCGCCCCCCAAACCAAGGGATATTTACACCCCAAAGCTTCCCGTGTCGCCCGTGTACGATGTTTATAAATTCGTGGACGATGACGAAGGACGTAAGCACCAACGTCAATGATACATCTAAGCCTGAATTTTTCGATTATGAAATTATCTAACCCTACCTTAACCTAATTGTTATTTGTTTCAGATCCCATAGTCGATACCCACATTACGATCCCGGGACCATCCGGCATTAACGGACCTTTTAAAATGTTATCGGAAGACGGTAATACAGTTTTAGGTTTGGTAGTCAATTTTTTTCATCGTTATTTACGTTTGTACTCTTTCTTTTCAGATTTTTCTTCCAATGATGGTGGGTTTTCACCCAGCTCGGGGCCTTCCGGCATTCAATATCCAATTACGATGATATCAGAGGATGGTAATACAGTTTTTGGTTTGGTAGTCAATTTTTTTCATCGTCATTTACGTTTGTACTCTTTCTTTTTGGCTTTATCTTCCAATGATCGTAGGTTTTCACCCATCCCGGGGCCTTCCGGCATTCAATATTCAATTACGATGGTATCGGAGGATGGTAATACAGTTTTTGGTTTGGTAGTCAATTTTTTTCATCGTTATTTACGTTTGTACGGTTTCTTTTTAGCTTTGATCGTTGACACCAACGACGACGATGATGCTGTACCTTCCCGAAAACGTCGACGGGACATTTCAGACCGCGAGGTACACGCGATCAGTGAACGTGTATGTATTATATTTACACGCGAGAGTAGCGGAAGGATAAAACTTTACTTTCGGTTTTCAGCTTATCAAGTATTGTCCTTGGTGTCGGTTTAATACCGACAACAATAAAATAGTGCGGCACATTGGCTTAAAACATGCTGAAAAGCTCATTAAACCAACGAAGTCTTCTCTCGCCGAGATAGGGAAGATTTTCGGAGCCCGGTCGAGGAGGTCGGTAACGCTCGTCCCAATGAGCGTTATCCGGGAGTAGGTTGGCGCTTATTGGGACGACGTGAGCTACAGGCGGATCACGTTCAAGTAATTATCATTACACATGTTTTGAAAGTATTTAATTATCGACGATTGTAATTGACGTTTTGCGAATTTACAGACTTTGCATAATGGGCCGTATGCGGGTGTACGGCGGATCTTGGGATCTTCCGGAGGCTCCGGAGGTCCCAAATCCATTCCGGGCGTACATCGTGGATGACCACGAGGAGGCGGTATCCATGGTAGTTAAACATGTCCCCGTGCCAAAAGTACAAAGTCCTACCATAAACGATGTGGAGGAAATATGTACACCGTGAGTATTATGGACTTGGTCTGCTTTGAATTGAATATTTTAATATTGTGTTTCGAACGTGTTTGGCGTAGGTCTACCAAGAGAGTGCGACGGGACTTAGAGATGGAGGGACTCCAGAAGCAGCTGCCAGCTGACCACCCTCTGCTGCAGATGCATCTGGCGTCCCTCACCATGAGTCACCACCGGAACTCGGTTGCCGTGAAAAATTATATGGCCAACATCAGCCGGGTTCTCTACCATGTGGACCAGTGGTTGATTAAGGCCAAGAGTCCGGCCAAACATTGGTCGGATCTCTTTTCGGGCAATGTCCATCCATTCGTGGAATACTTGGAAAAGTGAGTGATACTCGGTAGGATGTTGGATGATACGTTGTATTTAATTTTTTTTCGGTTCAACAGACGCGAACAACTGGGCCAAACCATCTCAACATCAATAAATTATCTAAAGAATTTAGCCACACTCCTTGAAATGGCCATACACACCTATTCCATCGACGACCCTCTTTTTCCAAGGTCCTTTGACAATGGGCCGAGGCCAGCAACTATCAACAAAATGAAAGTGCTTAAGCAGAAGCTCGACCTCGTATACATAGTCAAACTCCGGAAGCAGCCGACGGAATTGTTTATCCGTAAAACAGAAGAGGCTCTGACGATGCCCGAGTACGCCGCGGTGAAGAAGGTCATCGACCAGGTCGAGTCCGACGTCCCTAAGTATCTCCTCAATCTCGAGGAGAACTTTGGGCCGGACGACCCGGTCCGCGTATCTTCCGAGCCTGGGTGCTCCGGCATGCAGAGGATGGTAAGCTATAATAAAACACTACGCTGTCTCTTTGTAATCTTACCCGACCTCTATGTTTTCAGGTGAGTACCTGGTGGCGTAAGGCGAGCTGCGGTCTTGCCGTACTCGTACTGTGGCCGTCCAAATACCGGTGCGGTGTCGTGTCGGACATGACCACCGGCGAATGGACAGCCCGCAGGCACGAAGACGGCAAGGCGATCATCACGGTGGCAAAACACATGACGGGTGACAAGCAGCCAGCCCTTGTTGTTTTGCCATCAACCATTGAGGCGCTTATGGAGAGGTACCAGTTCTTCACCTCCAATAAGGGGCAAAGGCTGGTCAAATTATACGACGAGATCAATAAAATGTACGGGTCAAGACTGTCGGCCAGTATCTTCCGCAGGATGGTAGAGTCGATGGCAAGGGATCACGACCAGCAGACAACCATCGGTCTGGCCAAGGCTCTACAACACTCGGAAGATACTGCGCTCCGATATTATCAGCTACCCGACGCCCGGGAAGCATTAAGACGCCAGGGCACGATTGACACTGTAGATAAAACAGTCGAGTTTGAGGCAGCAGTGCTCGACGAGTGAGTTTTCTAAACGTACTTCAACAGGTCGATTACAAAACAAATTAATCTTGAATTTTTCGTTCCAGATTCGATGATTTGTTCCCTAACGAAGCATACGTGAACCTGGACGAAAGGCTGGCGCGGGAACGGCTAGAGGGATCGAATGCCTACGAGTCGAACCCGTCAGCAAAAATCTCGTTTGCTTTGTTAGAGACAATCAGATCAAAATTCAGCAAAAACGTTATGTTGGCGCGAGTCGAGATTCTGGTTCAGCTATTGTTACCTGAATACGACGCCACCAACATAACGAGACAAGCGGTGATTGACATTGCGAAGCGCAAAAGAATTCACAATTTTTATTATACGACAAGGAGAAATTAATAAATAAAGTCATAAGCCACATTAAAGTAATATTATTATAATATTATGTTAATATTATATTTTTTTATACTTTATTTTTTATTTTTTAGAGTATGTAGAAAAAAAATGGACAAATAATAGCAATGGCAAGGACGTCGGTCAAGTGGATAAGGCCTACTGGGGAAACCACTATAAAAAATGCGCGCCAAACGCTATACCTCCTAGGTGGTGTGGAAATTAGCGACTACAAAGTTAAACTATAGATTGGAGAACAACAATTGAAGGATTGATCTAGTAGATTTGAGTAAGAAAATATCAAAAAATAAAATCATTTTTATCTAACAGAGAGAGACACGGTGGAGAGGGAGACGACTGCCGTGCCACTACGTGCCGTTGATTTATTTAAATTATCTACTACAAAATATAAATCTTTTATTTTTTTATCATCAATTATTATTTAAGAATATATTTTACATTATTTTTATGTATATTATGTACTATAAATGAACTATCGATAGTACAGACATCGATAACATAGATATCGATATCAAGGTATCGCATATTCGATTGTGTTTCATCCATCCAACCACCGGGAGCGCGCCAAACGCAGTCACCATAAATTTTCATTGAGTTAGTTATCTATAAAGGTATATTTGTCTATGGTCCGGTCGTTCGAACCCGTCGCAACCAAATATCATAGTCGCCGCCGCCGCGGTATACGTCTTCGCTAGTGTCGTCTTTAAGGGGGCTGCAGCCGGAACCAATAATCACGTAAAACAGGCCAAAAGCTAGACAAAACTGTAGGACTTGGGTTGGACGGATTTTAATTTTGAAAACTAATTGAAAATCTTTAACAACTCTACTAAAGCATGGTCGTGAAAATTTATCATTATAACAAAAATTAATGGCGTACTTAAATATATAAAATACCAAAATTCTTATTTTTTAAATTGTTGATATCTTATCGAATAATTTGAATAAATAAAATCCCCTCGATCATTCCCTAACTAACACAATGACTAATTAATATCTTTTTTCAAAATTAAAATCTGTCGAACCCAAGTCCCACAGTTTTGTCTAGCTTTTTGGCATTTTTGTCATTTGAATAGCATGAGTATATTTAATAAAATCTGTAGAGTTGACATGTGCCTGCGCGTGCGAAAATTCACGGCGGCGGTCCTAATTGAAAATAAACTGCCTCGATTCCTGGAATATAATATTACAAGATAAGAAAACGAATTCCGGCGGTGTGCTTAATTCTAATAAATATTATATTATTGTAATAATAATAAATATATATATCGCCCAGCGTACTTGTTTTGGTCCCCTGCCGGTACATAATATTATTCAACGACAAGCACAAATCATATTCTTATTTTGATTTTCGATTAGTCTAGTGTCTGCTGTTGTTTGAAACTATAATAGTATAATGTGCATTATCTAGAGAGAGAATTTTTGTATAAAATATTTACATATTTTTTATTTTTGGTGCTATGGACAGTAAAAGTGACTGGCATTATGGAAAAAAAACTAAAACTCTTTTATCCAAGAGAAAGAAAAATAAAGGTAACATTAATGCCCTGAATGGTTTAAAAAAAGTAAGTATAAATATTACAAATCTATTAATTAACTTATCTTATTACCTTTTTGATTATTATTATTTATTCAATTTGTATTTTACGTGAAGTTTTAAAATTGTTTAGTATTTATACCTATGGTTAGGTTACTTAAAGTTGAATACAAGCTTTACCATGATTTTCCTTTGAATAATTATAAAATGAACCAAAGCGGCATTACACAAAACAATTTATGAGCGTTTAATTTCAATTTTTACGAAATCGCGTAAAATAACTATTTATCCTCAAACGATTTTAGATATTTGTTATTACTATTTTTGTCGTACTATAAAATATTATAGAGTATTGATACTGATAATGTGGACGATACCGTTGATACTGATAATGTGGACGATACCGTTGATACTGTACCTTCGCCTTCTAATATATTGTACCCGAAAGAAGACGAAGCCGAAGCAGTGGTATTAGAAATATCAACTAGTGATAATTTGAACGACACGCAAAATGACGAGTAAGTTCATACTCGTTTCGGGCTATTTACGGACATTTAAAATTTAAAATTATTTAGTTTATTTAGTTTATTTTTCTTTACTTGTCAATAAAATTGTATTTATAGGATCAAAAAACTTGAAAATTGAATACAAGGCTCCTGATAATCTTTACAATATTAGCTGAAAAATATTAAAAATACATAAGCACAGTTTTTTTTTAATAAGCATTTAAAGTTTAAATTTTGACAAAATGCATATCATTCAAAATTTACAAATGATTTTAGTTTAAAATTTTTAAACTTTTCAACTTTTATAACTAATGGTTGAAAATTTAAAACTAAGTTCCACGCAAGTAGATTATTCTGTAACCAAAAAATCTAAAAATATATATGATAACCGTTGTTTGTTTTTTGTTTTTTATGTTAAAATGTGGACGAAATTACATAATATTAAATAACCAAGATTTATGCTATTTTGTTGTAAATTAAAAATATTATTATTTTGGCAAAATTGAATTAAATCTACTGCGTAGTATAGGTACCAATGCTAACTAGTAAAATAAATTACTTTCATCACAATAATATAAACAAATATACTAAATTACGAAGTAATATTATAGACTGATAGACCGTCGTCGCTCAGAATCGTTTTTCTTTCGTTTACCTTTATAGATATTTTTATATAAAGGCAGATCGTGGGTACATCCATTTTTTACAATTTTTTTGTTTTTATTTTAGGTACTTATTAAGTGGTAGACGAATCGTTGATATTGCATACTTTTTAAAATCCATTCGACGTATTAAACATAAGGGTTTCGAAAGTTCATTCTCAGAAAATATGACGTTAGTAAATGAAAAAAGAAATGGATTTTCTAGCAATTTTGTTTTTAATTGCTTAATATGTGGAGTTTTTGAAAATATTTATTCGGAAGATCCTGATAGGAAAGATGTTGATATCAATATGGCAATTACTTCAGCCGTCATTAATACTGGTCAGGGATATTCGCAATTGGATGAATTTACGGCCGTACTAGATATGACTTGTTATGCTAATAGTTCATATCAAAAATATCACGAGAAATTGTATAGTCATTTATTTGATGCTTCGTTAGATGAAATTAGACTAGCTGGAATTGAAGAGGCAAAACTTGCTATACAAAATGGAGAAGTGGATGACCAAGGTCGTGCATTAGTGACGGTTGTTGCAGATGGAGCTTGGTCAAAAAGATCGTATAAAACAAATTACAATGCTTCATCGGGTGTAGCGTCAATTATTGGGTATAGAACGAAAAAATTTTTATTTATGAGTGTTCGCAATAAGTACTGTGTCATATGTGAAAGAGCCTCAAACACAAAACAAATAGTTCGTGAGCACAAATGCTACAAAAATTGGACTTCTACTTCTACTTCTATGGAGTCAGATATTATAGTTGAAGGGTTCAAAGAAAGTTTAGCAATGCATAATATTATATATTATAAATTAATTGGTGATGGTGATAGCAGTGTTAGTAAAAAATTACAACTCGCTAAACCTTATGGTCCGGATATGATAATTCAAAAAATTGAATGTAAAAACCATGTCTTACGCAATTATATAAATCGTATGCGTGATATTGCGGGAAAAAGGAAATGTAGCAGTGGACAAATTGTGCCCGGAGACCAGAGGAATATTTTGCGAAACAATTTACAAAAGCTCCGTCAGGGGCGGACTGGCTCCTTCAGAGCGGCCCGGGAAATTTTTTCAAGCGGCCCATCGCCCATAAACCATTGTCTAAGGTCTTTTTTTGTAACATCGACGGCGTTACTGGAACTACTTAAGCATTATATTGACATATTGTCTAAGGCCTAATCTAATACACTATTACAGCACTTACGTTTGAAATACCAGACATTTTCTCAGTTGAATATTTAAATTATAATTAATACTAACAGAAGATAAATAAAACATTTTAGAAATACCATTAAAAATGGTAATGATTATTTATTAGCTCAATGAATTAATAATTTATGGAGTGTTTTGCTTTTTGGGGCTAAACGGTCTATAATAGTTTGGTATGATATATCACTTAAAATACTTTTTTCTGTAGCCATTAAAACAAAAGCTTCTAGGTTGTCCTGTGTCATACTGTTCCTATAAACGGTTTTCACCTGAAAAATAAAATTGCCTCCTTTACGTTTTTTTGTTTCATCAATATTCATGATTGCTCTCTTAAAATAATTTTTTTTTTTGAAATTGTCTATATAAACTTTCAAGTTTTTCTTTTTTTATTACTGAAGAACCTATATAATATAACTCAATAGTAATTTATCATGTAAATAAAATTATATTTTATATTATAGTTATAATTAAAATACATTAATTATAATTGAATAACATAAATAACAAAAGGTAGAGTTAAATTATTATTTATTAATAATAATCTAAAAATATTACGTTTGGATGCAGAGCCTTGGTTTTTATCAGCATTTTTATTCAAATACTATAGAAAAATATAAAATATGTGGTCTTAGGGAACCGTAACAATATGAATTAAGAAGAATTCAATTTAAAAACGACAAAACAACAACACACGGTGGTATTCAAAATTCAAATAGCTAATAGGGGATAGCCGGATAGGCCTCTAAAACTACTAATTCTATTATATTTTAAACCATTTAACCAATTTGTAATAATAATTGAATATAGATTAAAATGTATAGGCCTTATAACAATAACTTTACTTTCTTTACAATAAATTATAATAGTATATTATTTAAAAATTGATTTGACTTACCTTTAAAAAGCTGAGGTTATGATCGTAAACATTGCTTCGAAAGTAATCTTTCCACATGTCAATACAAAATACAAATGAACTAATAAGTAATATTTATATTTTATATAATATCATAGACGACAGTGTTGTTAGTCGCGGACGAAAACAGTATATTTTTAAATTATATAACAACTAACAACAATAATGCATCGAATTAATAATATATCATTATCGTATATTATAAACAACACGGCGACGGCGGCCGGCAGGCAGCAGCGTAATTTCTATTCATATAAATACCTTATGTTTCGTATGTTTCTTAGAAAAGCAAAATTATATTTAAGGTACTATTATTATCATATTGACATATTATTTATATTATATTCTATAGATTTTAAATTTATCATAAACTGATAAACTCTTATTATAATCTAAAAATTGTAATAAGTTACTTGTACAACCAAATTGTCCGGCCCCATAATTTGATTATTCGACCGGCCCATCGGGAAATTTCCCGATCTCCCGATCTGCCAGTCCGCCCCTAAAACGTACGTGTCCCCAACCCCCCCAACAAAGATATTCCCAAAAATTTCTATAGAAATATTTTGTACGCCATTTGTATGAATTTGTTTGACGGTTCTTAGAATTTGTACGACACCAGTATTCGAGAAATACCGAAAATACAGAAGGGGGGCTGACGACACATGTCTCCAGCCCCCCTAATCTAAATAATTAAGTATTCATATATATTTTACTGCAAGATTAAAGAACTCAATTTGTATGAATTTGTATGACCATTTTCGGAATTTGTATGCAACCCCCTCCCCCGGAAAAATCGAAAAACCCATTTTCCCGTGTCCCCCGCCCCCCCGATTCGGAATTTTCTACTTTTTCCTACGCGAAACTATTAGACGTCATTTGTATGAATTTGTATGCAACCCCCTCCCCCGGAAAAATCGAAAAACCCATTTTCCCGTGTCCCCCGCCCCCCCCACCCGATTCGGAATTTTCTACTTTTTCCTAAGCGAAACTATTAGACGCCATTTGTATGAATTTGTATGACCATTTTTGGAATTTGTATGCAACCCCTTCACCTGGAAAAATCGAAAAACCTATTCGACAAATCTCAAAATCTCTTAAATGTTTAGTAAAAAAAATTAAGGGCAACTTATCGAGATAACAACTATCCTATATTTTAAGTTGGACCAAATCACACCCATTGAGAATAAGCTTATCAAAATCGGTTGAGTAGTTTTGGAGTGCATTGCATGCAAACCCGTTGTACGCTTAATTTATATATTATATTACATAAGATTTACCACTAACATGTAGAAATATAGTAGTTTTTTAATAATTTTTGAATGAATGATACAGTAAACACATTTACACTCAAATTTAAGTTTAAATGATCCCATCGTGAAATATGAATAGTTATAAAATTATATAACCTTACAAGTTTTAAATTACAGGTTTAATAGGTATATTAAATTTATTAGGTATTTAGGTATATTATATTATCCAAGTGACTATCAATTGTTTTAATACATTTTCAATGCATTTTTTTTTAAATTTCATAGTATTTGTTAACTAAATTGAAACATAATCAATAATTTATGTATTAATAATGTATATTAAATAATTATTAGCTAATTATTAACTTTTAATAAATTGAAAAAAATTTAACTGAGTTAGAAAATGTTATTAAGATGACGTCGCCCCCGTGTGTGTTGTTACCGTCTTACACACGTACGAAATTGCAAAATCTAAAAACAACGTTGCACAGTAAATATTCTCCTCTTTATATAGTGTGAAAATTTGGTTGCTTAGTTTGGATGATAGGTTGAGTGATTCTTTCCCCGCAAAAAAGTTTTTGCAATGTTTTATATTTGTAATACGGAGTCAACACATACGGGTGCGTCAAACTTGGATTTAGGTAAGTAATGATATTTTATTTGCTCACAATATTTGTTAACAGTGTACAGTCGGTATACTCAAAATAACTTGCATAACTTACTGTCTTGAAATACGACAATATAAATTAGTAAAATAGATGTGTGTAAGGTTTGTTTTGAAAAATTACATGTTTATAAGATTATTAATTAATTTTATAGTAGTTATATATAATTCATCATAATATATTTGTTTTTGTCGTAAATTATATTTTTAGATTCTTGCTTTACAACATTGTATCTATTTTTGTCTCGATTTAAATCGTTTTCATATCGGGTTTGATTCATTTTTCTGATACTAGTCGTCTGTAAAACAACTGCACGTTGTTGTCTTTACGATTTTACTATTGTCACTGTTTGAGATTTTTGTTTATACCAATATATCAAGTGTATTTTCGAAATGGTTGGAAGAAAACCTTTTGTTGATCCTAGTGAAGTCGTGGCCGCAGTATTGCATTTTAAAGATAGGGTTGTGACGAATGACAATGGTGAAAACAAAAGTAAGTACTTTTATAATACCATAAATTAGTGATATTTATAATTTTAGTGAAAACAAATCGTCGTAGGTATATGTACCAAATAATAATAATAATTAAGTTTTATCGGAATAATGTTATGTGAACAAAGTAGGGTCAATCTGTCTAAATCTTCATCTTACTTTAAGGCGATACGGCTTTAAGTCGATAAGCTAAGGTCTCTTAAAATATTTTTTTTTTAAAATATATTTTTAATTATATTTTTTAATAAAATAGTGGTTTTGTAAATATCTTGAAACTAAGTAAAAAAATATTTACACTTTTTGAAATAATGAGTGTTGTTTGATGAAATAACCACCCTGTATATACCGTTTTGAGTTATGTTTTGTTTAATGATATATCATATTATATTTTGTTAAACGTTACATTTTGTTTTGTGTTATTTATTTATTTATGTATGTTTATCGTTTTCCGTTATAATTACGTTTACAAATTTCAATCGCTTTTTGTCAAATACACAACGTTATAATCATACCGTTATTATAACGTTTTCAAGCCCTGGTTTAGACACAAAAAAAAACATAGTTCCATACATACTTTTTTTTATACTGGTTAATATCATGATTCATGAGTTTAAATTTTAAAAAATGTTTTCTAAAATTAAGAAGTTACAATTTGACGAAATTTCCAAAAATTTCCAAATTGTTTTGTTTGTTAAGAATTTCTAAAATGTTTGAATAAGGTTTTTCTTGATATAGTTATAAAAATAATCAGTGTTGCGCAAGATAACTAAATATTTATCTAGATAAAGATAAAAGATAACTGGTTATAATTTATCTAGATACAGATAAAAGATGATTAATACCTTAATTATCTAGATAAAGTTAAAAGATAAAGACTATTTATCTAGATAAAAATTGTAATAACGGAACTAGGTACACTTGTTATCTAAACTACAATTTATTTTTCAATTATAATTATAAATACCTATTGTGTCATTCAAATTTTAAGATTAAATTGTATTGTTATAATTAATTCAAATTATTTTTATTTTTGTCTAAAAAATAGACTATAGATGGGTATTATTTATTAATAATTGCGCATGTCGTTACTCGTTAGGTACCCGTACTCATATTGTTTCGGGAAATCGGTAAAATCATAAACATCTATTTATGTTATTTATATTTAGAACTTTACGGATAATTTTGAGAGGCCGATTAAAATAACATTGAGTGTGTGTGTGTGTGTGTGTGTGTGTGTGTGTGTGTGTGTGTGTGTGTGTGTGTGTGTGTGTGTATGTGAATGTTACAACACAATATCATTAATCGCAAAATATTTCGACTGTATGTCTGTATAATTATTAATTACCCGTATCCGACCGTATAGAATAATTATTAGAAATTAAGTAAAGAATAAAAATTATTATAATTTTAAATTCAACGTTTTATTTCTCGAAATAAAAATTTACCATACATCGTTTTTGAGGCTCTAATTAAAAAAAAAATTGTACCCATAATTTATTTATCTAGATGATTTGGGTTAGATAACACAATTTATTATTCATCTAAGATAATTCATCAGATAATAACATTTTTTATTATCTAGATAAGATAAAAGATAATTAATTATTTATCTAGATAATTTATTTACATAATTTATCTAGATATTGCTCAACACTGAAAATAATGAATGTACACTACAATTTTTTTATAACTTATAGGCGTTTAAAGTTCAAATTTTTAATATCAAAAATTTAGTTGTAATTAATTGCTTTAATTTTCAATTTTAGGTATAGTTGTTGCAACTAATCCTGTATGGTACGAGATTAGCTGTTACTTAAATGGTCGTATGAATGGTGCAGCATTACATACATTTGTGTATCGTAATTCTCGTGGTATTAAAGACAGCTTAGGTCTTATTTCTGGTCAGAACAAAAAGAACAGTTTAATTACAGAAGAAAATAGTTCGCATGATGACGGTAAATAATATAAATATTATGTTAAGTTGGAAGATATTTAGTGGCTAACGCACGAAAGGTTCCAACTCAAGTGCACCAGTCATGTCCTATTTTACAGATATGAAAAATAAAAAATTAATAATTATAAAATATAAATAAGTCGTTTTCTACTATAATATTGAAATTATTATTTATTTAGAATGAAATATTACAAAAATAATAATAGATTTTCTTATAAAGTAATAATTTATAATATATATGTAATATAAAATAAAATAAAGAAATCTATACTATTGTAAAAAATACTAAGAAGTACAAAACAATTAACTCATTTTTATAATAATTATATATTAATAGGTAGGTTATTTAATGTTTTTAATTTTTTCTTTAAATAGAATTCAATTTTTTAAATTTTATTAGACTATCTATACATTAATTTTATAAATAAACGATGGTAATGAAGTTAGCCCCCCCCCACTTCGTTTGATCCATTCCAAACCAAAGTCTAACCAATATTTAACCAATCAATTGCAAGCAATTGGAAATGAGTTTTTGGAAATTGCAAATCAAAATAATTGTAATTTTGGTGAATTTTTCGCAAATATGGTTAAATTGTTTATTTATTTTATTCAACTAGGCTTTTTTATTCCATACAATTGTTGGACGAATAAATAGAAAATTGATATGAATTTACTGGGTAATAAAAAAAAACTACAAATGTCATGATTTTTACTTATTTATTCAAAATTTCAACTTCAGATGCTTATAAAAAACTAATAGACATATGCTTCACATTAACTACACATTAAATTTTTAAACCTTAGGTATAAATTCTCAAAATGTTATACATTTTTCAAAACAAATTAGCTTGTTTATTTTCTTGATTTTGACGAATTTTGTAAGAATTTTAACTTTAAACACTGATACATTTTTTTAAGTGTTTTCCAATTAATGTTTTTTTACGGTTGTTGTATTTACAAACCTTAAATATATATAGAACATTTATGAATTTTTAACCACAAAACAATTTGCAAACATTCGATATTCTGATGACCAAATTTTGACTTAAAATGTCTATAAAAAATTATAATTATAATATATCTTTTTGATTTTTTGGTTTAACTATAAACTACTTACGTGAAACCTTGTTTCAAATTTTCAATCCTGTGTAATAAAACTGAAAATTTTATAAAAGTTTAACTACAAAACAATTTGCAAATGTTCGATGATGAATTTCGACCAAAATTTAAAGTTTAAATGCTTATAAAAAAAAAATTGGCCCAATGTATTTTTATTATTTTTGGTGTATTATTTAAACAACGTATGCAGAATCTTATATTAAAGTTTCAAAAAAATTGTCGGAACAACATTTTTTTTATCGATATTTAAATTATATAATTTGAAAAACCAAAAATTTCTTAGGCCTATATTTAGCTCAAAAATTAACAAAATATTATTTTTTTGGTGTATATAAATTGGTAATCTAAACATTTGGTGAAATTTTCAAATGTCTACGGTAATTTCTTTTTGAATTACATTAAAGTAAGAAAATCTTTTCCGGAGAAAACTGGTGAATATCCAATGTCTAATTTCAAACACTCAAAAAATTTTTTTTGAGTTTCCGGTAAACTTTTTATTTTTAGAAAGGTAGAAAAAAATAATATAGAGAATCTTGTGTTAAATTTCAAATCTTAGATTTAAATAGAACAATTTTGTGAAATTTCATGTATTTATGGTCATTATTTCTTCTGTTACACCAAAAATAAAAATCAATGTTAAAAATTGGCTTCACGTAAAAATTCCCGTTTTTTCCTTAATTTTTTTTTTTCCCTACGCGATTAAAAACTATTGAGACATTTTTACTTTTGACCCCCCAAAGTACCAACTACATCCACTTTCCTATCAGAAAAGATGCTCACACATCATTGTAGAATCAATACGTTAATCGCTTCGCTCAGAATTAAAAAAGTAAGAAAAAAATAATCTTATGATATAAAATTGTTTTTCCTAAATAGATCATCGAAATTAACCGGATATTATAGGTTTTAATATTTTGTTAATTTAATTTATAGATGATTTTAGTGAGGATAGTAGTGATATACCCATAACACTACCATCAAAAAAAATTGTATTCACGTTCTCGCCTGAAGAATGGAATAGCTTAGAGCCGGAAGAAGTACGTTACAAAAATAACGATAAAAAACGCTCTACACAAACTTCAAGAGTATACCATGTATTGCCAAAAAATAAATGGACACCGTTATTGGCTGAACATTTTTGGGAGCACACTCAGTTGCCTTGTTGTCTCTCTTTTCGCAGAGCAAAAGTACATCCATATGGTAATTTTTACTTAAAAGTTGTCGGAAAATGTACTGTATGTGACTCCTATTTCGAAGGAACTGTGTACGAAAGACCTCCAGCAACTTCAAGGTAAACATGCAATCGATTTTATTATACTTTATTCCATATTTTATTATTTTTAAATTCAATTAAAAGTAACTTGATTTATATTGATATTATACTTATTTTTTCAGAGTTCTTATGGAATGTTCGTACACAGGTAATTTTAACGATGTGCATATGGCAAAGAAACGTCGCATGATTAGACCTGCACAATCAAAAGCTATTACAGCTATGATTAATGACGGTCGTTCAAGCGAGTCATTTCGAGAGACAGAAGCAGTACGTTTAATGAAAATAGGTGGGTGTTTAATATATATAATATACATATAAGTTATGTAATATTAGTTAAGTACCTATTATTTATCATAATTAAAAATGTATATATTTTTGGATTGATATTATAATGGTAGGATGTATATTGTAATCTTATTATGTTTTCTACTTTTTAATTATTCATCACTGTAACGATTATCGCTTACTTTTTCTTAGATTGCTTCCTATATATAGGTACTTTAAAAACAAAACTGAGTTATTGTGTGAATTCTAGGCAAGGTAGGTTATTATTAGGGCCCGGATGACTTCTGTATCTCTTTTGGAACATCATAGACAATGATAATATAGCTTAAAATATGTTTCAACAAGACATTTACATACAAACCTAAATAACTAATTTAAATTTTTAAGAAATTTGCATTTTTACATTTTTTGCATTTATAATTATTACGTCTTTTTTGTGACTTTTAAGACCATTTTATATTGTGCGAGGAGCGATGAATGTATTTATTTGACAATGATGTGTGCATTTTTTTTTTTTTGTGTGTGTAACCGATAAAGTCGAAATAATGCTACAATTTTCAACTGCAGCAGGATCTTTTCTGATGGGAAAGTGAGATTCACAGTTAGTGCATTCGGGAGGTCAACATTTAAAATTCCCGGTAGTTTTTAAAAATTCCCAGAAAAATAAAAAAATACGTAAAATTAATTTTGTTTTATTGTGTTACTCTAAAAAAATTACAGTGGGGAGGTACATGCAATTTTCCTGGAATGACAATATTTGCATTTTCTATGAATCAAAAAATGTTCAAAATATTTTAGTTTGAACTAATTATAGTATATAGTATATAGAATTTTCTTTTATTGTAATTCATTTTAAACTAATGCTGATAAAAAATGTTCCAATGAAATATAAAGTCGTAAATTAATAATTAGGTTGGCGGAGGCTAATTTCGTGGAAAACCCCCCAGTTATTTTGTTCGCCTAGGATATTTTTTAATTAAATTAGTTTTTTGGATTAAATTAAGATATTATTTATATTATGATTGGCTTTTTATTATTCAATTAAGATTTATTTTCTTCTATTTAGTTTTTTTTATTTATTTTAGATTTTTTTATAATTATCATATTTTTTTATTCAATATAAGTTGTTTTATTCATCTTGGCTGTATTCATTGAAAATCGATTTATACTTGACTTAAACTCATTAATGCAAGTGATAAATACAGAATTATATTTATATTAATTTAAAATGTAGCTGATCTATTAATTTGTTAATAATACGTATAGAATAAATAATTTCTGCTATTTTATATTATTCTTCTTTACACTTTTTTTTTTATTCTTTTACGTATGGAATTTCGTATTAAATATGTCATATTTACTGTTTAGGAGGAAACAACCCATCTATTATTCCTACAGGAAATGCTTTACGTTTACTAAAATCGAGGAAAAAGGCTTCTGAAAGAAGAGATAAAGATGCTCTTATTGCTATTGCTCTTATGAAACAAGAAAACGAATATAAAGATATCATTCGAAATGTGGGATGTGACCCATTTTTCATTTATTATTACAATCCAGAGCAAATCCATATGTATCGACAGTATTGTAGATCTGTTACACATCCACAAATAATAATAGACGCAACTGGATCAGTCGTAAAGAATTTTATGAAATTTGGCCTTGAAAAAACAAAGACACTTTTCTTATACGAAGCGGTAGTTTATGACAAAGATAAAAATCATAGCTTCACAGTCGCTAATATGGTAAGTGAGAGTCACAATACTATTGCTATATCAAATTGGTTGGCCAACTGGATGGCTAGTAATGTTCCCCACCCTAAGCAGACTGTTTGTGACCAGTCTTTGGCTTTACTTTCTGCAATTGTAAAAACATTTACTCAGTATTCGTCTTTAAAAATCTATATAGAAGTTTGCGCTGATATCATCACTAATAGATTACCTGTGGATTCTCGTTGGCTACCTCAATGCTATGTTAGATTAGATATAGCTCATTTTATGAAACTCGCAAGTCAGTGGCTCTCACTTAAATTGTTGAACAGGAAGGTACGAGAAATCATTCTCAGAACAATTGGTCGTTTAGTAAAATGTCAGGATCTCGAAGAAGTTTATACGTTATTGTTATCAGTTTTTATATCAATAACAAATGAATCAAATGGCTTAGAACGGAATACCGCAGTTAAAACTTCCTGTGAAAAGCATAACAAGAGACTAATGGAAATTGTCTCTACCGGAATTATCGAACTAAATGAACAACTTGATGAAATAATAGATGATTCTGAAATTGGATCCGATACACATGATGTATTAGAAAAACAATTTTGGAATTTTGAAGATCTTGAAGAACATAATTCTTTTCAAAAATGGGCGGAAAAAGTTTATATAGAAAGTAAAAAACATATACAAGAAGGAAGCGGTATAAATCCTCTATATGCTCCCAAAATTGTTCCACATTTAATTAAAATGATGAAATTACTACCACTGTGGTCAGGAATAATGATACCCATTTTTGGCTTTGGTGATGTTATTTCTAGTTCTGCAGCAGTTGAGTCAAGTTTCAACAAATTGAAAAATGTAACATTCAAGCATATATCACTACCAACGGATATAGAACACTTTCTGGAAACCCATTTGCTTTCGCTGCGTGGATCATCATTAATAAAATCTGCAGAAGTATTTGCAACTGATATTAGCAATGAAGCGGAAACAGAAAATGATGAAATTCAAAGTGAAAATTATAATTTAAATACGTCAACCAAAGGTTTATGTAAATCTGCGTCAGCTCCTTTCCAAAATGGAGCACATAAATGTTCAGTATGCAAAATGACTGTATATGCACTATCAGAGCGTTCAGAACATCTTTCAAATGAAGATAATATTCGTTTATGCAATAGCTGTTTGGAAATAAACGAAAAGTCCGAAGAAAACAATGCAACAGATAATTGGTGTCGACGATCTAAAAAACAACTGAAGAGTGCATCTTATATTATTCCTAATCCGCACTTACGCCACGTTAACATTGGTAATTCTCGAAATTCGTGTAATTTACCATTGCTTAAAAATGGATCACGTTCCGATGAACTTAAGGCCTGCGCACTTAAAAGTCAAAACGCAAACGTAATTTTGAGTAACACGTGTGCCTTTGACTCAATTGCATCAATAATTATGGTGTCATTTTGTGACAGTAAAAATTATTCAAGTGGACTATTAAAAACTAAAACTAAATTTGTAAATTTTATTTCTGAATTGGTGAAAAATGGGATAACTTCACATACATATTCCGAACGAGCAGAATTAATCATCACATCGCTTAATCCAAACAGAGAAGCAATGGAATATAATACAGGATTAGTTATCTGTGACACTACACCAAAGTCAGTATTTAAATTTATGTTAAGTGAATTCCCAACTTTGAAAGAAACAAGCAAATGCTCAAATGAAAAATGTGAAAAATATCTCGAGAAAAGTCAAGATCTTTGCTTTGTTACATTTATCACTAAAAGTGGAAAAGTTGATGATCTTCAAGAATTTGTAAGTAATCAAATGAAGTCTGAAGATTTTATATGTAACCACCAAACAAATGAACCAGAAAATATACCGTGCACTTCCTTGCGAAAAACAAGTTATAAACTATCACCACTTCATGTGTTGATTGAAATTTTATATTGGAAAGGTAAATGAAAAGCATCAATAGAGTAATATAATAAATATTTATAATTTTGAATCTATTACAGGTGAAAATTTGCAGCAAAGTAGTGAGGCAGCACCTCATATGAGTGTAAAATTATGTGATATCCCTGAAGTCATAATTCATAATGAAATATCGTATGACCTAAGAGGAGTATTAAATTATAGACCAGGAAAAAGTTCACTTAGAAGTTCCATAGGCCATTACACAACATATGCACGAAGAAGTGGAGGTAATTGGGAAATTTACGACGATTTGAAGAAAAAACCTATGTCCATTGCTGCAAATACAACGGTATCATGTGAACTTTTAATTTACAGTATATAATTTTATATTTATTTTAATTTTAATTAATAAATGACAAGGACAATCATTTTAATATGTTGTTATCAAACTAATTATAAAGCAATCAGAATAAGAAATACTTGTTATGCTATCCACAGAGTTGAAACAAATTAATATCATAAGTATATAGAAAAAAAGATCGTTAAGCAACTTTAAAAAAATTGTAGTACTTACATACGAGTTAAGAGTTAGAAGGAATTGGTAAAACACAATCAAATACTCGTCGAAGTGCCCGAATATACTAAAAAAAGGTATATGAATACTTCAGTGTAAAATGTTAAGTATACATTTTGAAAAATTGTTATCTTTTAAGTAAGAAGCATATTAAATGTGTTTGTTAAACATACAGAGTACACTGACCAATGTTAAAAAACAACTTCTTCCTGAACAAATAACACTGTAGTCTGAAAAGAAATCATCAAAGTATGTTGTGCAATCATGAATCTTGTAAGTTTTAATTTATAATCAACGTTTGTAACGGATTTTGATTTTAATTATTACAATTAAAGAATTACTAATATTAAAACAAATTATGAATATAGGAAGTATAAGTATAATACAAATTCATACAAATGGCGTCTAATAAATCTAATATACCTATTAAACCTGTAATTTAAAACTTGTAAGGTTATATAATTTTATAACTATTCATATTTCACGATGGGATCATTTAAACTTAAATTTGAGTGTAAATGTGTTTACTGTATCATTCATTCAAAAATTATTAAAAAACTACTATATTTCTACATGTTAGTGGTAAATCTTATGTAATATAAGACCTAACGGTAACCTAACCTAAAGGTAATTATAATGCTTAAATTACAAATAAATATTGGAAATACTAATAACTATCGTAAATTGATTTCCACTTACGTATGTTTACAGGTATATTATACCAAAAAATTTGAAGAGATGATGATTTTTTCGAAACCAAAATGAAAACATTGCTAGAACATTTTTATTTCCAAGCGATGTTGCCCGAGTTAATAGACTCAAGAGCTGATAGAAACCGTCGTTTACGTGACTAACCTTAGTTACGCTTAAGTTTTTTAATGATGAAGTTTGTAAATAAACTATAAAAACATAATAATTTGACTTGATATTCATATTATATGGATCGCATTATTTTTTTCTCCAAGATATCTAACACAAATATTATGTACATTTATGTGAGTGAAATAACGCCGAGTTCTAATTATATACATGTGTATATATTTTAATAAATTATTATAGCACAAATACATAATATTAATATGTTATATGTATAAATAGCAATACGTAAGTAGTAAGTACCGAGTTGTAATAGTTCATCCTCTCTAGCACTCACCTTCCTCACCTTTTTTATAATATACAGGTGTTTCGGTATATGCGAGTGATTGTGTTATTCCCTTTACGTAAAAAAAGTGATTATGTAATTAATGAGTAAACAAATTGTATATACAAAAATAGTTTTAGTTATTATAATAAATAATACTAAAATAACCTACTTTTGACAACAATATATTTTATGACCCACATAATTAGTCGTTTACGTTTAATTGTTTACGACGCTTGATGTCGACGGCGGGTCGGTTCCTGGTAAATATTGAGAGAGATTAGACTTACACACACTAAGGTTCGTTTACATTGCACACACTTACAAGTCAGTTTAATGCTATCATGTTAAATTGCCTATATTAATTTCCTTAAAACACGATCGACTGCAGCCCCCTTAACATCGTCGTCGTTGTCGCCGCCGCCGTGATACAAGACGTCGCCGTCAGGGAGCAGTCTCCGTTCCATTACGCGCCGCCGCCGCACGAGTGGGGCAAGGTCAACGACACCGAACGAGTGGGTCAGTGGGACAATTCGACTACACTATCACACTGTTATCAACAGCAGTCTTATCAAGGGGTAAACAACAACAAACAAGTATCAACATAATCATAATGCAGCGGTATTTATCATACATCGCTTCGTAAGTTTTATTTTTAATTCCTTGGGTTAATTAAATTATCTTATACACGTTCATGGATCATTCTTTATAAAAAAAAAAATAATAATAATTATTATTATTTTTATTATTTTATTTTTTCATTTACCATCACTATTATTATTTTTGTTGATTTTTGGGCAAGAAGGGTCAATTTTAATTCATTAGGAATATTTCTGGGTTGTGATATACTATTGTGTGGCTTGTCCTTCATGAATAATAATAACCTATTTCAATATAATTAATTAACTTCATAATCGGGACTTATTGCTAGTGCATGTCGAACTCAGGGTCAAGCGATAGCATTAATTTGGACCTAATAGATTTAAATAGCCCTAGTAGTGATCCCTCTAGTGAAGAATTTTACGAACCAAGTAGTAGTGTCTTACGTAGAGCAAGAAATACCATAGATCGAACAGATGAACTTTTAGGGTCAACTAGATATTTCCTGAGAAATCGAGCGTCCAATCAACCAAACTCAGAACATCAGCAACACACAGATCTAACAGAACATCGAAAAGACAAAAAACGTACAGAGCATCCAGAACATCAACAAAATCCAAAAAATCAACAGTATTCCGAAAACACAGAACATAAAAAAAACCAGAGCTACAAATAGGAAAAATGGAAGAACAGCAAAATTTGGTAGCCTCAGATTCGAAGGCAGAAACACACAAGGTTGGAGTGAGCGTCGAAGCAGCAATGCGGGTAGTACCGAACTTTGATGGAACAAACTCCGACTAGGCATACCATTTCCTAAGAGCATGTGATTTTGCAGTCAGGATTATCGATCCAGGGCAAGTGGATATTTTAGTGCAGGGATTGATAATAAAGCTATCAGGAAGAGCATTACGATCGACAAGGTATAAGAACATAACGACGTACAAGGAGTTCCGAAAAAATATTGTGGAAATGTCACACGGACAGCAAAATTCAAGAAACGCCGTTAAAACGTTATTTAAAACGTTCGGTTCAGCAGATTCAGAGCGCTGTATTAAGTATGCAACGGCCCTCCACTTCTCAGCAACATTATTAAATAATTCAACCTCGCTCGATATTATACAGTGTGTAAAGGGAAAAGAAAGATTAATAGTCGATACCGGGAGTGATGTAAACATAATCAAACTGTCAGAATTAAAGAAGGATATATTGGTAGATGAGAACATAATATATGAACTAAAGGGTATCAATTCTCAACCGGTGTATACGATAGGGTCAGTCACATTAAGGGTCCAACTCGGTACGAAGGAAGCAACAGTGAAATTTCAGGTGGTCCATGACAATTTTCCGATAGTGGAAGCAGGAATCTTGGGCGCACCGTTCTTCAAGGAAAAGAGTATTAACATCAATTTCAGAACCTCAACGTTGTCAACAGAACATACAGAAAATCCAGAATATCCAGAACCTCCAGATTTGCCGAAAACCCTAATCATTCAACCACGATCAGAAACAGTGACAGACAAGGAAGATGACTTAACTCTAATATTTCATGCACAGACCATCGGGGAGGAGAAAGTATTATTGTTAGGGAATGTCGTAAATTCCGTACGCGGTGGCCAGATATTGGTTCCCGTGGTGAATCCCTCGGGGAACTCCATTGAACCCCCACCTCAGCTAGCAAATGTACAATATGACCTCTTTGAAGGGGCAAGAGTACATCTCTGCTCTGAATCAGCGGAGCACCCAAATATGGAAAATCGGACGAAGAAACTCGCACAGGTTCTTCAAACAGAGCATCTTAACTATGAGGAGCGAGCCAGTCTATGGGGAGTATGTAAGAAATATCAAGAGTTATTCCACCTCGAAGGAGATGTTCTCCCTTTCACTACAGCAATCCGAAACTCAGAACCTCCAGGAAACCAACAACGTACAGAACATCCAGAGCATCAACAATTCACGGAGTATCCAGAAAATCAACAACAATCGGCACATATAGAAGATCAACAAAACTTAGAACCTCCAGGGAATCAACAATACTCAGAACTTCCAGAGCATCGACAAAGCTCAGCATTTTCACACCATCAGACCAACTCCGAGAGGATGAGGATCATGCAGGTGGAAACAGATAATCAGATGAAGAAGATGTCTCAACATCAAGAAAAACTCGATGAAAACCTTCAGTATTTACAAGAACAAACAGAAGTAATTATACAGAACCTCAACAAAATAAAGTTCAAGACAAGATTACTAGAGCAGGCACTTCTTTTCGAAATTTTACTTAATCAATACTCATACGAAACCCAAAATTTAATGTCGATAATTAACTCGGCAATGAATGGCTAAATACACACAAGCGTGTTCACATCGGAAAGGCTTCTCTTGGAGTTGAGGGAAATTAAAATGAACCTACCGGTGGGAACAGCATTGCCGTTAGAAATTAAGCCAGAATCTCTAACAGAATTTCTACAAGTTTCTGACCTAACAATCTTCCATAGGGAGCACTACTTAATTTTTTTTTATAGGGATACCTTTAACATCTGTTGAAGAGTACACCATGTATCACCCTATTTTACTACCCATACAATACGATGAAAATACCATAGCACTAATTTCCCCTGAAGTCGACTATTTAGCATTAAGTAACGATAACGAAAATTTCATTTCATTAGAGACAAGCCAATGGGAAAAATGTATTAAGTTAGGATCATATACTCTTTGTAAGGGTGATCAACCAATCCATTACCGAGCGGGATCCAACTTGGGTGAGGTATCACAATTAACTAATTTTCATAACCCTTTGAAGGACTGTGAAGTCAAACTGGTAACATTAGAGACACCTATTTGGTATCGGCTATCCAAGACAAACTCTTGGTTGTACTATACTCCATTAGAGCTAAGTACAATTACGTGCACGGACCCTCCGCAAACCTTTAAGGTTGAGATCTCGGGTGTGGGTAGGTTGACCATCTCTCCGTCATGTGAAATACATACGCAAAACTCTATACTTCTACCATTTTTCAAAACCAATAGAGATACAAAATTAGATGTAATACCAGAAAATCCTGAATTTAATATTAAATCACTGTTAACAGAAACTCATCGCTCAGTATTGCCTCAGAACCTCACTAAAGTAAAAATATTTAAAGATTTAAATTCCTTAGCACGTAAAGCAATAGAATTAAGTAAACTTGAGTCGAAAACAATAGAACCATTGTTTATATTTAAAATAGAGTTCCATATCACCGTTCTCTACATATCAATAACGTTTGCTATATTATTTATAAGTGCAATAGCTATAAGGTTCAGGAGTAAAGTAATAAAAATGTACAGTCCGGATGTAGCGGACAATCTTTCAATCAATGATCAAAACAACCCTTAAGTTTATATAAAAAAAAAAAATATATTGTATCGCCTTTAAGTTTTAATTAAAATTAAGTTAGCTTAAGCATTATAGACACCATGTGGCGGTATTGTAACTAGGTGTACCCGTAGTTTAAGAATTTTGTAAAAGTAGTAAATTAGATCGCAGGGAAAGCTCCGGTTTAACGCTGGGGGTATGTTGTAGATGTGTGAGTATGTATATATATATAGGGGGTTCGCATATATGACACTCAAATGTGTTGACTCAGGGTAAAACGAGTGTGTGACCGATTCGGTTCTCACGATGGTCTACGACGTAGACTCTACGTGACCGAAATAGCTGGGTCAGCACATACCGAAGGCCCCGTACGGACCGTGGCGACGGGCCCCGTTCGGTGGTCGGTAGTCGAGTCTGGTCTTAAGAGTGAACAACACTTACGTTATTCGGCAGAGCATCCTTTAAGTTTTATAAAAGAGCATCATATAGTTTTAACCAGACCTTCTCATTATATCATATAATATTCATTTATTCAGTGTCTAATTTAATAAATCAGTAATTACATATATTCATTCAATAGTCGTGTTACTTCATTTAATACCCATACCCAAAGTCATCTGAACGCCATACGACGGTGGACTACACTTCAATCCTATAAAAAATTATAATTATTTTTTAGGTCTTAATGCTATATATTTAAAAGGAATAAATATAATTAATATTGAAACAGTGTAAAATAAAAATTGATGAGAAAGTTATACAAATAAAAAAATGAGAATATAATATTACAGAATTAAACAAACAATTTGAACCTTTAGTAATATCAATTGATAAATATAATGAAAAAAATATAAAAATTATATCTCCTTGTTATTTTAATTTAGATGAAAATTTAAAAAAATATTTAGGTTTTCAAAACACAACATTTGATTTTTCATTACATAGTAATAAACAAATGATTTATCATCCCACTCCTACAGAATATTATATAAATATAGAGAAGGAATGTCAATTTAGATTAGGTAGAAATGGACAAATACCATTAGATAGAATTCCTATAGGTATATACACAACAAGTGAAATTGAAAATTTCTTTAATTTATTTGATGACTTGAATTTTCCTAAAATAACTCTTGAATTAAATAAAGGATTATTAAATATTACTTCCAAAATAGGTTTGTGTTTTGATGAATATTTATCAAGTTGTTTAGGTTTTGACTATATTTCAGATTTTGAAAAAAATATGATTCCTATAAATCGTATATGGCGAAAAGGAAAACAAATAGAACTGCAAGGTAAGATACGTATTGTACATGCACCACCAGATATTGAATATACAGTAATAGGTACAAAACCTCCAAAATTTTACACACAAGGTTTTTTAAAAAACATAAATGGTGTTATATTTACTGAAAGTAGTGAAAACAAAATAGATAATACAAATACATTATATAAAACAAAAATAAAAGGAAATTATTCACTTGAACAAATTAATGATTTACTGCCTTCAAATATAATGATAAGACATGCAAATGAATTTATTACAATTTCATCAAATACATTTTTTTTATTGGATAAAGATTTAAAATTAAGTTTAGGGTTTGACCAAGAAAATTTAAGTACTCATATTGGAACAAAGTGTGTATTAAATAATAATATAAATAATAAATTATTAGAAATACATTGTAATATAATTGAAAAATCTATTACATCTGGTAATAATATTACTCACATTGAGGAAGATCTTTTATTTATGTTTTTATATAACTCTAATACACCTTTTATAAAACCTAATCAAATTATATATGAACCAATAATTACAGATAAGATACAAGATATAAAATTATATATTTATGATAAAGATGGTAATTCTATTGATTATGAAGAATTTATTGTATGTCTTCACTTAATTGAAAGAAAAAAAAATTAATTATTTAACTCTTTCAGTCCTAAGAATTTTATTTGCAAGATAAAATATCTTGAAAATTATGATAAAACACGGTGGAATTCTCAATGTGTTAAGATAATAATACAATTTTAATTATAGGGTTTAATTGTGTTGGTTTCAATATTATATATATATTCTTCACCAGATATTATACAAATATAACAAGTTGTATCTTTAGGCAAACCTTTATCAAATTCCACTTGTAAAATCATTTTATTATTAGATCCAAAAATAAGTACAGGTTGTCTAGTAAGATTTATACCAAATATTGGTGAAAATGTTTTAAATTGATTTGGTGTTAAATATGTTAAAGAATGATCTTGGTTTGTTTTATAGAATATTCTTTTATACTCTGTTAGTTGATTGAAAGCAATACGAGTTCGGGTCCGGTCCGATCGCCATGGTCCAGGAACCGTCCAGGGCCCGGTGATCCTTTCACTGTTCCCGCGCCGATCATTACGTGGCTGGCCGCTCCCTCTTACCTCGCTCGTATAACCAGTGGGTTGAAACCCTCTGTACGAATTTACAGACTTTGCATAATGTGCCGTATGCTTGTGTACGGTGGATCTTGGGATCTTCCGGAGATCCCAATTCCTTTCCGCGAGTACATGATGGATGACAATGAGGAGGCGACCATTGTGTCCAAACATGTCTCGGTGCCAACTGTAAAAATACACCGCAGTATACCATTCCTGATGTGGGGAAATATGTACCCCGTGAGTATATTGGACTTGGTCTGGTTTGAATTGAATATTTTAATATTGTGTTTCGAACGTGTTTGGCGTAGGTCTACCAAGAGAGTGCGACGTGACTTGGCGATGGAGGGGCTCCAGACGCAGCTGCCAGCGGACCACCCGCTGCTGCAGATGCATCTAGCGTCCCTCACCCTTAGCCACCACAGCAACTCGGCGTCGGTGAATAATTATATGGCCAACATCAGCTGGATTTTATTCTACATAAACAAATGGTTGCAAAACAAGGCCAGGAGGCCGGCCAAACATTGGTTGGATCTCTTGACTTGCGACGTGGAGCCATTCGTCGAGTACTTGGCACAAGTTAGACCTCGTTTACAGGAGTAAGCTGAGAAAGCAGTCCATGAACTATTCATCCGAAAAACGCAAGAGGCGTTGACGATGCAGGAGTACGCGGCGGTGAAGATCATCGACCAGGTTGAGTACGACATCCCAAAGTATCTCCTCAATCTCGAGGAGAACTTTGGGCCGAACGACCTGGTCCGCGTATCTTCCGAACCCGGGTGCTCCGGCATGCAGAGGATGGTAAGCTATAATATAACACATTTCTCTTTGTAATCTTACCCCACCTCTATGTTTTTAGTTGAGTAACTGGTAGCGCTAAACAAGCTGCGGCCTTGCCGTACTCGTACTGTTTTTGTCCAAACACCGAAGCGGTGTCGTGTCGGACATGACCACCCGCGAATGGACAGCCCGCAGGCACGAAGACGGCAAGGCGATCATCACTATGGCAAAACACAAGACGGGCGACAAGCAGCCAGCCCTTGTGGCTTTGCCACAAAATATTGAGGTCCTTATGGAGAGGTAATGCTGGTGATCGGACACCTTTGCGATGCTTCCATAACCCAATCTCACCGTTGAATTGTGTTGTTCGCAGATACTATCAGCTGCGGAAAAGAATGCAAGGGCTCTCTAACAAGGGGCAAAGGCTGGTTAAACTTTATGATGAAATTAATGAGATGTACGGTTCGAGACTGTTGGCCAGTATCTTCCGGAGGATGGTGGAATCGATGGCATGGGACCACGACCAAACCACAACCATCGGTCTCGCCAAGGCTCTACAACATTCGGGTAATCCGGCCCTACGGTATTACCAGTTGCCCGACGCCCGGGAAGCGTTACGATACCAGGGCACAATCGACACAGTTGACCGAACGGCCGAGTTCGAGGCAGCCGTGCTCGACGAGTGAGTTTTCTAAACGTACTTCAACAGGTCGATTACAATACAAAACAATCTTGTATTTTTCGTTCCAGATTCGATGATTAGTTCCCGGACATAAACCTCGACGAAAGGCTGGCGCGTGAACGGCTCGAGGCATCGGATGCCTACGAGTCGAACCCGTCAGCGAAGATCTCAAATGCCTTGGTGGATACATTTCGTACAAGGTTCAGCCAAAATGTTATGTTGGCGCGAGTCCAGATTCTAGTCAAACTATTGACACCCGAATACGACTCTGCCAATATAACGCGACAGGCTGTAACTGACGTTGCAAAAGAGAAGAAAATTCATTACTTTTTATTCCACGACAAAGAACCAACGATAAAAATAGTCATTAGTCGTATTAAAGTAATATTATAATATAAATTGTATTATATTTATTTATTTATTATTTATTGATTTGATTTGCAAACAAACAATTTAAACATTTGAAAATATAATTATAATAGATGTCTGTTCACCTTCAATAAGCTGTGCTTGTATTGAAGGTGAAGAGTTCTTAATATAGAAATTTAAATATTAAACATAATTATAAATAGACTAAAAACATAAAAGAATAGATTAATGTGTGAGAGAAAGAAAAAACAGAAATTTTAATTACAGTATAGTAATAGCAAAAAAAAAAAAATATTTACATATTAATAATAAATGAAAACAATGCATAGTATTAATAAATGTACATTAGAACTTAGAGTAGTTTTAACATGGTATATTTAAAATGATTATAGTTATTGAAGCTATTAATATTAGTCAATACCATATGTAATAACTGATTGAAAGAGTGAGATATAAATTATTCTTAATTGTATTTTATCGAGTATAGATCTAAGGTTACGAAAAATATAATAGAATTTACGACATAAGGATATAAAATGTTCAATTTGATTTTTCCATTTTAAACGCGAATCAATATATATTCCTAGATACTTTATACAATTAACGTTTTCTATACATACACATGCACAGTTGAGGTCATTTTTTGCTAGGCACTTGGCTGAGTGTTCACAGATTTTTAAATTGTTCTGAATATCAATATTAGTTCCATTAAAAACGATGTGTTTGGTTTTATTTAGATTTAACTCAAGCAGATTGTTATTAAACCATGATTTAATAGTATTAAAAATAACATTTTCTTTAATATTTAATTCTTCTGGCTTTAGCGTCACAACATATAAGTTGCTCTTTAAATTATGTACTTGAAATAGTTATAAAAGTAGTCAACTATGTAAAAACAAGAGCTGTTAAAGCAAGATTTTTTCAAAAACTGTGTGAAGGAACGGGAGCAGAACATACAACATTACTATTTTACTGTAA
This sequence comes from Neotoxoptera formosana, assembly GCA_022818045.1. Taxonomy (NCBI): domain Eukaryota; kingdom Metazoa; phylum Arthropoda; class Insecta; order Hemiptera; family Aphididae; genus Neotoxoptera; species Neotoxoptera formosana. The sequence continues at coordinate 4,085,449 of CM040630.1, forward strand.
TTATAGATGGCTATCAAAAAGTAATGTACTTTCAAGAGTATTCGAACTTGGACAGGAACTTTATTCTTATTTAAATGGAGAAGGTTATAATAATAACGAAATGTTTGTTGATACTGATTTTGTAATAAAATTAGCCTATTTATGTGATATTTTTGAAAAACTTACCTCACTTAATATATCTGAACAAAGTAAAGAAACTCATATTCTGTAATTATACGATAAGATGGTTGCTTTAATTAAAAAAATCAACTCATGGAAAAGAAAATTAATGGAAGAAAATGGCAAAACCACTTGTTTTCCACTTTTAAAATATTTTCTTGGGGAGAATGATCTTGAATTACCAATGAGTTTAAAGATAATAATTTTAGAGCATCGGACGAATCTTGAAACTCATTTCATGAAATATTTCCCAGAAGAAATCAAACAGTAGGTACTATTGGATTAAAGACCCGTTCACTGAAAAGCCACCATCAAATTTCACAACTACAGAAGAGGAACAATTAATCGACATTTCATCCGATTTTTCACTACTCAAATTTCTTCATATTCACTTTTAGGATATTGCAACCGTATTTAAGATGAATATCCCGAAGTTAGCAACAAAGCTTTACGTATATTAATACCATTTGCCACTTCGTATTTATGTGAAGCAGGATTTTCAGCTGTAGCCGTATTAAAATCAAAATATCGGTCCAAACTTAATGTGGAAAAAGAAATGCGTGTTGCAGTAACTACATTAATTCCTAATTTTGAAAAATTAATAAACGAAAAACAAGCACATTGTTTGCATTAATTATTTTATATAGAATAAAATATTAAGTTTACGGTTTTTTTTTGTCATCAAAATTTAAATTTAAAACTAATAAATATTATATATTAAACAATTTTTAACCTATTTTATTGAATATTCTTTGAGGGAGGCGTGAAAAAAATGTTTAATTATTAGGGAGCCTTGAATGAAAAAAGTTTGGGAATCGCTAGTCTCGAGTATATTTATACTGTTCAACACAGACGTTTTAACAGGTTGACTGCCACGACTATTTTTACATACTTGGTAAAATGTTCATGTGACACATTTATGGGTCACACTTGATTTGCAGTTTTTTTTCCGTGACCCTTATGTGTGTCACACAATACATTTCGTATTTTTATCGTGTCTCACCGGTGGTCACGTTTTCAGTATTTTTATTATCAATTCTTTATCAGCAAAATGTTATACATATTTCATCACTGATAGCGCATGGAGATTATAATTTTTTTCGACATCGCAAAATTAATTTTATATTGCTCACTTACAATCTCCTTGTAAATAAATGTATTCAATATCACTGTTAAAATATGTCATATGATTATTTAACACTAAGATATAGATAAGAATGTGTTGCTTAAGCGTGAACCATATTAGTGTCTCACCATATCATATAGATAAAATAAGTCAAAATGTTAAATAATAACGGTTATTATTATTAATTATTTTTATTTTGTTATACTTTTATTTATTTTTAATATTTTTATTATATATTAATATTCATAAATATGAATTCTAATGATATTTTTGATGCCCTCGATGAGAGTTATGACGAGTCATTATTTTCAATGGACGATACTGACTCTGATCCAAATTTTAATCCTGTAGGAATCAGTGATTCAGAAAGTGATTCAGATATAGATCCAGAAGGCATTCAGAGGTATAATTTTATTTTTAAGAAGATGAATTATTTTGTTATTCATGATACTTAAATTTGTATTTAGGGTGACTTAGATGTTGATATACCAACCCAAACATCAAAAACTATTCTACCAGATTTAAAAAAATTTGACATGGGGACCAGCAGATAATGATTTACATAATTTTACATATAATCCTGATGGATTAGATATTGAAATTAATGATGATATTTAATGTACACTTAACAACGGAACACCTATTGATTTTTATTATTTATTTACTGATGATGAAGTTATATCATTAATTGTCACTGAAACAAACAGGTATGCAAATAAAAAGTTAGCTTCACAAAATATAAAGACATTCTAGATTACAAAAATGGATTGACACCAACGAATCAGAAATAAAAAATTTCCTTGGAATCATAATGTATATGGGTACAGTAAACATGCCAACTATTGCTAGTTATTGGACATCGTCTCATTTGCTAACTTCTCACTTAAGCCATATTATGAGTCGTAACCGATTTGAACTACTATTATCTCACATACATTTTCAAAATAATGATGTCGCTAACCTAAATAACAAACTTTATAAGATTCAAATATTTCAGATTTGTTAAATCAAAAATTTAAACAATGGGTTATTCCATCACATGATATGTGTATTGATGAATCAATGATTGCTTTTCAAGGACGCCTTGTTTTTAAACAATATATTCAAACAAAACGACATAGGTATGGAGTTAAAGTTTTTAAACTGTGTGTTAGTCCATGCTACACACTCAAGTTCAAGATTTATTCTGGTAAAGAATCTGTGGATGACAAAAATGATAGTGTTTTTTCCAGAATTGTTATGAACCTTGTAGACGAGTATTTAGATTTTGGGCGCACACTTTATGTAGACAATTGGTATACTAGTGTTTCCTTAGCACATCAACTTCTTGAACGAAAAACACATTTAGTTGGAACACTCCGTTCAAATAGAAAGTATAATCCTGACTATGTTATCAAAAAAAAATTAAAAAAGGGTCAAGTAATAGCTCAAAAAAGTTCATCTAAAGTTATGGTATTAAAATTTAAAGATAAAAGAGATTTACACATGTTAAGCACAAAACATACAGATAATATGGTTATGGTTCCAAGAGAAAATAAATCAAAGCCAGAAGTAGTATTAGATTATAACAGAGGTAAGTCTTTCATTGATCTTTCTGATCAAATGGCTTGATATGGCTCACCTCTTTGAAAATCATTAAAATGGTATCGTAAGGTGGTATTTGAACTTCTTCTGAATACATCAGTTGTAAATGCTTTATGTTAGTTTCAAAAAAACAACTGCAACACCCATTAAGATAACTGATTTTAGATCAAATTTGATAAAATATCTGACATTCAAACCCAATATGTATCAAGAACTATCAAACAAACTGTTGAAGGTACACAGATATACAGAAGTTTAAAGGTAATAATAATAATATCGGTCATATATATAGTATAATAATAAGTATAATGAAACGATGTACAATAGTGTTATGAGGCGTAATATAAATCAACGACTAACTGTGTATATCCACTATAGGCTCTATACTACACAACACATATAATGTAAAAATGTATAGTCAGCGTCTGCTGCACTACAGTGTGAATATATTACTTATACACTGCATGATATAGGGTGTTTTGTTTATAATTCCAACACTTTCCCTTAAACAATATACCCTTATACATCAATATTTATAACTCCTAACATCTCCCTTAGCTCGTTGAACCGCGTTCGTGGAGTTGGCTTTGTCATAATGTCCGCAATCTGCTCCTTGCTGGATATGTACTCCAATGAAAACAATCCTTCATTGAACTTTTCCCTTATATAGTGGTAGCGAACATCTATGTGCTTCGTTCTCCTATGAAACTTTGAATTTTTTACGAGTTTGATTGCACTTTGATTGTCTCCATACATTGTCGGCACCATTTTCGGCTGGTCCAGCAATTCACCTAAAAACAATTTTAACCAAGTTAATTCTTGTACTGCTTGACTTAAAGCTATGTACTCTGATTCAGTTGTGCTAAGGCTAACACACTGTTGACGACGTGAACTCCATGCTATACTTCCAGATCCCAATGTAAATACTGACCCTGACGTTGACCTTCTTGTATCCAAGTCACCTGCATAGTCTGCATCACTGTATCCCTTTAACACGAGCTTTTGTCTAGAACTAAATATCAATCCTAAATTAATAGTTCCCTTTAAATATTTTAAGATTCTTTTCACTGCTATCCAGTGTTGTTCCTTTGGATCCTCGATGTATCTACTAACTAGATTTACTGAAAAAGTTATGTCTGGTCTTGTAATCTGACTGAAATATAGTAAGCTCCCAACTGCTTCACGATATGGTACTTTAGTAGTTAGATTAGTAACCCGTTGCTTGTCATCTAACGAATGTTGCGGGTCCACCGGTATTTGACATGGTTTTTCTTCAGTCATATTGAACTTCTCCAATATTTTTTACAGTACAACCCTTGGTGCATCACAATCGATCCATCAGATTTTTGCTCAATTTCTGTACCTAGAAATTGGTTCAATTCTCCTTCAATGATTTTGAAATGTTGTCTCAAATATTTTATTAATGCATTTACATCCTGACTCGATGTAGCTGCAATTAGGCCATCATCAACAAATATAGCGACGATTAATACTTTGTTATTTTCTCTATTAACAAAAACACAAGGATCTGCTTTTGTTTCTGATAGATTAAAGTTAAGAAGAAATGTTTTGAACTTTGTGTTCCAACATCGTGGTGACTGCTTTAGACCATATAAACTGCGTTGAAGTCTGCATACTTTTGCTGTACCATCATTGAACCCTTCTGGTTGTCTCATATAAATTTCTTCGTCCCAATCTCCATATAAAAAGGCTGTTTGAACGTCAAATTGTCGAAGTTGTAATTTTTCTACTGCTGATATAGCCAATATGGACCGAATTGAATCAAACTTTACTACAGGACTAAAAGTTTCATTAAAATCAATCAATACTGAATATTTGACTATACCCTTTTGCTACTAGCCTAGCCTTGTATCGATCAACATGACTATTGAATTTGGTTTTATACACCCAACCACAATTTACAATAGTTCTGTCCTTAGGTAAGTTTACGAGTGACCATGTTCCGTTTTGTTCAAGAGATTCCATTTCATTCTTCATGGCTTCTATCCATTTTTCTGAATTTCGTGACCCCACAGCTTCCTTGAAATTCGCTGGATCAGATTCAACTACGAAAAACGCTGACTTATCATAACGTAATGGTTTCTTAATATTACTTCTGTCTCGCAAGTTGTACACGTTGACATTTGATCCATTTCCTTGTTCATGTTCTTCATTTTCATTGTTAACTTCACTTATTGGTTCAAATTCATTTTCCATGACTTCATCTCCTTCTGATTTACTTCTGTGTTCTAGTGAGTCGTCTTTGTGTAAGCTAAGAACATCAATGTTATTACTATCATTTAAATTATTAGAACATTCTACAACATGGTCATTTTCATCACTTTCATCCTTGAAAATGACGTCTCTACTAAGTGACACCTCGTTATTTTCTCTATACCAAATACGATACCCTTTTGAAGTTTCTGAATATCCGACAAAGTATCCTTTTCTGCTTTTTGCATCCCACTTCTTTCGTCGTTGTTTTGGAACTAAACTATATGCATTTATTCCAAATTCTATGAACTTTTCGATTTTAGGAAGTTTATCAAACCACAACTCGTATGGAGTCTTACATACTTTCCCTGAATTACCAGTATAATTTAATGAAAACACTACTGTATTGACTGCTTCTGCCCACAACGATTTTGGAAAATTCTTGGCATAGATCATTGTTCTGGCTGCCTCACAAATAGTCCTCATTGAACGTTCAGCGCTTCCATTTTGTTGAGGAGTATAAGGTATACTACTCGTTTCATGCTTTATACCAAGATGATTTATAATTGCTTGAACTTCAGAATTTTTATACTCTAAACCAGTGGTTTTCAACCTTTTTTGGGTCGCGACCCCCCATTTTTATTTTTTTTGTACTGCGACCCCCTTCAAAAAAAAAAATGTTTTCTTATTCATCAAAATTTGATTTAACTACTGAAAAAATATTTATATGTTATACGATTTTGATTGATTTACACTTAAAAATTTAATTAATTCATAATACAACATTATTTTAAAACAATACAAGCATATACAATAAATTTAAATATAAAAAAATTTAAAAATGTATAATTTAACTACAATCTAACTACATTTAATATAAGCAAATACAATAAATTTAAATATAAAAAAAAATACATAATGCATAAACTGTTGTTAATGGGATACTTGAGCTTGAGCTTTTGAAATGATTGTTTCCATATTAGGTTTTATATTAGAGACTGCAACTCTTAGATCTGATTCTAAGTTTAATTTTGTCCGATATTTGTTTTTTATAACTGTAAGAGCTGAAAACGCCGTTTCACAAAGGTAAGTGGTTGCAAATGGCAGAAGTGTTGATACAGCTATTTTTGACAATTCTGGATATTCTGATTTTATAGAAATCCAAAATTTATCACTTGTAGTTTCATTAAATTTTATACGCAGATTTTCATCGGCAGATAACTCTATTAATTCCTCGTTCATAACTAAACTTAATTCAGAATTCATTTCATTTATATTAATAGAAAATGGATTTCTTATCCATCCCAACTCATCATCAGATATGTTTGAAATCCGACGTGATACAGTATTATCAGATAATGGAATTGATTTTAAATCATTTGCATATGCCTCACCGTGCATAGCCGTTACAATTTTTATAGCAGCTGGCAAGACAAGAGATTCGCAAATCGAATGCGGTTTTTTTGTTTTTGCTATTAAGTATGAAACCTCGAATGATGCAACTAAAGCTTTTTGTGAAACTGTAGAAAATTTATTTATAACTTTTTTTTGAACCTTTAATGCATTTTCATGTCTTTTAAAAAAATTTTCATCTTTATTACTATATTGCGGATGTTTCGTTTCTAAATGTCGCTTAAGTTTAGAGGGTTTCATACTTTCGGAAGCCAATATTTCTAAACATATTACACGTTTCATGCGTTTAATTAAAAAATTTTCCATTTTAAAACAGTACGTTACGAACTTTATATCGCGTGAGATACATGTACTGCACGAATGACACATAAGTAGGAACTGATTATTATAAATATTTGCGACTGAAATTGTTCAAATATACCTATGTATACGATAGTTACGAACAATTTAATAATCCATATCCGCTATCGATAAGATATAAGAATTTAAGATTATACGCTCCTCAGCATGTTCTATAATCTATAATTCTCTATATAAAACAAAATTAAAAATTAACTTAATTTTATTTTTAAATAAAATGGAAATATCATTTCATCTATTATTTTTGGCGACCCCCAAACCTATCATTCGCGACCCCCAGGTTGAAAACCACTGCTCTAAACCACAGTCACTTCTAATAGTTTTAATAACATTTTTAGTTTGAGTTTTAACCATACTCAGAAAACAATTAAGTTTTTCTTTAACTTCAGATTTCATATTTGTTTCATAAAATAGACATAAGTATATTTAGAATAATCATCTTTAAAGATAATGAAATATCTTTTACCTCCTAATGAATTTTCTTCCATGGGTCCACATACGTCGCTGTGTATTATTTGCCCTGGTTCAGTAGTTATTGTTTCGCTCCGTGTGAACGTCTCCTTATGCTGTTTGCCATAGATGCATTTTTCACAGAATAATTGTCCTTGTATATCTGTAAATTGTATTTCGTGATGTTTTAAATACTCACGAACATGTTTGATATTCTGATGACATAGTATTTTGTGCCAGTGTTCTAATGTTAATTTCTTAACTGCAGTGTTAGCACAGTGTCCAATTTCCTGTGAAATATCTGTTTTGATTAGCATTGAAAACAATTTATTTTCACGAACACCGACTGCAATTACACGATCATTAATTTTAAATGTACACATTTTACTGTCTGTCACCATTGTAATTCCTTTATCAAGGCATGCCCCGCAAGAGAATAAATTTACCTTTAGATCGGGTACATATAAAACATTTTCTAGGTAGCCCTTTATCCACTTATTGTCAACATAAGTATGAATATTTATGTTACCTTTTCCTACTGCCATAATATGCTTACCATCTCCAATACGCACAGGTGAATGCACATCAAAATTTTTATAATCGACGAACCACTCCTTTCGATTTGTCATGTGGTCACTCGCACCTGAGTCTACATACCATTTGTCCGAGTCGTCCATTTCTTCAATTTTTCTTTGTGCACCAATAAACGCCAAACCGGAAGTTGATTTATTTTCTTCTTGTTCCTTCTTGAATATCCTGCAGTCCCTTTTCCAGTGTCCCGGTTTTTTACAGTGATTGCATTTTCCTGGCTTTGTACTTTCATTTTTGTTCACGTATTTTTTACTTTTATTATACTTGCCTTTGTTTGCAGTCAAAGCACTACTTTCAGCACCTTCTTCACGGACCTCCTGTCGTGTTTCTTCCACCATCAATCGAGTGGTCAACTGTTCTAGCGTTCTATTTGCACTATTCATTGAGTCCCATGCACTGTAGAAATGCCTATAGCTATCAGGTAATGTCATCAAAATTTTTGTAATCAACATTGATTCTGAGATAGGTTCTCCCAATTGTTTTAGTTGTCTACTTAGATTTTCTAATTTTTAAATATGACCTGCTATATTGTCTTTTGGATCCTTTGTATAACGATAGAACTTTTGTTGTACTATTGTTATGCTTGTGTCCGATACCTGTTCGTACACACTAAGTAATTTGTTCCACATACCGTTTGCTGTGTCACAGTTCATAATGTATTGCAGAGGTTGTTCATCTACTGATGTGACGATACATTTTTGAGCCTTATTATCTGCCCTTTTCCATATTGAAAAATCAACGCTATGCCTTTTTCTTGCTTCATCTTCAGTTTCATTACCGACTTTTGATAAAATAGGTATCTTTGATTTTCCTGATACTACATCAAATATTTCAGCTGCATTCATGATTACCTTAATTTGAAATTTCCACATGTCCCAATTTGATGCATCTTTGAGTTTGTTGATTTTATATTGTTCGTTTTCCATATTCAAAAACGTAAATGTACACTATCTGCACACTAAGAAACGCACGCACACTACATAGCACTTATTTCGCGAATTATTATTGCTGTACACTGTCTGTACACAAAAACACGCAATTCGTTAATCAATTATTATTTTACTAACCATTCACGACTTTATTATAAAAACCTTACTACTGGGCCCATAACCTGTTGAAGGTAAACAGATATACAGAAGTTTAAAGGTAATAATAATAATATCGGTCATATATATAGTATAATAATAAGTATAATGAAACGATGTACAATAGTGTTATGAGGCGCAATATAAATCAACGACTGTGTATATCCACTATAGGCTCCATACTACACAAGACATATAATGTAAAAATGTAGTCAGCGTCTGCTGCACTACAGTGTGAATATATTACTTATACACTACATGATATAGGGTGTTTTGTTTATAATTCCAACACAAACATGTACTCACAACAGCCTCAAGAAACAGATGTGTTCAATATTACTTGAATATTGCTCAAGAAAAAGGAAGAAAATATTCTCAAAGTCATTGTAAAAAAGTCACAACAAAATGTTTTATTTGCAACAAACAATTATGTATTCCTTGCTTTTTTGTATTACACAAAACATAGACTGATTATTATTACCTACCTAAACTGTTAAATTATTATATTATTTTTATGTTTTAATGTTTTTTTTTTATGAAACAAGACTATTTACTAAACTAACAAAGAGTTAATATTATTTTATTTTTTATCGTTATTATTATGTTAAGTTGATTTTTTATGAAACAAGACTGTTTACAATAACAAAGGATTAATATTGTTTTATTTTATTTTATACTGTTACTAGTGAAAACGGCGGTGTCGCCCGCGATGTGTAATATATAGGTATATATAGTTTAGATATAGTGATACCGTGTGGAGGTGAGGAGTCGAAATGGGCGGTTTGGACGGCGTGGAGGTCTGGAGTTTTGATAAGAGGAGGCGATTGGGACGGCGTGGAGGAAATGTCTTTTTGGAAATGGAGCGTCTAGTCGAATACGGTCCTCGTCAATACACGTCGCTTGTCCGGTTCTTTTTCGTATGAACAAATCGGTACGTCGAGGCTCCGCGTTTGAGTGTCTACCAAGTCAGTCACCTCGAGTGAAAGTCGTCGGCCCACTGCGTCGGATAGCAGACAAAATTCGCGGTGGTCATCAATTATTAATATATATATATATATACATTATATAATATTTATTTATTTATGTTTCTGCCGTTGCAATACTAAAACCCACGACGACGTATAAGAAATTATTATTGAACATTATTATATAATCGTGGGGTACAAAGTCGACCGGTATCTTCGGCGAGCGAGTGGCACGTCGCCGTCTCTTTCCGCCCGGCAACCGTGCCCACTGACGATATCTCTCTCCCCCAAAAGTTGTTATATTCGCGTAATCGGCGACATTTGCGTTTATACTGGTGGCAGAGTGGGAGATGATGTACAACAATTTTGCACACCAGCCGTCTGACCGGGCCGCGTTCATTTCATTTTCGCTCCAGACTCCAGACTTCGTATGCTAAGTAAGTATAAAGTTTTTTATTTCGCTATAAGTAAATCTCAAGTGTATAGTGGCATCGTGTTTCGAGGTTTTTTTTTTCAATTTTCATTTCGAAATCGTGTAGGCGAAAACGATATTTACAAACCCCCAGCAAAGTACCTAATGCCCCGCGCGACACGTCAAAGTCGTTTTTGTACGAATCAATCCGTATCCCGTCGTCACTCGACACACGCGCGTATATCTGAATCTATTCGAATCGCGCATCGTAACGTCAACTCAAATACGTAATTCGGCTGTAGAATCGGTATTAGCGAATTCCGGTGTTCAGAGTCTACACCACAGACGATTACAGACGATTTTTGTAATGCACTATTTCACGTAACCACGTGTCACTCGGTTTTGCCAAAACGTTTTTTTGTTTAATAATTCAGATCTCGGTTTCTTCAATCAGTAAAAGTAATAAAAAATTATTTTGTTTTAACAGAATGAGTGAAAGTCGAAGAGGCAGCCCGAGGGCCATAGTGATAAACGGGGGAAACGTGAGGGTGTACAACAATACACCCTCACGTTTGGGCCCGCAACGGCGGGCGAGCAAAAGACGTAAGTAGATGGATAGTTTTACCCGCACAGGTAGGGCTGTAAAGTTACATCGAACCACGTTTTACTATAATTTTATTTCGAAGCGCGTGTTTTTTGTTTATTCGTAACGGGTGCATGTATGGAGTATAATGCTCTTATACAAAAGATTTCGTACCTCAAAACCGCCATGAGAAAGTTCTCGATTTGTTTTTGTTCTGTTTCCGATCGGCATTTAACACTGAACGAAAATTAAAAATACGTTTATATATATTTATTAAGAAGGAATGTCAGACGCGTAAGACAGTATCCCCGTGTCGACGCCGCCGGCTCGTCCGACGTACCGTAATGAATTTTTTTTTGTTTTCCTTACGGCTTAACTTTTTTTCGTTGTAATTTCACAGCCCTACAAATACGCGTGAATGTTTAATTTATTATTATTATTATTATTACGAAAAAATCCTAAAGTGTACGATTGTTTGCAGGGTGTTACAATTGCGGCAGGCCGGGGCACGTGGCCCGTGGCGATGTCCGCGTGAGTGTTTTAGTTGTTTCTTATACGAATTTCAGCACTGTTTCTTATGTCATATTTTTTAGTCTCGTACAATGCGGTCGGGTCGCGGCTGCCCACCGTGACGCCGCCGCCGCCGACCGTGACGCCGACCGTGACGCCGACCGTAACGCCCGCGCCCGCCCTTCAGTCGAGGGAGGACCTCCAGTGGCGGCTGGAGGAACTGAGCCGTACCATGCTGGAGGTCCGGTCGGCCCTCGACGCGATGGACGACCCTCGCGTCGAGGGCGTCCGCGCGGGCATCGACAGGGTGGCGGTGCGAGATGACGTAAGTAAAGATTTAAACACATTGAAGATGTTAAAAAAAAATTAATTCAACAATTATATAATTTTTAGCTTGAGGAGCAACACGTACGAACGAACGTAACGTAGAACGTAAGTTTTCAATCGGACACACTTAGTTCCCTATATTTATGTGTGTATATATATCTATTTATTATTGCTATTACTAAACAAATAAAGTGAATTTGTAAAATGTGTTTTGGTTTTATTATATTATATTACCTATTTTTTTCATTGAGGGATCATTAAAGTCTTGCCAAAAAGTTTGTGTGACACACCCGTGGGTCACACCAAAAAATGGTTAAATTCTATATTAGGACACCATAAACTATATAATACCTATTTTACAAAAAAATATCAAACAATTATTTGATAAGTTATGAGAAAAACAGAATTAACAAAATCATTAACTATCTCAAAAACATTTTGACAAACATCATGTGACCCACATAAGGGTCTCATGGCAGTCAACCTGTTAATTGTATTCTTGATTTTGTCAGTAGGTAATTGTAAATATATGTCATAGAGAAATAATTTGATTTAGTTTTTTTTTTTGATTTAAATTACCATTTTATTATAAATTGTTTATCAAGTTAACATTATTAGAATGTTTATTAATAATTATTTATGTACTGTAACGGAACAAATAAACTTGTGTTTAAAATTGTGTTCACTTTCAACTTTTTACTTAACTCTTAAGTTGCAATTGGCTAGTTATTTATAATATTTAAAAAATTATTATTTTCTTTCTCAAAATAAAACTAAAATTCACTACAGTTCTATTAAAATATGCGTTATACGGTCCACCAATATAATAAAATCACAATAACATGAAATCGTGCAATAGAAATATTTTAAAACAAATTAATTGTATATACTCCTAGGCCTGTACTTATACTTTTAATGTATTTACTAACATAAGTTATTTAGTTTTTAGTTTTTTTACTTGCATTTTACATTAGCTTATGTTTTTCTTTTTTTTTTTTCTGTACTAAATATTTAGTTAGATTTACTGTGAACTACAATGTTTACTATTGTTTTGTTTTAATCACTACTATTATTGTAATTTTTCTGTATCTATCTCATTACTATATATTTTTACAAACTGCCGATTGGCGTTACATAAATAAATAAATATACATTTTGGTACTTCATTTTAAATTAAATAAAATGTCCTCAAATATTTTAATGTATTTCCACCTACGTTTATTGAACAGTACTCCCCTATTTAATATATATATAGGTAGGTACATTTATATAGGATTAATTACGATCTAAATTGAATAATTCAACGTCGTTATTCAAAATTGTCCACTTGCCTGCATACATAGGTACTTAACTACTTGTACGTATACAAATCTCGTTTGTAATGGTTGAGATACTTGGACAATGTTTATTTATGACTTAAATTCATAACTATTTTTCATTACATACGGTGGAAAATACAAAACACAATGCCATAGCTATGTGCAGTTTCCACCTTTACATACATTCGACAATACTAAGAACTTACAGAACGCCATGTCTTGCCATCGGTTCTTATAGCGTACAGACTTGTCAATTTTGAACTCTAAGATCAAAAACATACTATCAAATAATAAGTCATAAAGCCAATGGTATATATACCATTGGTAACGCATGAATGTAGTACCTACATAAACATGAAATCTATACATTTCTCAATTGTAAATTAACTTTTTTATCTCCAAGTATCTGCTAAAACCCAAGTACATATATTTTAATACAGTAGTAAGTACCTATACCGTACAGTTAAAAGTGGACTTCATAAACAAATTGAATATAAACTATTATGTTGAGTCTTAATACATTTTTTTTGTATTGGGTAGGTAGGTTTATTATAATAATATGATGTATTATTATTTCAAACTGATTCTAAGAGTACAACAATTAATTTTAAAATATAAAAGCATGTTATGCGTGTGAAACTCAATAAACATTTTAAGCTGACACATAATTTAACAGAACTTTTGATTTACATACTCGTTGACAAATTTAATCTATCTTTTCATTTTAAGGTATTATTAATTTTACTTGTTATCATTATTCATTGTTTCTCTCTGACTAACTACTTTTAAATACCTAAGTGTTATAATGAATTATCTTTTCTTAAGCATATTCATATGTTGCCATTAGCTTTCTTTGGTTGAAACCCAATTTATTTATATATTCATTTTTAATGGGTTTTTTTAATTTTAATTTACAAATAAAACAGATTGGAGTAAATATTTTAAGGATCAATTGATTAAACAAAATATCTAGTATGATTTGACTTTTTTTTTTAATTATTATCAATATCTAAGGTTTAATACGGTAAACTTGTATGCTATAACAATCTTAGGAATGATTGTTTAAAATGATAAAACAAGTACATTAGGTAGGTGGTATTGATAAATCTTAAGTTGAATAACTAACAATCAAAAAATAAGTTATTATGACTATTGACAGGTTATAAAATAATGTACCTATTTTAAATTACATAATTAGATATTTTATGACGCTGTTAGGTAAGATGTCAATCTAAAGTACCGATACCATAAATTACAAATAAGATTATAATATAAGTATTTATTCTATAGTGTACTTTTTTGTAGATAATTTTAAATAATAGGTATAGGAATAATAAATCAATTTGATTAGATGCAAATTTATATTAATCTTATTCCTATTGCCAGTATCTAGTTTTTAACTATTAAAACTAATTGTTATATTTATTAAACTAAAAAAAAGTATTTCAGTTTACCTAGAATTCTTCTTTCAGTTCTATTTGAGTTTTCTTGTTTACCATTGGAGCTAGCAGCTAAATTATTTTATAGATATAATTAAACATTTATATTTTTTAACTTATGAATTTAAATGTTCAGTATCTGCCCATTTCCAGAACACAGTGTTGATAAAAAAAGCTTTGGAGTTACAATGATTCAAATGTAAGCATACTAAAGACATCTAGCTCATTTATTATCAAATAATAACAAAATTGCAAGTAAATATACAGGCCAAACTGTACGGACTAGATATGGCACAATATGTGAAACCAAAGAACAGCTATGACGGCTGTTATAATTTAAACAAATTTTTTTGTGAATTATTTTGACAATTTTAAATTAACGATTTATACGAACGAAGGTGTACCGGAGGTAAACTCCATTGTTAGAAAATACGATCTAGAATGCAGTTATGACAAAAATGTAATCCTAGCATGTTATCACTATTGTACAGATGTATATGTTCAGTTTCTGTTTATCAAGATAAATATTATAATTCATACTAAAGCAATGTAAGAATGAAAAAGAATACTGACGAACAACGAAAATGTTACAATGGAGAGTGGCAAAGATCACGGATAACGTATCGGTTGAAGACGGAAATAAAGAAGGCGTCAACAAATCATCATATTTTACATGCGAGTCAGCAATTCAGCATAACATAATATGTATTAAAAAAAATATACGCACATAGTTCGGAGTAAACGGTTTTACATTTATCACCAATTTATGTGCATTGCTTTTTGTATTAATTATTTTGACTATACTTATAAGCCATGTCTATACTTTTTACAAATAAATATTAAATACATACACATCACTTTTTATTAATTTTATTTTTCGTTAAAATACCTGATTTTTTTGTCACTCACATAATCGTGATCACTATCATCCGTATTGGTTTCAGCGTATTTACATTTTGCAGTACTGTTGAAAAAGATTGTATTAAAACTTTAAGTTGTAGTACCCGCAGATTTGCACTAATCGACAAATTAATCTAACAAAATCGTAAAAATCACTAAGACCATGTCGCGCAACTTACGAAACAGTTCATGAGAGAGCCTCAAGTTCATGAGCGTTAGTTAAGATATCAGAATCAATTAATGAGTTAATGGCACTAATGAACCAAGAATGTAAAAGTGCTCGTGGGTACCTTGGAAAATGAAATTTAGAAATTGAACATCACAAGACCAAATAAACCAAAGCCGACAAATAAAAAATTTAAAAATTTAAAATTTAGAACAAATTGTCGAAAAATCGAATAGAGCTACAAAAACTAAAAGAAATACGATTAAAAATATCAACAAGATCCTTATACACCATTCTTAAAAAACATAGATTATGAAGGATAATGCTCCTGTGATATCAGTCTAAAATACAGTTTCTATATGTATTTATATTGTAAGTTGTTTGTTCCTTTTAATACAATTGTATTGTATTGTATTTTATTTTATTCATAAACCCACAATCTAAGATGTACCTTAGATAAAGGGTTTATTATCTTTAAATATTTGACCGGCTCATCCTAATGTGTGTCAAGTTATCATTAGATAACAGTTTTACTGCTTAAGTTTGTATTATTATGAGTACGCATTCAAACTTGGATACGTGAAAAGTTAAACATAAACATAATTTTTATATTTTGAATTTAAACAGAACTACCTATAAAAAAATAAACCTGATAAAAAATACTGTTTAACTTATCTAAAACACTGATGACTGATGTGAGCTATATAATAAATTGAAGCTAATATATTAGAAAAATAAAATTTGATTTGATTAAAAATCAAAATGTTGGTTGTTTCTATTTCTTAAATGACTACCTAAATGACTAAGATTTCAGAGTGGCTGTAGGTATTGATATTAAATATAGGTGAAACAGAGAAATAGAGAATAATAGTCAATAAATTAATTTAGTTGAAACTGATAAGTAAAAATAATTAATGCATTAATAAAAAATTACTAATAACATAATGATAAAAAATATATAGAAAAAGTTTACATAAATAAATTATGTTTAGTGTTCCCAAATGATCCAAGCTCCAGTGTTCATAGTGATGAGGCAGTAGAACAGAGAATCATTAGAGAGTACACAAAGTCTACCTCTAGTTCTTTAAAGAAAACTAGTAAGTACAAATGTTAATATTTAATTCGTATTTAATAATATTTACTTATGATTTCAAAAAATGATTGAAAACGCAATAAGTAACTAGATTTTGGAAAAAATAAAAGCTAATTTTGTTTAAATATTTTTTAGTATCTTCAAACGATCCAAGCTCCAATGTTGTTAATGATGATCCAGTAGAGCAGATCATGCCTACCTCTAGTTCTTTAATAGAAACTGGTAGGTACAACAGTTTATTTATAATAGGTACTATTTAGTATACACTATGTATTCAAAAATAATTGAAAATGTTAACAGTACATAATATATTTTACTATGTGTACTATTGTACTATATGCATTCAACAAATTATTCATAATATATGAAGTATTAAATAACTTGATTTTGGAAGGAATAAAAGCTAATTTTGTTTAAAAAATTTTTAGTATCTTCAAACGATCCAAGTTCCAATGTTGTTAGTGATGAGCCAGTAGAGCAGATCATGTCTACCTCTAGTTCTTTAATAGAAACTGGTAGGTACAACAGTTTATTTATAATAGGTACTATTTAGTATACACTATGTATTCAAAAAATAATTTAAAATGTTAACAGTACATATATTTTACTATGTGTACTATTGTACTATATGCATTCAACAAATTATTCATAATATATGAAGTATTAAGTAACTTGATTTTGGAAGAAATAAAAGCTAATTTTGTTTAAATATTTTTTAGTATCTTCAAACGATCCAAGCTTCAATGTTGTTAGTGATGAGCCAGTAGAGCAGAATATGTCTACCTCTAGTTCTTTAATAGAAACTGGTAGGTACAATTGTTTATATTAATGTTATTTGAATTGCAACAAATTAACTTTGAATATCCATTTTTAAATTTATTACGTTGTTACAGAACGGTCAAACATTTTATCATTCGATCCAAAATTGTTTACCTCGGTCAAGAATTTATCACCGGAAGAAAAAATGTCTTTAATTCGTAAACCATTTCAGCCTCAGAAGCATGAACTTCCTGGTGGAAATTTTCCGCATGAACATGGACATCGTTTTAACAGTGATCAATACTATAAATCTTTGCCGAATGGTGATCGTCTTAGGAGAGATTGGCTGAGCTATTCACTGAGCAGTAAACGATTTTATTGTTTACACTGCATGTTCTTTGGCAACAATGCTCAGAAATCTTGGACTTATGATGGGTTTCACGCATGGCAACGTCTTACAGATATAAGTGGACATGAAAAAACAGAAGTTCATATCAATGCTTCAATTGTTGTGAAAATGAAATATTCATCAATGGCTGTTCTTCCACAAATGTATGCATGTAAAAGAAATCAAGTAGCAAAAAATCGTGAAATAATTCATATTTTAATTGATATAACACTATTTCTTGGACAACATTCGTTACCATTTCGGGGTCATCGAGAAGGCTGGTCTGAGCAAATAAAAGGCAATTTTAAAGACTTAGTAAAACTTTTATGTAAATTTTCTCCTAGCTTGGCTGTTTATATAGACCGTCTTCAAATAAACGGAAGAAATCAAATTTATTTCATTTCATGGCAGAGACAAAATCAGCTAATAAATTCTGTTTCAAAATGTATAAAAAAAATCTATAAAAACAGAGTTAGATCATAGCAATTTTTTTAGTGTTTCAATTGATACAACGTTCGATAGCTCTAGAAGAGAACAACTGGCATTTAAAATTCGTTATGTCTGTATAAGTGAAAATTCTCCAGTCATACGAGAACGTTTATTAGGACTTAAAGAAACATCTACGACCACCGGTCGCCAATTATTTTCCGTGTTCCAAGATATATACACAGAAAATGATTTGGATTGGAAATTACTACTTGTTGGTCAATCTTTTGACGGAGCCAGCAACATGCGTGGTGAATATGAAGGATTACAAGCTCTAATCAGAGAAATAAACCCAGCAGCGATTTATACCTGGTGCTATGCACATAGACTTAGTTTAGTTGTTGTTCAAATGTCAAGCTGTTCAACTAATGCAGTTGATACATTTGGGAATCTGGAGCAGTTGTACTCGCTGATTTCAACAAGTAAAAAACGTGTAGCAATATATAAAAATATGCAAAAGGAAAAGAATCCTAAAGCAAGAGTGCATAGACTTAAAAGAGTAGAAACCACTCGTTGGATGTCATACTCATCAGCTTTAAATACAGTATTATTAACGTATGACATAGTTATAAATACATTAGAACAGATTAAAATAACAGAAAATTCTGACTTCAAAGCCAGATAAGCTACGGGTTTGATTGATTTATTTTTGTCTGAAAAATTTGTTTTGACAGCAATATGTTATAAAAATCTATTTAATATTTTAGACCCAGTGACCAAAATTTTTCAAAGTCAAGATATTGATTTATTAGGTGCAGTAAATTGTCTTCGATCAGTTTCGAGCAGCATCAAACTCTTAAGATCTGATGACGCGTTTAACCATTTGTGCAATGAAGCAACTCAATTTATAAATGAATCAGAGTTTACACTTACTTCATTACCCATGCAGCGCAGTAGAAAAAAAAAGTTATTGTCTGGAGAAACAACTGAAGACCATACATTTATTGATCCAAAATTCCACTTTAAAATTAAAACATACTTAATTGCAATAGATTCAGCAATTACTTGTATTGAAGACCACTTCCATTCTAAGTCTAAAGAATTATTGAAAGATATTTCTTTATTTTCTGTTTCGGTATTGAAAAAAACAAAGTCTGATCCAACACATTACCCGATGATGCTTTTAACACATTTTGTAATCTATACAAACAATTTATTAATCATATAGATTTAAAAAAAGAATATATTGAGTTTTCAAAATTATTTTCTTACTTTGAATCTACTATGATAGGTTCTCAATATATACATTGCAATTCTGAAACCAATGATCATAAAGAAAGCTCTTCAGATTTTGAAGACAGTGATGATGAAGAAGGAAAAAAAGATACCGTTGGTCTAAGAAAAAATAATTACCAAAATTTGGGAACACTTCTTCATGTATTTAAGGTTATTACTGATTTATTTATTTAAATTCCCTATTTATTAGCTAGACATTTTTATAACTTGTATAATAGTAACTCTACATGAATGTAATTTATAGGTATGTCATAATTCTGGATTACAGAGCATTTTTCCTACATTATACATGGCTCTTCAAATCGCATGTACTTTTCCAGTGTCTAGCACAACACCAGAACGAACATTCTCAAAATTAAAAATTATAAAAAATCGGTTGAGAACAACAATTTCTCAGGATCGTTTAGAGCAGTTAATGATTATTTCTTGTGAGTCTGATATTGATATAGATCATAATCAGGTTGTAGATGAGTTTGCCAGTACTACATCTGTATTGTCGAAACATCTAACCTAATGTTTGGTAAACTAAAATTATAATTTTTTGTATTTTTATTTAATGATTAAAAATTTTAATATGTTTTCATAATGTACTAACTTTTATACTTCTATAATAAATAATAAATAGTTAATTGGTAAGATCTCTATGGTATGCACTAATAATTTTTGATGTTCTATAAATGTATGCAAACATGCTATAAAAATATTTGAATATTTGTGAACATTGAATTATTAAATTAGTTATCAATTGCATAATTACAGGTGTTTGACAAATGATTGTTACATGGTTAGCGAGCGAAGCGAGCGGCTTTGTGTGGTTTAGCTTTATGGGTGGGTGGGTGGGTAGGCTTTGGTGAGAATTGAACCACCTATTTTTAGTGAACTCGGCGCCACTGCATATTCCTTGTGTTGGGCATACCATAAATCTTGTTGTTGAAAAGGCTATTGAAAAAACTCAGGAAATTGATAAAGAAACAAATACTAAATCTGGTGGTGTTCCAGTATTATTATCCCAAGTTCAAGAAATAGTTAAGTTTGTAAAAAGAAGTTCAAAAGCAAGTGATTTGTTGAGAAAATATCAAAACATCCAAGGTAATGTTTATCATTTAAATATTTTCAAATGTTATAATTATTTAAAATAAACATTTAAATACTTATATTTCAGGTAAGAAAGAAGGACAATATTTAAAGCCCATTTTAGACATTAAAACACAATGGAATAGTTCATTTTACATGGTCGAAAGATTTTTAAAATTAACTAACAATTTATCACAAAATATGCTCCTTACCCTCAATGGTAATGGCATACCTGAAATTATATCTGGTTACAATTTATGTTGTCTACAAGATATTTATTCTTTGTTAAGACCGTTTGAAATACTAACAAGAGAACTTTCTGCAAAAAAAAAATTGTGTAATGTCCAGTAAAGTTATTCTCATAATATCAGGTACTAGAAACAAAGTTATAAAACAAAAACCTGATGAGCTTGTTGCAGTACGTTTATAAATAAAACTTTTAGAAGAACTAGACTATTGATGTGGATCTTATGAGCAGACAACTTTATTATCAATCTGCACGTTGCTGGATCGAAAGTTTAAAGATATGCATTTTAAAAATCCACTTTCAAATTCAAAAGATTAAGAAAAATTTTACCTAAAAATTCCCATTTTTCCAAAGTTGTTTTATTGTTTCTCCCGGCGCTTTAAAAAATTATTAGATTTTTTAAAAAAAAAACCTTTTAAAGTATCAATTAGATTCACATCCCTACCAGAAAAGATACTTATGAAGAAAATCAAAGTATTATTTCGACATTGTTGAATAGGCATTATTCATCATTGTAAAATCAATTAATTACTAGCTGATCTCAGAATCTAAAATTGTTGTTTAAAATTAGGAGTAGTATGTGGAATAACTACAGTATTGACAGAGCAAGAATCAAAAGCCACCTTGGGAGATAACAAGTCTTCAACATTTAAAACTCAATCACTCATAAGAAATGTTTTTTTGACAAAATTCCAATTACAAAGGCTCATAATAAAATTATTGTGGATTTACACTAAACTTTTTTTTTGATATTTATTATTTGCAATACAAATTACTAATTAGACAAAACCAAGCATATATGGAATACCGTCAGCAATTTTCATAGCTACTTTTACACGTAAAACATAGGCTCTATGACGTCACGAGGCTATTCATCAACTCTCACTATATCGTTGAATACTCATTGATTTTTACCAAAACGTTTTTCATTATGTTGACTACAATACTACACTAATAAACTTAAAATTAAAAAAAAGTAGTGTTGTGATATCTTACAATTTGGTAGTTACGATAATTTGTGTAGTTTCATACAGTGTTTATCGCGTTAAAACTCGTTTCACAACACATGGAGCGATTCGAATAGAGCGTTTTAAAAAATAAATAATTAAAAAGGTAAAATAATTACCAAAAATAAACGTACTATTGTGTTTCTATGGCAAATCATAAAACGATATTCAAAAACATACTTCGTACTTACCACTTTCCTCAGCTCTCGTTAATCGTAGAAACGTGATTTTTTCACCAAAATAAACCTAAGAAGTTTATCTAACCAGATTTTTGAATTTTTTTCAAACTGATGATGTTTGCATTTAAAGTTTTCAAAATTGTTAAAAAAATCTTATAGAATAGACAACAGAAAGATATCTGTAGAATCTGACACTCAGTTATCTAGAAAAATCAAATTTATTTTGCTGATAAAATCATGCTTCTACGACTAACAAGATCTGAGGAAAATGGGAAATACAATAAAATGCTTTCAGTAAAAAAAAATTACGAATTAGCCGTAGTCATGTGCAATGTGCATCACAACTAGCTAATGTGTCAAAATTGATAATTTTAAATCATATTTAATTTATAATTCAATGCATTTTTCTATATTTGTTATTATATGATTTTTGTATTATTATGATTGTATTTATTTATTTATTTGAATTAATATTATTATTATTTTTAAGTTCCTGTTTATGATTATTTATTTATTTGAATAAATATTATTGTTAAATTTCCTGATTTTTGTTCTTAGTTTCTTCATTGGTCATTTATGCTTATCTTTATATTTTCCTGATATTCTATTTTATATTTTATTAAAATATTATTAGATTGTTGGTCTGGAAATGAAACAATGGATACGGAATGAAATTGTTTTTGTAACGAAGATCAATTATTCGTGTTTACCTGGCTTGTTAATTTTTAATTTTTAATATTTATTATTATCGTCATAGACAGGGTTGGGCAAGTTACTTAATTTATTGTAACTGGTTACAAGTTACAAGTTACTCCAAAACTGTGTAACTAGTTACAAGATAATATATACTTTGGTGCAATGTAACTGGATACAAGTTACAGTTATGTAACTAAGTTAGATTTAAAGTTAAAAGTTACATTGATAAATAAAATATGTTTTTATTTATTCATTCATTATAATTAACACATTTTAAATATTTTTATAACAATACTGTAATAGACAATAGTTAATGATAAATATTAACTTGTGTAAAATATTTTTCACAGATTACAGTTATAATAAAATAATTTAATGTATTAATCATACTATCTACTTAATAATAAATTAATAAATCACCACAACAATAGTCAGTTTTCTTATAAAATAGGTACATGCACATGCAAAAAGGTAGTAGGTAATTTAAGTTTTAATAAAGTCAATGGTATTTATAAATTAAGCTGGTACAATTTAAAAAGATAAAATTGAATTGTAATAATGTATTATTTTTTACCATAAATTATAATTTAGAATGAATAAGATTTATTTCTTTTAAGAAAAACTAATTTTTCAAAATTCTGGTCAGATTCATTTCTTCTGGTAGGACAATGAATGAACCCAGCAAATGAAAATAACCTTTCTACTGGAGCAGAAGAACAAAGATTAGTATTAAACTTTACAAATAGTTTTTTTATAGCTACATAATTATTTAAAATTAATAATGATTTATTTTTATCATTAAAAAATTGTATAACTTCCAAATTTGTTTTTGAATCAGCTTTTGTTTGTTCTTGTGATGAAAATACAAAAAAATCATCTTCATCTGCTTCAGCTGAAGTATCTATAACACTGGTTTCCATAACAAACTTTTCAACAGTATTGATACACAAATTTTGAATCCTTTTCTTCTCTACTTCATTATTCTCGGGTATCCATCGAAGTTTAAATGCTGGATGAAAACATGACGCCAAAATAGCTTCATTTACTTCAGGTGATAAGCAATAAAACAATTTAAAACGTTTTTCGAGTGATTTTAGTAAAGGATCAATAAGATTTGCTGCATAACGAAAATTATGTTCCTTAAGTAATTGTATTCGGATCCTCAATGAAAATAAAGTGGGTATTAAATTGCCATAATAAACATTTGTTTCTCCTTGTAAATGGTCTAATGCAATAGCAATAGGCTTCATTAATTGAACATACTCTGACAAATAATCAATATCTACTTCTTTAAAATGAAACTTCAAATCTAATTCTTTGGTTAATGTATTTAATTTGTCTCTATATTTTAATAACTGAGATACTGAATCAAATAAAGAATTCCATCTAGTTATAATAGGGAATAATAATGAACAATTTAAAATATTACTGATTATTGCTGATGACTAAGGTTTTCTAGACATATTCCATAAAGATGAACATTTGGCAATCGCTGGGTGGTGATATCTATTGGCAGTTGAGGTTTTTAGAATATTATTAAAATCGGTTGTTGCAAGCAAACTTAATGTATGAGAGGCACAACGTAAGTGATAAGGGAGTAAAAAAGTATTTGAATCATGTTCAATATGAACAAACGTCAACTCTTGATTATCATCTTCTTCTTCGTCAAATTTGAAAAAAAATATATTATAAATAAATAACATATAAATTATTTACATTATAAAATCATGCTTACCCTCTTCATCTGATTCTTCAGAAACAATTTTTAATTTCAAGCCAAATTCCTTAAAGGCTTTAACAAAGTTTGACCCATTATCAGTAATTGTAGATATAACTTGATCACAAGTTAGATTAAATTCACTAAATATATCTGCCATTAAATCAGCAATTTTGTCAAAAGAATGAATTCCCATAAATCTTCGACAGGCTAATACACATCCACGGCGTTCTAATGTGTTTGGTTCTATCTAAAATATATATGTTATTATGTTAACAGCAAGACTGTATATTTAAATTACAATAAGATAATTAATTTAAATTAAAGTATTTATTATACATACCCAATGACCAGTGATTCCCAAGATACTCCTATGCTTGGTCGACCAAATATCGGCTGTCGTGCAAACATAAATTTGTTTATTTTTCTGAAAAAATAATTTCATAGTATTCACAGTTGATTCATATTCTTCACCAATATTTTTTGTCAATTTCCGTCTTGATATAATTTTAACATCAGAATCCAAATCTAAACATGCAGTTTATTATTAGTAATTAATAATAGTTGTAGGTGTAATGCAAAAAAAAAACAATAAAATAATATATTAACCATGAATTATTTTTTTAAAATCATCATTTTCAACAGTCGAGAGAGGTTTCATGTTGTTTACTATATAGTTCATTATATTTTTATCTAATAATTGTTGCTTTGATATGTTATTGAAATCTAGCTTTAATTGTTTTTGTTTTGGAGTACCAAGATGTTTATTTTTTACTTTTGTTGAAGAATGGGACTTCACAAATTGTTCAAACTCTTCTAATTTCCCTGAATGTATTCGCTAAAAATAAATTTAAAAAATAAAAAACAAATATTATTTATAGTACCTAAATACTAAATGTGGAACAAGACTACTTTACCGGGCTAACTTATTTTTTCAAATTTTTTTTGTTTTTGAAAAAGGGTGTTTTAACGATTTAAGAACGATGGTGCTAAAATAAATTGGCGGAAATTATTAGTTTTTAAGTTATGACGACTTACAATTATTACTGTACATCGTATATACGTTAAAATACCTCAATAATTACATGATTTGAAAATCCATTGTTGTAGTCTAGTGGTAACTAACACTTATTAAGTGTTTTATTTTTTATTTTCATTATCAATAAAGTTAAACAATTTAAATTTATTATAAACTAATTATTATAGTATAGAGACATTATTTATCTAACTGAATTGTAGTAGGTAAAGTAATCCATATAAAACAATTTTGCACACCCTGTGAAAAATTCCTGTGCATTCCTATGGGAATAGGTACATTTTGTACAAAATAAATAAGTATAAAATATATACTAAATAAATAGGTAGGTACTTACTTTTACATGCGTTCGAAAATTTGAAGTATGTTTGTATGAGCCACTTATATGTTTTTCTTCACGTTTATCTACTTTACACAACATACATCTAGCTAAAACGTTTTCATTTTTTTCAACAACGACTTCAAAATATGTGCCATTCAACACGGCTGGTCGATGATCCATATTAGTAAAAAAAAAATAACAGTCGTCAGCGAAATCATAAACAAAATTAACTCGTAGCAGTAGTATGTAACTCGTGTCTCGTAAGATCGTACGGTTCAGTGACTTTTCTGTGGACTGTGGACTGTGGTGAATCGAATGACAATACTCTTGGGCTCGGCGTTTAAAAAAAAAATAGCCCGGGAATCCCAACACTAATAGTTAATACCAATTATATATCACATATGATCATCATCAGCTTATCAACAAAACGTCGTCTTTAGACTTTAGAGTTTAGACACACAGATAATAATACGGACTCTATACGCTCGTATTTTCTGTGCCTCTGTGGTATTATCACACAGAGTGACTAGTGTTGACTGTTTGTATTAAATTTAAAATTCTTAAATATAATAGAAACTAAAAAAAAAACTTAATTAATACTAATGTACCATATTATTTACAATGTAACTTTTAATTGTAGCTTGTAACTTTCATATAAAGTTACAGGGAAGTATGTAACTAGTTACAAGTTACAAGTTAAATTAAAAATGTGTAACTTGTTACAAGTTACAAAAGTAACCGAGTTACATAACTTAGTTACATGTAACTATGATATGCCCAACCCTGGTCATAGATCAATTTATCTTCGGTGATTGAATGGTATAGTACCTAATCATTTAAATTGCGCGAGCTTATTTCATTTGTAAATCTATATCGTTATAACTTATAAACGCCGAATGCCGATAACGATGATCGGTTGTTTAATACAATTCTGAATAATACACCGACCGCCGAGGAAACTCGTGGAATTAAAATCGTATTATATAAAATAATGTAATTTCAAGCAATATTATTTGTTCGTTGATACAACCTATTAGCAGCCCGTATAAACATAATATTTTAGTCGCCAAAAACCCCAATACCATGGGCGGCTATCTGTCTATTATAAAATGCATAAATACCGCAAACACCGATATAAATAAAATATCAATGTCGCGATATGTAACACGTGTAGCATTACATTTATCTAAAACCACATTATCGTTTGGACTTAAGTCTTTAGAACTGCACACAGTAAATAATCTTGTTTTATCAAAATCACAAATTTACAAAAATACAACTTTAGGGATTATCCGCAGATTTCTAAACTATACGTTTCTCTAGATAAGGTCATGCAGTTTTTTAATACAGCACACGTCTATCGTATGCCCACTGTGCAAAAGGAGTCACACAACTTCTGTGAGAAGTTAGATTTTGGTCACATTATCAATTTCTCAATATAACATGACATGGTTATCTATGCGAAACACATTAATGATTCTAATATAATATTACAGCACTGAGAAGTTACCATAAGATTTCTATGAAACTTTAAAATGTATACTTCGCTGCGAAGTTTTATTTTAGTCGCATTTCTAACATCTCAATAACATATAGCATGAACATCTCTTAGAAGTTCAATGACAAAACTTATACAGTGTAACATCATTGAAACGTTACTTTAAGATTTCTATACAACTTTTAAATTAATACTTCTCTGCGAAGTTTTATTTTAGTTGCATTATTAACATCTCAAAAACATATAGCATAGGTTTCTCTTTGAAGTCTAAATGATATATATATTTAGTTCTGAAATTATAGTGATAAATAATAACTACCATGCGCAGTTAAAAACCAACTACTACGTTGATCCATAAAATAGCAACAAACGAGACAACGGTTGGTGAAATATATACGCCGAACTCGCGCGCGTGTGACGCGGATCGTGAGTTGTATTTGTTTGGGTTCTAATTATAGTTATATTTTTATATTTCCCCATGTTTTAATATTAAATTATCGTAATATTGTATTATCACATTATATTGTGTGTCGGACTCAGATAGCACTACAGCAGTCAGGATAAGTTGTAAAATTTCTAAGGTGCAGACGCGTACGTTACACTCGCACGGTACGTCATCGGTACTACGCACTCTAAACTCTTTCTCAGTTTCGCTGTAATAAATTATAATTAAGTAACCTATTTTTCAATAATAATCATACGATGCAGCAAAACAATAATAATACTACGCCATCAAATAATTACAACCAAGCAAGTCTTGTAAACCATCAGCAGTTGCAGCAGCTGCAGGCTTCATCATCAAATCTAACAAATAAAATGGTAAGTATTGAATACCTAACGTATTTATGCGTATTAATAAATATAATAACAAATATCACCGTATTATATAATTTGTATTAGGTAGATGTTATAGCATAATGTCAAAATAAACTATAATATAATTCCATTTTGTCATGCATCATGCGTTATAATATATATAGGTACAGACCTACACTACAGCGTGACATTTGTTGTCTCCGTCTTACAAATTTGAAACATACCAAATTTTATGCTCAGCAGATCACGTTTAGCCCCGTTAGTTTAAAATTGATAGTGATTTCACCTTTCACGAACATGTTCAGTGGGGCCCATTATCTTCTTGAAGAATAAAATAAAAGTAAAATTTAAAGGTAACCTTCCTAAGATTATTATATCTGCAATGTCATAAGCTTTTTGTTATACCTACTTGAATTTTAAAACAAGTTATGAGTATTTTAAGATGTACAAACAATTTCCAATTTTAAAATAGGTACTCTAACTCGCTCTGAAATAAAAATATAGATACCTACCTAATAAAAAGTTTATGAGATTGTCTAGATAATAATATCTTACTTATTATTTTATAATAGATTAATTCACTTAAATTTGTAAAATAACAGAGCTAAACGTGATCTACTTTGAGTACAATTTATTGCTATGTGAGGTATGCGCATGACAAAATAAAACAAAATAAAATATTTTGTCATGGGTATGCGTTTGTAAGACAGAAAATGCAAGCGGGTGTAGCGCCCTCTCAGGCGATAAAGCTCTTAGCATGGTACCTAATAATATATATATTATATACATTTACATCTATTATAGCAGGTGCATAACCATGATTTTTATATTATATATTTTTTATGATAGTTGAATACATGTATAGGTAGGTATAGTACTTATAATCTATTTATAATCTTAAATTTTAAATTTAAATTTATACTTTTAGAGATAGCATAAAGGGTAAAATAATTAATTTTCTGAGTAAGATTATAAAGCAGCATGTACTTAAATGTTAAATATTAATAATATATATTATATAAATATATAATACTAAATGTATATTCAGTTAAAAATTCCATGTGCCTGATATTTAAAGTTACTAGGTAAAATGGGTAAATGTAATAGGTATATTTTATTGTTTTTTTTTTTTTTAATAATTATAAAAATGTAATCTATATTATTTTCAGTGGAATGTCATAATATTTTTAAAAACAAAGGAGTGTTCTGTTGTTCCTAATAACTGGTTATTTAAAAGAGATAATGGTGATATTATATGCAAATGGCCTAAACAAAAAATGACAAGTGCATTAATCAACAAATGTGGAAACCCATCTAATGATTGGTTGGATTACGATGTGAAAATGATTGGACTACCATATTATGGTGATATTTCTTATTTTACTTTTTATTTTTCCACATCCAACCCTTGATGGATGATGGTATAAGGGGAGGAAAAGTAGAATATACTACATATTATATTAATATTTTTTCATAAAACTATTAAAAATACATATTTATTCCTACCTATAACCATTATAAATGTAAAACCTATATATTTTTAATAGACTCTATTAGCAAGGCCAAAGAACGTGAACAGTTATTAGTAGATGAATCTATGTCTGAGTCTGAACCAATTAACCCAATAAATTTAGGAAGAGGAAAAAGAAAGAAAGTAGCAAAAAAACTATTTTCAAGTTTTTCAAATTATAATGGAAATGAGTCTCCTGTAGTTAATACTGACGGTAGTATAACAAAAATTTATGTTTTTAGTTTTTATACTCAAAAATTGAATTTTTCAACTGACATCTCTTAAATAATTAATTATTTTTATAGATTCCAGTAGTGATGAGTTATCCCCAATAAAAATATTATCTCCTAAAAAACGGATTATTCAGGAAATACAAAATACACCAACAAATATGCAGTCTAGTTCTTTAAATTTAACAAAGTATATGTCAGGTTAGTATTATTTTCTGATATAATATCATTTATTGTAGCATAATATATATATTTTTATAACATGTCTTTGACTTAGAAACAATATAAGTATATTATAAATACTTATATATTTTAGATGCGTTTGAATCATTAAACGGTTGCAACTATCCTGCTATAAATAATGGTATGTACATATATACCTATTTATATGTTCATAGAATATTTTTCTATAGATTTAAATTAAATTAAAATTATATTTTTTTTATATATTAGCACTTGATGGCACATCATTGTGTATGGAAAGTCCTCAAAGTGGAATTATGAACCATATTGAATTCGAAATGAATCAAAATTCTGATCAAAATGCTACAAATATTGTTAATATTTGTGATTTAGATAAATACACAAATAATACAGTTTGTACACAAGCAAATAATTGTAATAATATTGATGAGAACGCAACACTAAACCATGAAAAACAAATGCATCAAATTCTTGAAACTGTCTTATCTATTAATTTGTATGTAAAAAGAATAGATTCTAGACTGTCTAAAATGGAAAAAAAAATTACTGAAAAAGCTGTACAAGAAACACAACCAATTGATGATGAATTTGTTTGTTTATTTCCCCTTACATTAATTGATGATTTAACTAATATTGAATTAAAAATGGCCAATAATGAAGATTTTAGTAATAAAATGGTTGGAATTTATTATTATTATTATTATTAATAAAATATATAGTAGTTTCAATTTTAATTTCAGAAATCTTATATGATGGTTATTGGAGGAACTGATTCAAAGAATTTGGTTAAAAGGTTATTAGAAAGGATATTTTCAAATGAATTAGCAAAGAGATGTTCATGGACAGGGTTTGGTAGAGATCATCACACAAAAGAACATAACTTTAAACTAAAAGATTTAAAACTGATGAGATATATGTTGGGTAATTTATATTAACCTACATAAACATAATATGTTGTGTTTATTACTGGTATTTTAATATAATTTATTTGTTTTCATTAGATATTGCTAGAGCTAAATTTAACTGTACTGAAAGTGACTTTGAGAAGTTCATAAAAGATTGGTTCAGACATGGTACTCAGCGTTACAAAAGAGATATGGACAGGCTATCTCAACCTCATCAATAAATTGCTATGAAAACAAAAAGTATAATTATAAAACAAAATGTGTATATTAAAATAATTAATAATACATTGAATATAAATGTTTTATAATGTGTTAACAGAATCCAGATGTATATATAGTTTACAGTACAGCTGTTACAAATTTATTACTTCAATAATCATATTCCTTTTATGCTATTTCTTAAATGTAAGATGTACTTTAATTTAATATTCAATTTAGTCCTAGTGTTAACTATTTAATATAATAGACACCTTTTTTTTTCCAGAAAATTGAGCGAAAAAAACGCTGTACATTGGATTCAATGTCTCAGAGACATTTTCAACGTTTTGTTAAGTCGAAAGTTAGTGACACAAGAAAAACGGATAATTTAAGTATATTGCATTCTTCAAGTTCAACAGATTCATCTTTAACATATAAATCAGTTCAACAAGTTCAAGAAAATGCCTCAACTTCAGAAATAAATACTAGTAATGATAATATTTTAATTAATACATTTTTTCCACCAGATAATAATATTATCTTACCAATTGATATTGATCTCAATTTTGATGAAAACCATATTATGTCAAATAAAAAAAAAAACCCTAACAACTAAATTATCTGAATTAGCTGCAAAATACAATGTTTCTCACAATTGTATGAATGACATACTATCAATATTTCGGTCAGAAGGCCATGATGTTCCAAAAGATGTTAGAACGTTATTAAATACTCCTAAAAAATATAATATTATATCAGTAGATCCAGGTTCATATATTCATCTCGGTATAGACTTTATGTTTAGATCGATTCTCAAGACTTATAAGAATTGTTTCAACAATGCAGAAGTTATGATTGAATTAGGCTTAAACATTGATGGTCTTCCAATTGCTAAAGCTTCAAAAAGTGTATTTTGGCCAATTTTATTGTCTATTGTTAATATACCTTGTATGTCAAAACTAGTTATTCCTATTGGTATTTATTACAGTAATAAAAAAAAACCCCATTCTATAGAAACTTTTTTAACACCTTTTATTGATGAACTTCAACTAATTTTAAATGATGGTATTCAAATAGAAAAAATACATTTTTGTTTTGCGTTAGTTCAAGTGATTTGCGATGCACCAGCAAAAGCCTTTATATTAAACGTTAAAGGTCACAATGCTTATTTTGGCTGTAATATGTGCACTGAAGAGGGTTCTTATGAAGGTCGAATGACATATTTGGGAGTGAATTCGTCATTGCGAACAGATAATAGTTTTCGTCTAAAAATTGATGATGACTATCATAAAGGTTTTTCACCTTTGGAACGCTTACCAATTGATATGGTATCAACTGTTACATTAGATTACATGCATGTTGTCTGTCTTGGAGTGGTAAAAAAACTTATTAAGTTTTGGGTTAAGGGAAAGAAACCAAATAGAATTGTCCAAATAAATTTAGATGATATAAATTCTAGTATCGAAAATGTACGACAATATATTCCTTCTGATTTCGTTCGTTTGCCTAGACCTTTAGTTGATTTTGATTACTGGAAAGCAACTGAATTCCGTACATTTGTTCTGTACAAGGGGCCAATAGTTTTAAAAGGCAAGTTAAAAAAATCCTTATATTCCCATTTCATGCTATTGCACTGTGCTATTCGACTTTTAATAAGTCACAATACTTGTTATTTATTTAATGATGAAGCAAAAAGATTATTAACTAAATTTGTTATTGACTATCCTATTCATTATGGTGCTGAGTTAGTGAACTATAATGTTCATAATTTGATTCATTTACCTGATTGTGTAAAATTGCACGGACCTCTTGATAAATTCAGTGCCTTCAAATTTGAAAACTTTTTGCAAGACATAAAAAAAAAACTAAAGAATTCGAGGTTTCCTTTACAAGAAGCTTGTAATCGAATTATTGAACAACAAAATATAAATAATTCTCAAGTTATCATATCACTAGATAGTTCTCCAATTTTTAAAAATGAAATTCCAATGCAACAATCAGTATTTAATCCTTTTTTTACATATTATAAGGAAGTAAAAGTAAATAGCAGTGTATTCAATTGTAATAAAGTAAAAGACAAATACATTATGTTAACTTGTAATACAATTTCCGAAATAAAACAAATTATAAAAACTTCCGACGAACAATTATTGTTTAATATTTGTAAATTTAATCATATTTCTCCATTGTATTTAACCCCCGTAGACTCGAATAAAACTACTATGTTTTTTGTAAATACTCTTAATGTATCTGAACCTGTTAATATTAACTTGTCTGATATAGCATTCAAATGTTTTTTTATCAAAATATCAGAATCTAAAGCTATTGCTATGACATTATTACACTCCTTTGAGTAATGTAGTTATTAACAGTATGCTAACAATAAATCATTAAAATATAATAAATACATTCATTCATATGTGTTACAAAATATTTTTAATATTGGTATTTTTTATTATTTTGATTAGTGTATATAACGCCTAGTATGCTATACAACTATAATATGTCATAACTCATATTAATAACATACCTACAATCTTTATAGTGATTGTTAGGTATTTGTTTTTTTCTTTCTAATTTTAGTTGTTATTTATTATAGGATTCATTTACTGGATTATTCTGTTATTTTTCATTTAAACATTATTAATAGCTAATGGATGACATTTTACAATTTTTATATTATACGATCATTTTGTAGTTTTTGAGTATTTACTCATTATAATTTTAAGTATACCTATTGTATGAATTTTTTTTTAACTTCTATTATTTTGTATAACACATCTTTTGAATTATATAGTATTATATATTGTAACAAGATAGTTCAATATAGTATTCTACTAAATATATTAATTTTATTATGCTATAAGATTTGCATAAGATTAATACAGCTAATGGGTGACATTTTACAATTTTTATTTTATATGATCAATTTGTAGTTTTTGAGTATTTACTCATTATAAGTATACCCATTGTATGATTATTTTTTAACTACATACTATTATTTTGTATAACACATCTTTTGAATTATCTAGTAGTATATATTGTAACGATAGTTAAATCATTATACTTAAATATTAATTATACTACAAGATTTATACATTTTAATAAAAAATTGTTTTTAGCTGATTAAACCTGTTTTTTCTTTTAATATAGGTACTTATTCAAAACTGAAAATGTATAGGTATTAAGAATGATTTGTAATATAATATACAGATATTAGGTATGCATAATATCAACAGATAAGTTGAAAAGTGTCTATTTATAGATGTTACAATGTGTTGTAAGGAAATAAAAATTATAAGTCCAAGGGAAGTTGCATTTTGAACTTCCCTTTAACATAACTATTACATTTCTATAGAATGTAAATAAAATAACAAGATTATAGAAGTTACAATGAGTAGTTGCAGGGCAGTTCAGATTAAACCTCACATTTTAACTCTCGGTGACTTGGCATTAGCATTGCCAGCATGGTCTCTTGGAGGTCTCTGGGATAAATTTTAAACTTCACAACATTATGCATAACTTCTATGTGATAAACCTGAGATGTATTTTTGCACAGTGGGTGGGTTTTATTTTAAAATATTAAATTTCTTCAGCCAATTATAATATAATAATAGTAGGTATAGACGTATAGTATGAACTACAAATATTTGTAACAATATAAAGCGCGTGTCTCTCGACTTCACATAAGAGATGATGTGATATATGTTTTAACAAAAAATAAGGTGCGCAATTAATAATTTACAAAAATAAACTTGACTTGGACTTTTACGTAAAATTAAAAATTTCGGGGACTTAGATTGGCATCAATACAATATCATTTATTAAACTACAATAGATATTTAATTTTTAAGCGTTTAATGTGTGGCGTCTGCGGTTTTAAATTATTAACAGTTTCCAAATGTAAACTTTTAAAAATAGACAAAGTGCGTACAACATTGAACACCAAAGTAACAATCCGTTCAATTAGAAAGGTGATGACTGACAAAAATAAATGTAGAAAAAAATCATACTAATAATTGCTTTAAAATGTGTGATAAAAGGTACCTAGAATCTAAGTATATATGATCGAATGTGTAAAATGTATTCAATAGTACCTAATTTACTTGTTAACTCAGTTGGAATTAACAGAAACTAATCCAAATTTAGTTTAATTGGCTGGAAACAAATCTATTTATTTTAACAGTACATTATTTATTATATACTATTATACTACATAGTACCTACTGATTTATGGAAAAAGTGTATTTTTTAATTTACTTAATGTACATTTAAATATTTATTTTTCTTATAGTTTCAAATAAAATGAACTTGATTGATGAATAAAATACAACAAAACAAAACACATAATCTATATAAATAAAAAATAAAATAATTTATTACCTATTTCCTATTACTTATTTTTAAGTGGCATTGTACGTAATTTAAATATGTTTTACTACTGTTTATATTATATTTGAAACTCTTCCTTGCATCAGTATTTAAAATAAAATAATGTAATATGTTGAAATAAGTTGAAATAAGTTCTAAAGAAATATTTTCTTACCTTTGGGTAACAAATCGGCGATGGTAATGTATTCAAACGCATGGCTATTTACTTGGTATAAACCATAAGTATATAGCCATGGTTAAACGCACCAGATATTTTTCATCGATCAATCGGTGGTAACAAACACGGAGAAACATATTTTTCGACTGTGCACTGAGAGTATTTACCGCGGACTGCGAACATAGATAGATAAGGATACTAATGATAGTGAATTGTGGCAGACTGCGAAAGTCGCGAATAGTGGATGGTGCCACGGTGGTCAGAAGATGTCTGCATTGGAATTCGAAATGACAAATGACAAGCGAGCGCCTAGCGAATGGCGAACACCAACGGCTAACACTGATCCCCACCGACTATTCAATACACTGGTAAATCGTATGAGGGGTGTTTGGTCTATGGTTGCAACTTGTAAGTCATATTATACATAAATATACTGATCTATGTTGTCAGTATAGAACCGTCCTATCCACAACAGTGATGATGAGTGACGAATTATTCATGAATCATGAACTTGATGACAACGCCATTACAAGCCGTCAATTTTGACTATAAGGACAAGAAAAAATATTTAGATGACGCTACAGCTGCAGCCTGCAGTACAGCACTGTAGAAGTGGGTAAAATACATAAGAAAAATAGAAAAATATTCATGTCTTATCCCGATGTCTGATAGTGATGTTTAAAAAAACCCGATTTTTTCATATTATTGTATTCCGTGACACATTTCACTACCTATACGGCTATACGGCTGTACCTGTACCTTATAATGACTACACTTAAATACATGCCTACGACCAGTGAAAACAATTTTAGACGATTTTTACATCTATGTTTTTACTTTATTTTCAAAAAAAATTGACCATCTCTAATACTTATATGGTAGGTACTTATATAAGTTATAATTGCACTATTGCTACGGATCTACCATATATTGTTATAATTAAGTAAATTAATCGTCATTTACGGATATGCAGTGCTCGAATTGGTGGAAGGGAGGGGAAGCATGCTCCTAAACTAGCATTTGATTTTAATTATAGCGTTACCATACTACATTTTCCTAAAAGAACGCATGGGTACGTTTTATTAAAATATTAAATGCCAACGAAATGGTTCTTTTTTAGTACATTAAATTCAATTTTATAAAATAGTAGCCGATCCCGTGCACTTCGTGACACGAAGTGTCAGCTTTAATAGCTGTCCTATCCTAGCTGTCCCTTCCAGCGTTGCCTGAATCATATGCCCATATATTATGTTAAGATAAACCCCAAGTGATTTACATACATCTAAGCCACCTAGGTAGGCAATCCACTGCATCGAAACATGGATAATATATGCAAGCAGTAGTAAATTATCAGGTAGGCAATCCACCTGTGGTCAATTGCGGACCCCATGAGAT
The DNA here is from genome assembly GCA_022818045.1 of Neotoxoptera formosana. Taxonomy (NCBI): domain Eukaryota; kingdom Metazoa; phylum Arthropoda; class Insecta; order Hemiptera; family Aphididae; genus Neotoxoptera; species Neotoxoptera formosana. The sequence continues at coordinate 4,122,597 of CM040630.1, forward strand.
GCGTTAGTAACTGAAATCAGAATTAGGTACATTAAAGAAAAAATCTAACAACCAAGTTAATAGATTGTAACCAATGGCAACCATTTATAAACAAATATTTCCATTGTTAATCTCTGATCCCCATGTGAGCACCACTTGGGGCTAGACCTCTACCTTTTTTTAAATGATCCTATCTTCTTCCCATTGGTCTAATCTATCTCTGTTCCAAATTTAATCGTAATCAGTTAAACGGTTTGGGAATGCATAAAGAACAGCCAGACATTCATTTTTATATAGGTATATATAGATTTCTACTAATTATATAATAGTAATAAAATCTATAACCAATGGCAACCATTTAAATAAATACAAAAAACTACTGTGTGAACTACTGTTATTGTGCACTTAAGAGGCGATAACTCCGGAACCACTTATCGCACAGCATACAAACTTAGATAGTAGCCGATTCTCAGACCTACTGAATATGCATATAAAATTTCATAAAAATCGGTCAAACCGTTTGGGAGGAGTTTAACTAACATTGTGATACGAGAATTTTATATATAAGATTAAATAAGTACTACTGCGTAACTCATAATTGAAAAATGTTGTTTTTTTTTTATCAAAAATCAAAATTGTTAATAGTTTAATAACAACATAATCTTACCAGTCATCTGACGTTTTTGGATAAAACTATTAAAGTTATTAGTTAAAAATATAAAAATGTATTATATTTATTAATCTTGTTATGTACCTATAGTCTATACGTTTTGAAAGTGAATAGGAACTGTAATAATGTGGTTTTTTCTTTTAAATACAACTAGGAAAAAATAAAAATTTGAAATGATGAAAAGTATAAAATCAACATTTAATTAACAGTAATATAATAGGTATTATAATATTAAGAATTATTTAATTTAATCAAATTTGACCGATAAATATAAGAATGATGGTAAGTTCGATAATGTATTTGTTATTCACTAATAATTTGTTAGAAATGATTTATATCAGTAGAGCAGATGTATTATATATTATCATGTTCTGTTTTTACAGAACCAAAATTTAATTTAAACTATGATAAAAATGATAGTAATATAGACATTGAAATCCAATTAGAATCTTCTGATGTTCATCTTGGTAAATAATATTTTTTTTAACAATAAGTTATTAATTTTATTTAAATTTCAATTACATTTTGACAGATGAAAAAAGTTCAGAAGTTTGTATCACAACACCTAAACTATCTACAGAAGAGGTTAATAATAGTACACCACTAGGTAATACTTTAATTTTATTTAAAAATATGCTTAATATTTATTTACTAATTTCATACAGGCAAAAATTATCAAAAATAAACTTTACACATGTTAACATTTATCAAATATGAATTAAGACGTATCATCAACAATCAAAGGGATATGGCTCAAAGACTTGATTTTATTGAAATACATTAAAATAGTATGCCAACAAATGATTCTTCTATCAATAAGATATTCCCATCATTAAATGATATGACTTGTTGTCTGTTACCCATCGATAATATGGCAGACCTTGATACATTGGAAAATAATATTTTGGGAGATGGAACATTCCGCATAAACTTGGTAAGAAACTATACTATCTTTGATTTAGTTATTAAATGATTGAAATATTGAATCTTAATAAAGTTTAACTACTATTATTGCTATATATATTTCTAAAAAAGCAACAAAGTAAAATTATTATTCTGGATATTATAATAATATAGTATATATAGTTATCTTAAACATGTATGGTTATAGTTTAAGGACTTAGAATATGGCCATGTTTCTTATACCTACTGTAAAGTATTTGTTTATTTAGTTATTATAGTATGGAGGATGAGTTGTATAACACTACCCACACAGCATTTGTCAATCATAACGATTGTATTAATGTTTTACTTTGATTTGAATTTAAATATTTAAAATTGAAACTTTATCCAACGTTGTATAATTATTTAATTTAAGATTCCGAGCGGATCTATTTTTATGTTATAATTGAAATATTGAATAATACTTAATTAATTTTAGATAAAAAATATTTAAATATTAATACAAATTTTAAATTGTATAATTCTTAATATTTAACATTTATTAACTTACTAAGATTAATTTTTATTCAATTTTGAAAATCAAACATTAACTTTATATTTATACTAATTGTTTAATTTTAATTTTGTGTTCATTGAAAATTAAATATTAAATTTAAATATAATATTAAATTATATATAATATATAGATATAATATGCGGCGTTTATATATATATTATATAATATATATATATGTTTATAATTATTATATTAATAATAACAAGCCTATAAAAATAAATCTATATATAATAAACTTTATTAGGGGAAGCAAAGGGGATAAGGCTGCACTAATAAGCAGCAATTTTTTAATTTCTTGTAGGTAAAAACAAAAGGTTCGAAGTTTTCTAAAATTATTCAAAGAGTTGCATACTAAATAATATAATAATATAATATATTAAAATATTGTATTATAATATATAATGACGTCTATATAGGTACCCCCTTTATCGCAGAGTAAGTTATCGCTTTAGCAAGCGTATATTATTATTATTATAATATTGGAAAGACCATGATATTATCATTATTATAGCGCTCGGCATTGGACCGACACATTTATATATATTATATTATTTTCGTTCATATATTATATTAATTGTATAATGCAGACAGCAGACAGCAGTACACACTATACTCTGTACCAAATAAGAGCGCATCGGTTCGCCGCCGTCGACGATGTTGCCGCCGCCGTGAATACAGGGATCTGAAGTAGTAATGCGTTTCATAGGATTTTTTATTGAAGGTGAAATATTTTCCATAGTGCCTACAGTGACACGTGTAAATGAAACAAAAGAAAAATTCAAAATATGCACCAATGCGCGCAAAAAATATAACAAAGTCTAACCGCGTATACCGTTGAAATGGTTTTGATAATATACAACACTCTGTATAACTGTATTCAAAGTTGACCTAACCGGCGCCGGAATACGCTGCGGCAGCGCTCTCTGACATGCTCGAGTTTCGACCGGTTTTCGTGCGCCGCCCGGTGCGCTCTTATTTGGTACAGATAGGGCTGACGGTATTTTCGGTATACCGGTATTTCGGTATACCGGTCTTTTGAAATTATTTTGATAAACGGTATACCGTAGAAAACCGTCATTTACGGTATACCGTAAAATACCGTATAAACGGTATACCGTAAAAACCATATATGCGGTATACCGTTGAAACCCGATTTTATACACGAGGTAGGGCTGACGGTATTTTCGGTATACTGTTAATACCGGTATACCGGTATTTTGAAATACCGGTCTTTTGAGATTATTTTGATAAACGGTATACCGTTGAAAACCGAATATGTGGTATACCATTGAACCCGATTATATACACGAGGACGTTTTTCTATTTATAAAATTACCTACATTTTTAGTACTGGGAATTCTAGTCCTTATCATCTATATAAAATAACTATGATTGTTGGCTGTTGACTGTTGAGTAAAACGTCGGCACCGCCTGTAGTTGTGTTTCTCGTTATTGGTTTCATATTATTGTGTTTCAATGTTTGACAATCGTCCTTTGTGCGTATAGCGTGTAGCGTGTTTATTTTTTAATATATACTTGCCATTTGGTATATTTTGTGTTTGTGTGTCCGTTCATGGAAACTTTGGTTCCGTTCGTGTACTTACTTCAAAGTTCAAGCATTCACCTGTACCTACGTACCTAGTACGTATCTTTCGCAAGTCCATCCGTCTGTCGTTGGAGGTAACTACAGGTAAGTAACCCAGACTCATTGTTTTTATAATTTTATAAAATAATTTCGCCATTTCCATTACATCCCACCATTTGTATTACCTATACGTCTATACTTCTCAATTGATTCCAATATCGAACTTCGGTTCAATTATCTAAAGCTATATAGGAAGTTAATGAAGCATTTTTGGTATTAATAACTTAACCGCCTTATGCCGTGGCGAGTACTAAAATAACTATGGTGACCAGATATTAAAAAAAAAAAAAAAAATAGGTACAAAGCCCTTAGGTTTTATTATTTGACTTAGATTAAATGTGACTTTCATAACAAAACAATGGGAAAAAATATTAGTACCTATTTTAAATATTTTCGAGATCTATGCATTTCTTTAAGTACCTAACTTTTAATTTGTTTTTTTTTACATATTAAACATTTCATGAGGCTGTACTCTATAGGTTTTAGAAAATGTGTTTAAAATATACCTAATTGCATTATCATCTGCAAATCTGCAATATAGAATTTTCAATATTTAATATTTCATAATTTGTAAAACAGTCCTACCTAAGAGTCATGTTAGCTCGGACATATGATCTATTAAAACCTTTCATACATGGCTGAGGTCTTAAGTAGTTTAATAAATTAGGAAATTTCTCTTATTTCAGATGTTGTTTAATATTTTTAAAATTTACTTCTTTCATCATATTTTTCATAAGGTACATTAATTTCACAAGTATCCTTTATTCATTATTGTAATGGAACACAAAACGGTTTAAAATAATAATTAAAATTAACAATTCTGATACTTAAGAAATTTGAGACCGGAACTAGTTTAGGTAAGGTTAGCCACACTTTCCCTAATTAACATGTTTTTCTATTGGATGTATGTATTACGTTTATACGTCTTATAAATTAGATATTTTTGAAATACTATCAAATTGTTTTTCAGATATGGCCAAGCAGCGTTCAAAAATTTGGATATACTTTAGTAAAATTAATAAAGATAAAGGCCAATGTAATAAGTGTAAAAAACAGTTTGAAGCTAAAGGTGGGAATACAAGCAATCTAATATCCCATCTGAGGTCTCACCACCCAAACATTCATTTGGAGTTCAAAAATATCAAATCTCTTGTTACAAAGTATGGATAATAATCATAAACCATTTATGATCTACACTTGCTTTATATTTTTTAAACTGCAATTAAATATGTTATAAATATTGTATATTTTATTACATTGTTTTTGGTTTATTAGTGATAATGTTGACGAAACTGACGAAGACGAAGTTAATACTCAAGTTACTCAACAAACTGATTTACAGAGTCAAACTGATTATGAATCATCACCATCAACATCAACGTCAAATACTTCACATTCTTCTTCAGTGTAAGGATTATTTAACACATTTTCAATATTATTAGTTTTTGTAGATAATACAAACAAATTGTTACAATTTATTTTTTTAATATATATAATAATTAGGGCAGAGGACTTGTAGCTCTAAAAAAATCATCAAATATGCACTTAAATATATAAAATATGCATTAAAAATAGGTAGGTATTCATTTTAAAATGAATATTTTTTAATTTTTTATTATTTTAATAAATATATTTTATTTACATTTTAAGCACAACTTACAATAGTTACAATAAGTTTTGGTTTTCTGTGTTTATTTTATGTACTATTTATATATTAGCTTTGTGAAAGCATGAAACATATTTGTTTCGTACTCTGCTATTTTTATGATTGTGTAAAAAAAATATGCAAATGCTACAAGTCCTCTGCCCTAATAATAATTAATAATATCTTATATGCAAACCCATGGTTGTAAGAGGAACATATTTTATACTCTCAGACAGGGCCACCTTCGGCGGGGGGCAGCCAGTAACTTTTAAACATTTTATTAGTTTTTATTAGTAATCTTTTCCCAGCTGAACTGTGTCATTAAAATGTATATAAAACTGTATATAATTTATTAATGCTTATACTATTTACTAAGTACTAATAACAAGGTCAATAATTTAATGATACAAATATTATATAGGGCTTAGGTTTTAAAGGAAAAATATTATAAAGTAGGTAACAGGTACCTCTATACATGACAATTTTTTTTTTATCCATATCGCATGCACAAAGTAAATACTATTATTGATGTATAGGTAGATATTATAATCATGGACATAAATACCTATTATTTTGTATTATTTATATTTTTTAGAAGTGTGAATCTTAAGCAAAATAAAATTACTGCTCTGTACAAGAAGTTGGATAAAAAAAACAAGTGAACGCTACACCAATGCAATTGCATATTGGATAGCCACTGATATGCAACCATACTGCTCAGTGTCAAAAAATGGTTTTAAGCATCTTATATCAGTTCTGTGTCCAGGGTATGAAGTTCCAAGTCGTCAAGTGTTTTCTGATAGCAAAATACCGGCTCTATATTATGAAGTGAAATGTAGAATAAGGCAAGAACTTAGTGTAGCTGAATTTTTTGCTCTAACATTCGATTGTTGGACTTCAAATGCACAACGTCCATATATAGGAATAACAGTGCACTACATTGATAAGAACTGGATTTTGCAAACATATTGCTTAACATGCACCAGCTTAGATGTTGACCATACATCTTTTAATATACGTGATATCATTGAATCGACATTAGTAGATTGGGATATTCAAATATCAAACATTTCTGGGGCAACAACAGACAACGGAACAAATGTTATTAAAGCTGTTGAACTATTAGGAATCAACGGTATTAGTTGTTTCGGTCATACACTCAATAATGGTGTTATGTCGTCAATGTCATTAATGCCTGTTCAAATACTATTATCTAAAATTTCTAAACTTAGATTTAAGTTTCATTACAGCTCTAAACTGCGCAGATTACTTAAAGAAGCTCAACAAAAACATAACCTGCCTCAAATTGTTATGCCTGCATCCTGTGTAACAAGATGGTGGACAAGCTTACCAGCACTGCAATTCATAAGAGATCAACAAGAGGCTCTTTTTGATGTTTTATACAAATTAAAATCCAACAGTATAAAATATCTCCCAAACTGTAACGAGCAAAAGCTTATACGTGTAATCTGCAATCTGTATGAACCTCTCAAAACATTGGGAGAACATATGAGTTCTGAACAAGTAGTGACAGCTTCTTCAATATGGCCCATTTATTTAAAGCTTAAAGAATCTATACTTAAAAACAACAGTAACCCAAGATATACATGTGATCTTACGCAAGGTGAAGATCATTGTAATGATGGTAATACCGAAGATCTTTTTCAAACTCCATCTCAATGTACACTGTCAACTGGTGAAATAACCTCTTACCTCAATACTAATGAAGTTGATGCTAACAACAGTGATGAAGACAACTATGCAGGTGTCAGTAGTGATACCTCCTCAGACACAATGTTGAATCACTTAGGTCACATAAAAACAGCAATTAAAACACCACTTTTTAAACGGTATGATAGTAATCAAGCAAGACAAATTTTACAAAAAATAAGTTTTCTAGATCCGAGATACAGAAGTCATTACATTGAATCACCTCAAAAAGATTTAATTATAAGTTTAATTAAACAAGAAATGGACGACATTGGACACCAAGCAGAAGTTGATGAACACTACAAAAACACAAACACTAGTGGTTAGTCTAAAAATTATTGAAATAATAAACAAAATGTATAACTAATTTTGACTGAATGCTTACAATATTATAGGATTGGCTGCATTTTTGGGAAACCTTTCAAGTATACATGTTGAAACAAATACAGTACAAGATTTGAATCAAAAAGAACTTGAAAAATATTTATCATTGCCAAGTGTTGGTTTAAATTGTAATCCCTTACAATGGTGGAAAACGTTTCAGTCCGAATTTCCCACGGTGGCAAAGTTGGCTACAAAGTACTTGTGTATACAAGGCACAAGTGTGCCAAGCGAACGAATTTTTAGTTGTGCTGGCAATGTCATTACTGATCACAGATCCTCACTGTCTTCAGACCATGCTGAAGAGCTAATTTTTTTATCCATGAATGCTAAGTTTGTTTCCAAGTGATGACTTATAGAGCATTTCATAATTCTATATAATAATTATAACTGCCGTTATATTGTTTTAAAAAAAAAAAATATTATACTTTCGCAAGACGCGACGTTATTATATAAGTTAGACTAACTTAGTTAGTTTTTATAATTTTTTTTATTTATATTAATAATTATGACAATTATGTTAATATTAATATATTTTATTCATTTATCTAAAACCTATTTTTATAACTTGATTTTCTGGTGAACTGTTCATATACCTACCTGGTAAACAGCACATATTTGTTTATATTCTGTATTGAATATACTAATATTTTTTAAGTACTAACTGCAATAGTGACATGGGACAGTCAGTAATAATTTAATAAATTGATTAACGGTTTTTAGATTAATATCAGGTTTATTTTTACCATATTCATTTGATTGCTGAATCGGTATATCAGTATTTAATTTGTTAATGTAATAGTAAGTCTTTAAAATAAATTATTGACAAATGTTTATTATAAGACATCAGCAGAAAATAAGAATTTGGTTAAGTTAATTTAACAGTAGTAGAACTTGAGTACCTTATCTACCGTTGAGGCAGGCTATGTTGCTCCAAATTGTTTTATAGGTATCTCGGCGTCATGGATGCATTGCAAAAGCGGCTTTGTCAGTTAAACAATAAGAAAAAAAAATTAAAAAGGTAACTAGTCTATGGCAGGGGTGGCCAACTAGTGGCTCTCGTTATAGTCACTACTCACATATGGCACTTGTTTTATTAACAAAAACCAACATTTATTATTTATTATGATGAATTTAATTTTTGGCTCTTGATGTATCTTTGCATTTTAATTTATGTTATGTTAGCCACCGCTTGTCTATTGACTATTGACCAGGTAATGACCGTTAAAAAAAACAACTTGTGTTACTAGTTAGGTGCTTATGAAACTAGTTGTTTATTCATGAAACGATATTATATATTAAAGTAAAACATGTTGGTACCTACTCGATTTTATTTATTATTTTGGTTTTTTGCTACCGAATCATTACGGTTTTTCGGTATACCGAATGATTTCGGTTTTTCGGTATACCGAATTATTTCGGTTTTTCGGTATACCGAATTATTTCGGTTTTTACGGTATACCGTTTCAAACCGGTATTGAAATCAATGCCGTAATACCGAAAATTATTTTCAATACCGTCAGCCCTAGGTACAGACTACAGAGTACAGAGTATATACACACACACAGATACATCGTAATCGCGCGTGTTTGTTTTGGTTCCATGTCTTTACGCCGACGGTATCTACGCCGACGGCATATACGCCGACGGTATCAACGCCGACGGCATCTACGCCGACGACATATACGCCGACAGTATCAATGCCGACATGATCTTCCGACATCATACTTAATCGCGTGTATAAATACAGGTACCGTTTTAATGATCAGTCACATCAATTCAAACAGCTGCTCCTGTAAGAACTACCATGCCACTAAACTTTGTTTTAAGTCAGAAAGGCAACCAACAGTTGGTCGACAAAGGTTTTGTCTATACAACCGACAAGTTGAGAAACGATAAACACATTTGGAAATGTGTGCATTACAACAAACGGAGGTGCCTTGGGAGAGTATGGACAGCTGATGACAATGTCATTTATGAAAATGACAAACACAATCATGTACCAGATGTGGCTGAAATCCGGGTCAAAGAAGTAATGGCCTCATTTAAACAAAAGGCCCAAACGATGGATACACCGCAACAAATTTTGGCCTCTGTTACGTTGGGTCTCCCAGCGGCAGTAGCTGGAATTCTCCCGCCGGTAGCCGGGATAAAACGAAATATCCTTAAAGCAAGGCAAAAGGCAACGGGGGCTATGTCTTGCCCCACTAACATGCGTGATTTGTTGATTCCCGACAAATATACGTATACGGTGGCCGGGGATAAGTTTCTTCAATTCGACAGTGGTGCTTCAGATAATAGAATTATTATTTTTAGCACACAAAAGAATTTAGACTTGATGGCGAAATGTGATCATTGGTACGCTGATGGTACATTTAAGACGTCACCACCACTCTTTGAGTAAGTTTTTACAATACACGCGATTAAGTATAACAACGTTCTGCCAACGGTTTACGCACTGTTGCCGGATAAATGTCAGGATACGTATTCGCGTGTATTGGACCAACTGAAGTTGCTTAAACCAGGATTATCACCAGTCAGTGTTATGACTGATTTCGAAAATGCCCAGATAAACGCATTTTCCCACAATTTCCCGAACATCAAAAACAGAGGTTGTTTTTTCCATTTCAGTCAGTGCATCTGGAGAAAAATTCAAACGATCCCTGGCATTAGATCCAACTATGCGGATAAGGATGATCCGGACTTTGCATTGAACGTGCGAAAGTTGGGCGCTCTTGCATTTGTTCCGGAGCCTGATGTAGAATGTTTTGAAAGACTTCTCCAGACTAAATTCTACACTGATAACGAAGACCTATTGTCTGATTTAGTTGACTATTTTGAATCGACGTGGATTGGTAAGCCCCGAAGAACCGGCCTTGGACGAATGCTTCCAAAATACAAATTGGGTCTCTGGAACTGTTATGAAGCAACACTAGATGACCTGCCCAAAACGAATAACGCCGTTGAAGGCTGGCATCGAGGATTCAGTTCTCTTTTAGGAGCAAACCATCCTTCTATTTAGAAATTCATTGAGGGTCTGCAAAATCAGCAGAGCCTAAATGAATTCCAAATTAACCAATACATTGCTGGATTAACGCCAGCACTTGGACGACGGTGCTATCGCGACACAGCATTGCGGATAAAAGAAATCGTTGAAGATTATGGAGGTCGCGACACCTCCGATTATCTGCAGGGAATCGCCCATAATTTTCAATTTCAATATTAAATAACCAAGTTGTGGCACTCGTCGTTTTAAAAAAATGCCCTTTTTAGGGCATAAAAAGGCTCTTTTCTTCTCAAAATAGTAAATACGTATTATTAAAATAACTAGGCATTATAGTGAGTTACTTTTTTTTTTTTTTTTAAATTAATTAACCATGTACCTAATAACCTAATTATTTTTATATTTAAATTTACCTTAATAATTATTAAGGTAAATTTATATTTATATTTATTTTATTAATAAATTAATTAATAAATAAAACAAAACAATTTTTCCTACCTAACCCTGTTGTGTTATATTTGCAGTCATTAATGCCATCGGCGTAAAATTCCGTCGGCGTATAATCATGTCGGCATTGATACTGTCGGCATAAAATCCCGTCGGCGTAGATGCCGTCGGCGTTGATACCGTCGGCGTATATGCCGTCGGCGTAAAGACATGATACCGTTTGTTTTATTCCCTGTATTAAAACTATCAAATTATTACATTTCAAAATAATACGATTTATTTCTGCACAATAATCAGTTAGGCCGCGTGCACATTGGAAAGCGTTGCGCGGTGAGCGATGAGCGTTGACGAAAATAAATCAAACACGGTAATTTTATCGGAGCTGTGCACACTGACCTTGGGCGTTGAGCGTTAGCGCTGCGCTGTGCGCGTTGCGTTGTTTATTTTTCAAGACGTCTTGAATTATGAGCGTTGTCAACTGTTTATAATCGCATAAAATTATTCATTTAAAAAGCACCATGTGTTCAAAAAATAAGTTTACAAATGAGCAACGAGAACTATTAATTTCCGAAGTTCAATCAAAACCTATTTTGTGGAATGATCGGCATCCAGATTATAAAAAAAAGGATAAAACAAAGAAAATGTGGGAAGAAATTGGGAAAGTAGTTGGATTTTCAGGTAAAATAATATATTAATATTACTACAGTTGCGTAATGTCAGTTTTTAATAGAGGAGTTTGCATTTTTACCGTCCAAATAGATAGGTCATATTCTTGATGGATCATATTCTTAAATGTAGATGTTTGTTTATCAAATCCATACAACGAAACCTTTTTTTTACAAGATAATTTACATATATAGTTAATGGATTTTAAGATTAAATTTTTATTGTGTGTTAAAACTAAATGGGAATATGGTATACTGATATTATTGTTGTTGTTGTAAATTCAATAATTATATGTTTTTTATCCTACACACAAACACCAACTATCATGCACGTGCTCATATTGCGTTTATATGTACATAAAATAATATATTTTTCTGTATGTTTATATATGTATAACAACATAATTGTTAAGCTATTATAGTATAATACTAAAAGCTATTAATAATAAAAAAAATAATATATTCCAACTATTGATTAGTAATAGGGCTCGGGACTTGATGTATTTTGCATATTTGTTCGGAAAATACACATTATACTTGGATATTTTGGTATTTTTTTCTGAAAACGCATATTATTAAGATGTATAGGTTTATACTGCACATTTATCGATAATGCATAGGTATTTCGACATTTTTACGTGCATATGTAAATGCATATTTTCAAGTTTTTAAGTAAATTAAGTCCCGAGCCCTGAATATTAAAAAACCAAATTATCATTGTAATTTAATATTTTGGAAAAATTAAAACTGTTTGTAGTGTAACTAACTAAGGAGATCAATTTTGGTTAGGTTAATAATCTGTTTTTTTATTTCTAAACAAGTTTTCTTAAAAAATGTGTACATTATATCATGATAACATTTGTATACATATCATTATTTTCATACAGAATTACTTACTGATAAACTAATTAATTAAAGTAAAAATTATTATGTAGTGGCCAGCTTTCTAAGTTTAATGGTCCAAAAAGAAATTTGCAAATTCATTTCGAATTTCTTGCGCTCTTGTTGACCCTCTGCGTGCACCACCGTGATTTCCTGTTTCATGTAGATTATTAATTTGGTTTTCCTGAGCATTACTGTATAACATTTCTTGACAATAATCGAGATCACTATCTCCGTCTTTTTCGCGCACCACATTATGTAAGATACAAGCGCACTTAATAATGTGTACAGCTTTGTCAGAACTAACTTCAATATCTTTTCCTAGTATTCGCCATTTGGCACGCAGTATACCAAATGCACATTCAATGCATTTTCTAGCAGCAGACAAACGTTTATTATAATTTTCTCTAAAGGCATTCTAATTGCGACTTGGAAATGGTCTCATGAGAAACGTTTTTAAAGGATATGCTTCATCGCCAATGAACACGTGAGGTAATTTAATCGTAGTTCCGGGTAATTCCTTATCGGGTGGTAAAAAGGTATTGGATTGTATATGTTGAAAAAGTGTCGATGCTGCGAACGTCCCTCCATCACTCTGCTTATCTCTAGAACCAACTTCGATAAATATAAATTTTTTATCCGCATCTGCTACACCTTGAAGAACTAATGAAAAATACTTCAAATAATTGAAATAGCTTGAACCACTATTTATGGGACATTTGATTTGACAATGCTTGCCATCTATACATCCTATACAGTTGGGAAATTTCCATCGTCTGTAGAAATCATCTGAAATTTTTACCAACTGGTCTTGATTCGGAACAGGCATAAAGTCTTCAACTAATTCTTCCCAGATTATTTTACAAGTCTCGTGTACAATTTTACCTACTGTCGAAGCTCCCATTCTTAGTGTAACTGCCAAATTTCGAAAAGAAAGGCCAGTAGATAAATATCTAATGAACAAATAGGTAATTGCATTAAATTAAATTAAATAAAAAATGTACATCTCCAGTTGTTTAAAAATAAACAAAATATTCTATGTTTATTTATTAATTTTACAATTTGAAAAAAATGAGCATTGGAAGTAAAAACATTTGTACAAAACTCGTCAAAATATCCGTATTTATAATAGAAAATTAATTACAATTTACAATACATTTTAATAGCAAACAAATTTTAAACTGTTCAATCACCGTCTTTTCACCCTATATTAAAATAGATTTAATTTTGTTCTTCTTAAATGTATTCAACGTGAAAGTTTATTGAAAAATGTATGAACTGAGTCATTGAATTAAATAATATACAATTAATTTAAATAGTTATTTTAATTTAGGTGCAATTGTAAAAGCAAAGTGGAAGAATCTTAAAGACAAATTTAGAGTAGAGCTTCAAAAAATTCCTGTTGTAAGGTCTGGGGCAGAAGGCAGAAGTTACAAGCCAAAATGGCCATATTTCGAATTAATGTTATTTGTGAAAGACACGCTAATGCCAAGTGTAACAAGTGGAAATCTTCCTACTACTATGACTTCTGAGACTCGTTCAGAAATAAATGACTCAGAAGATGAGTCTATCGAAATTGGAAATTACGAAGAAAATAGTACTGACGGGCTTCTTCCAGAAACACCTGCCTCTTTTTCTTCAAATGAATTTTCAACACCCGCTCTGAAAAAAAAGTGTAAGAAACGACGTGTTGAAGACATGGACTATGATCCTTTTTTGCAAATAGAGCAACAAAAACTAGATCTTATTAGGGAAGAGCAAAAAAGGGACTCAACTATGACGAATAATCCCGAGTACCACTTTTTAATGAGTCTGTTGCCTTATTTTGACAAATTAAATGCTTTGGAAAAATTACAACTAAGAACAAATATTCAAAATGTAGTTTTCCAAACATTACAACATAAAGAAATCGAAAAAGAAAGGGCAATGATGTACATTCCACCACAAACGATTTCGTCTCAAGAAAGTTCTCAGAAAGAAACTTACCACCAGTTTCCACAAAACACAGGGCAAGATTTAAGTACTCCAAATATTTATACTCAAAATATTTACAATTAATTTAATAAAGTTAAAATAATCAATTTGTATTATTTATTTTTAAGGCGTATGCTTAAGTTATAATAGTACGTTTTTTCAAGTACCAAAGGAATTGTGGAATTTATTTTTATTTAATTTTTTACCTCAGTTATTTTAATTTTTTTTGTTTTAATTTCTATTTCCATGTTTGAGAAAAAGCTATTGTAAAACTATATTGTTATCAATGTAATAAAACATTCATTCGTAATAGATTATGAGTTATGACTTACCTAAGTGTCACATAAAGTCTTTCGGTTGCAGAAATTGGTTTTTAAAAAATTTGTCGTTTTTTTGGTTAATTTAAATTTTACTTTGGACAAAATAAAGTCAAAAGTCTCTCTTGACATACGTAAAAAATTAAAAAACCTTTCACTATCTCTTCTTAATTCATTATAAATATGATGAAACTCGCCAAATTCATTACGTTTTTTGTTCATTTCATGAACTCCAATCGAAAGCGATTTCGTAAAAATGTATTATCGGTAAGTAAAATACGTCGAATTTTTGAGCACAGTACCATGGTGATGACTGCAGGTGACTAAAATATTATAGACAACGCTGATCGCGTGCTGTTTAGTGTACACACTTCATCGCTCACCGCTCAACGCTCGTCGCTCACCGCCCATCACTCACCGCGCAACGCTTTCCAATGTGCACGCGGCCTTACGGTGTCACGGTGACGAATTGACGACGATGTTACATTTTGTTATGTTCAATATTGAATAGACGAAATCTATTTTTATGTTTTGTCACAAAATTATTATTTTTATTTGGAAATTACGTAATACGACTAATAATTAATATCGTTGCGTTGGAATACCGATTAGCCGATTAACTGATATTATAAAATACCCAACTATAATAATAATAGATTGTGCTTTTACATCAATATTCAATACACATAATATATTATTATCACTCCTACAGTCCTACAGAGTACAGACAGAGCTCTCACTCTCTCAGCTCATAGCCTCATTATTTTGTAGACCAGTGAACAGTACTGAACTACTGACGCACATGTCACATTATTGTTACACTCGTCAAGTCACATTATTGTTACAATCGTCAAGTCAAAAGTCTCTTAAGTCACATTATTGTGACCGCAACTACGCAGCTACGCAACCACGACGAACACGGGTAAGTATACCTTTATAGTTCTGATATTTAATTTCTAAGTAGCTTATCTAATTTTTATAAAATAATTTGCTTATTTTTGTAAAATAATAAATTAGCCAATCTACGTATTTGTTCAATATTTTTATTTTATTTGTAGGTATAATAGGTATATAGTACTTAACTATTTTATAAATTATTATTCATAATTTATTATCAAATATTCTGGTTTTTAATATAATATATTGGTATCTTTATTTATATAACCTATATACTTACCTACCTAATTAATATTTTATATACGTATACATTATATTTAAATAATTGTACCTATCTGATAATTTAAAGTTCTAAAATATTAAAATAATTTTTATAAATATGGATCATAGACAACATTTTAGTAAGTCAACAAAACAAAGGAGATTTATTGAAGAGGTTGGTGTAGTTGATCTTTTTAGAGATAGTTCCACAGAGAGTCAAATACTTTCAGAAGTTTTATCCGTAGCATCTACCTCATCTCACATTAACATATCACACACAAATGATCATTCAGTCAATTATACTTAAACCTAGTTCTTGTAATGATACTGATGATTTATATATTTCCGATGAATATGAATTACTGGATAGTCCATCTGATAGTGATATAGATAGTACTACCGAAGAAATATTAGATAATATAGAATTTGAGTATTCAGGTTTTAATTTTTATAATAGTGATGCTGAATCAATGTTAAAAGCTTTAGCTCAATGGGCAGTCAGCCATAATATTACAAATGTTGCCTTATCAGCATTATTAAAGTGCCTAAAATCACATAAATGTTTTGATAAAATTCCAATTGTTGCTCGTACAATTTTAAAAACTAATTCAAATAATAATTCTACGCATATTCAATTAGTTCACCCTGGAAATTATTATCATTTTGGTATTTCTAATGAGCTAAACAAAATAAGTAAGTTTTTAAATATTTCTGAAGACACAATAAATATCAATATAGGAATTGATGGTTTACCTATTAGCAAAAGTTCGGGGAGCACATTTTGGCCAATCCTTGGTAGTATTGAAAATATATCATCATCTACATATGTTTTTTTAATTGGACTGTACTGGGGATTAGAAAAACCTTTAGATAGTAATTCATATTTGAATGATTTGGTAAATGAATTAAATGAATTGTCAACTATAGGTATACCTACACCTTATGGTAAAAAGTTTGTTACTGTGAATTGCATTAGTTGTGATGTTCCAGCAAAAAGTTTTATTCTAAAAACTAAAGGTCATACAGGGTTTGCCTCATGTTCAAGGTGTTTTATTGATGGTGTTCGTATTGGAAGTAGAACTTGTTTCCCAGGGACACGGTTTATTAAAAAAACACATACAGACTTTATAAATCGTACACACGAAGAACATCATGTAACTGATTCAATTTCAATATTAACCAATGTACCACATATTGACATGGTTTATAACTTCAGTTTAGACTACATGCATCTAGTGTGTTTAGGAGTTGTAAAAAAACTTATTTTATTATGGTTAGGTAATTTAAAAAATGCCCCTTTATCAGTGCGCCTACAATCTAGAAGTGTGCATGTTATTTCTTCTAATCATTTGTCACTTACACCATTCATTATTAATGATTTTTCAATATATCCCAGATCCTTTTCTGATGTGTCTAGATGGAAAGCTACTGAATTTAGACTTTTTTTACTTTATACTGGGCCAATAGCTTTACAAGGTGTTATGAAAGATGAAGTTTTTAAACATTTTTTATGTTTGCATGTATGCTTCAGAATTTTGTCAACTCCAGGTATCAGTATAGAATTAATTGATTTTAGTGAGAAATTAATGGTTTACTTTGTTGATAAATATGAAAAATTATATGGAGCAGAATTCAATTCTCACAACATACATGGGTTACTTCATATTGTTGACGACTATAGAAAATTTGGCCCCCTTGATAGGTGTTCTTGCTTCCCTTTTGAAAATTACATGTAATTCCTTAAAAAAATGATCCGAAAACACGAAAAACCTCTAGAACAAGTAATTAAACGATATGAAGAAATTTCAGAATTTTGCAAACCCACCCTTATTAAATCAAATAATCAAATACATATAATGAAAGAACATCATGATGGACCTATAGTTGAACACTGTACTGACTGGTCACAATTTATTATGATAAATAACTTAAAAATAGTTACATCAAACTCTGATTGCTATATAGGTTACGAACTACAGGGAAAACTAATCATTTGTAAGATCTATAATATATGCAAAAAATCCAATAATAATAATGAGAATATAATGTTTATTATTAAAGCATTTTGAAAAAATTGAAATGTTTTTTGATAAACCAATTAATAGTTTTAAATTAGGAATTGCTATTGTAGAAAATCTATCAAAAAATTTTGAAATGGTTGATGTTCAAACTAAATTTAAAAAGTATATGATATTGCGTAGTAATGAAGGTGTATCAATTGCTTACCCAATATTACATTGTAATACAAATTGATAAATTAAATGTCAATTATTATTATTATTATTTTTTTTTTTTTATTGATCTGAAACATTGACAACAAAGGATCTTAGTTAATTAACAAGATGACAATAAGTCTTAATATTTTAAATGATTCATTCAAGATTGTTCCTTGTACTTATAGTAATCCATATTTATATATTTTTACTCTACAAATTATTTTGGTTTAACTACCTATTATACATATAATTAATTATACTAAATGTATTTGTTTTTATATTTTTGTAATTTATTTCCTACTTATAGATGAATGATTGTGACATGGATTTTTTTAAAACGATTTTTAAGCTCTTATGTTATTTACTGTTTTCTATATGCTATTGTATAATTGCAGGATAACAAATCTACTTTAATGTAAATGTATAATACAGGCTAAACAAAAGCTATTTAAAAATTATTATTTTTTCTCATAGACCTAAAATAGATACATCCTATTCTATTGTTCATTTTTTCGATGATGAAACAGTTGAAGCAATCCCATCATTTTGGATGAAAGGCAAGTTTTGTGCCTGGCCCAAAAATAATCTTTTCATAAAAAAGTTTATAGAAAAAAAAATGGGAGTAAACGAAAAAGAATTTAAACTTCTAAAAGCTAGAGTACTTTCTAGAGGCATAAGTAAGTTAAAATAGTATTTTTTATGTAAGGAATAGTCTTCAATATATTAAAATACATTTTTAACAATTATGTTATGATTTGTTTTTAAATGTATAGAAACTCTCGAACATGCAAGGAAATTGGCTGAAGAAGCTAGATATAGATCAGATTTTTCTGCTGATGAATCATTTATTGATAAAGCTTCTAATAACCAGTATTCTCCGACATTATCTAATTCTTCTATGCCTCTATTTGAAGGTATTAAATTAGTATTATAGATAATAATAAATTTTTTTTTGTGTATAGGAAATGTTATTTTAAATTTATAGTATTTGTTCTCTTTCAAAATTTAAACTTCTAATATCTGATTTTTGTAATTAATAAACAATGCAAATTAGTAGATTTTGAAAATGAAGACCAACATCAATCTCATTACACAAAAAAAGATAAAATTAGTACATGTCAGAAAAATATACGCTGGTCGCTTTCTCCTCAGGAAAAAAAGAGTTTTGAACGAACAAACTCCAAGCAGTGCACTAAAAAAAAAAAATAGTGGTAAGTTTTATTTTAAATGTAGTTTTGAAGTATGGACCAATAATGTTGTTGGTATAAATAGTATAATTTATAATTATAAATGTATATTTTTATAGGTATTAAAAATCCAGTATCAAGAAAAATTTTATTTGACAATAAATCGGATGATGAACGTGACATTTTAAATGATGGTAAGTCAGTTGTACTATTTATTTTATTTTTTAGTATTTTACAAAAAGTAAACATTCACAATACTTTAAATGATAAAATATTTAACGATTAAATTACATTTTGAATATCAAGTATTTTTAGTTATCAATAGTCTAGAATACTTTAATATTAATACTTAATAGTTTTGAAAATGATTTAAATAAACAAATTTTAGTGGACATTGGGCTAATGAAATTAATAATAATATGCTAATTTAAATGAATCAAATCAATTTTAATATTTAATGTTTCAATATTTGTGTTTACAGACACTGAAAATGATAATCTTGACGAAGTATTTTTGAATAAACCAATAGGACAAAATAGTAAGATATAGTTTTATTATTTAATTTAACTGTTATATGATATTATAATAAACAATTATTTTTACAGCCAATAATGGCTCCACAAAAGAAAAAGGTTTGGCTATACGTAATACTATACCTAACCCAACAGAAACGGATCATAATAATAAAAATGGTATCTAATTTAAAATAAACAATCATTACATATTTTCAATATCATTATTTAAATTTCATTTTTTCAGATCTATTGCAATCTCAAAACCATTTATTAAGACATATAACATTTTTAAAATATGAGTTGAAACAAATTTTAAACAATCAAGCAATAATACTCGATAAATTTGACCAAATGGAAAAATATTTTGATCAAAATTCATTGAATAAGAATGTTATGAATATTGATAATGTCGTTGACTTTAGTGACTGTCCCTTACCAATTGATAACATCTATGATTTACAAACATTTGAAGACAAGATATCTGGCGATCAAAATTATAAAAATCAATTAGTAAGTTAACCCCAACTTATTTCATTATCTATGGTTTATTGATAAAGATCATAGGTGCAACTAGAGCTCTATTTCTGGGTAGGCTAAATTGATATCAGCAAACCCGTAGGGGCTTTGCCCCCCTATACTACACCACTAGTATTTATAACATATAAAACTGGGTGGGCTATAGACAAAACTAGGTAGGCTAAGCTCACCCAAGCCCCCCTAGTTGCGCCTATGATAAAGATAGATTAAATTGTTAAAGTGGTTTTAATTATACGTGTCCCAGATAAAAGTAGTTTTTGTTTTAAGCTAATTATAAGTACTACTTGTGCATTAAGTATTTAAAATAAAGTTTATAATAGCACAATTAATTATTATTTTTAGATCATTGAACTTTCTCATATGGGTGGAAAAAATGTAAAATCAGTGGTCAAAAGACTTATGTCAAAACTTTTTTCTGACAGTTTATTATCAGAGTTCTCCTATACTGGCAAAAAAGGGAAAAAAAAATTTCAAGTTTATTCATATGTTCTGTTATTTTTGGTGAGTATTTAATAATTATAAATGTTATTGATTATAATATAATATATATATTTTTCAAATAAAATTACCCATTTTGCAATTAAATACAACTCCAGTCATATTAAGTAGGAACTTAGGTGGCAACCAATTTTTATCAGATGGTATATTTAGGCAACACCAGTTTGCCTCAAACCCTCCCACCCACAAAACAAAACAATGCTCCTGCACTCAAATCAGCCACCAAAGTTCTTTCATGAATTGGAGTATAGTATAGTGTATATATGTAGTGTTATTCTACTACCCCTATCAAAGTTGAATTAATTCATTATATACCAAAAATGAACTATTTTTGTTATTTATTTTACTAGAAATACATACTTATTAGTGTGTAATTTCTGTTTATTTGATTTTCATATGGTTTTTTGATACCTAAAAATATATTGACTACTTTTTTAATTTATTTATGAAATTAACACGATATAATAATTATCTATATAATATGCATGCATAATTTTTTATATTATTTATTATAAATTGACTTAAATATATTTTTATAAATTTTTAGATGCAATTAAAAAGCAAATCAAATTCAAAACTACTCCACTCAATGAAGTTGAAGATATAATAAAATACATTTTAGCTCAATCTCCATTTAACTTGAAAAGACAACTTAAAAAAAACACTGTTCCTAATTCCATTTAAAAATTGAATATACGTGTATTTATATAATATTTAATTTATGTGTGTTTTTAGTATTTTTACTCATAATGATAACATAAAAAAATAAGTTCTTTTTTTAAAATGTTCCTCAGGCTGATCAAATCCAAATTTTTGTTTATTCCATTAAAATCTATATTCAAGTGTATAGACTATATTTATATATGTATCTATTGAAAGGTTTGGCGTGAAGACAGTGTTTAAAAGTCTAATAATACAGGTATGGCAATGATCTGCAGTAAAAAATTGGATAGATTAAAAATATAAGAGACTACTACTATGGATAAAATTTTGAATTTGTTCATTTTTATCAAGAAAATATAAATTGTGATTCTGATGCATGGTGGAGGAGTATTGTTGTATGCATTAAGCTTGTATTTTTCACTCTCGTGGATTTTAATATATGTTAAAATGAAAATTTTATCCAGGACTAGATAACTAAAAAATGAAGATACCTAATTATTAAAAATTAGTAACGTACAATATAATTATATTAAAAAATATAAAAAGTAAATAACTGAAATAACTTTACTTCCAAGAGGGGGTTACAGCCTCCCCCTCTTACTATATCACTTAGTTGAGTATATTGTTAAAGAGTGTTATACAAAAATATATACACTATTTTTTTTATAGTATATTTATCATAATCTTGTATTGGTCGTCTATATGTCAATAAATAATAATATTAGCAAGCAATATTTATAATAGCACATATTACATTTTAATCATTAATTAATGTATAATTTCGAAACCATCAACATTTATTTAATCTAAATTAAATATTAAGAAATATCAATAAAATATTGATTAAATTTTTAATTTAAATATTGCAACAACTATTGGTTTTTAAATTGTATACAACCTTGGTTTTTAAACTTATTATAAATAATCAAAATTGGTTCAAAAAATGTTTTATAGCGGTTAATTAACATTTAATAACTTATATCAAATGAAATTTAAATGTTGATACAACTAAAAAAATTTTTTTACTTTTAAATTTAAATGTTGGTTTAAAGTTAAATAAATATTGCAGTGCTGTGTGGGTACAGATACTGAATTATGAGGAAGAAGACAGTGATTGATCCTCAGTTTTGAAATTTGAAAGTTTTGATTTTACACGGTATATACTATACATAACAATTATTATGATATATTTACATAATTTTTAGGTGAATGAACTAATCTTATATTGGTGGAAAAAATGTTAAATCTATGGTAAAAAGGCTTATGGCTAGTTTAGGTTATTTAAAGATGAGTTATTATGAAAGACTTCTCTTATACAGGGGGAAAAAAACAGAAATTTTCAAATTTAGCAACTTGTTTAGTAATTTTTGGTAAGTATTATAATAATAATTATTAGTATTTATGTATTATATAATTATATATTATACATAACAATTGATTTTATTGTGTAATAGGCAGTGGTATGGGGAAAGGCTAATTATTAAGCAATAGTCTTTCAAAATGTAGGGGTGGGTAAATCCCAGCAATCTAATGATGCTTAATTTAGTAAGGACTGTAAGAACTATTATAATCAGAATATGATCTGAGCGCACGGCAGTGCGCCAGGCCAAGTTACAGCAATGCCAGCGTATCTTTACACGAACCAATTCGCCGGTTTTTTCTAACCCATATATCTCTGTTTCCTCTTAAGATAAACTTTTGAAATTTAAAACACAGATTAACCTCTAGTAGCTTAGAACGCTGTAAGAAAATGAACCCTTAATATTGTGCCATTTTAAAATGGCAGGATTTCAAAATTTGCAATATTGTTACTGACTCACTCACTCACTGACTGATCATCAAAATTATAAGACACTTCCCGTATAGGTAGAAACGTGAAATTTGGCACAAAGATAGATTTTACTGTGTAACTAAAGGGAAAAATCTAAAAATTGAATTTTTTTCAAAATGAATGCCTCTTCAGAGTGTGTATTTCTGAACGTATGAAGTGGCGCGCTTAGCACGCATAAACGTTTACTTTCAAACAGCGTTACAATATGGTAATAAGAAATTGTTTGTAGTTGAATTATATATATATATATATTTATAAAACATAATCATGTTACAACGTATAAAAAAATAAATTTAAAAAAAAATAAAAAAACAAATAAAAAATAAATTTTAAAAAATAAATAAATAATAACAACACGTTGTTCAAACTAGAGTTTTAGGCTCAAGCCCGCAAAAATAAATGATATCCCCAACAAAAACATAACAGTGAAAAAAGGCCAAGTTCCAAACTCCTTCCCAAAAAAGTCGGCCTATCAAAGTAGTGAAATCTACATATTGTGGCCAAATCTGCTATTTTTTAATTTATAACCTCAATGCACTCCTACATAGAGCAACACTTCTCTTTTATTTGTATTGTTTAACACTTGGTCAGTTTCTGAATGAGGAATAAACATCATTATCGAATGTGCTCACTTATGACTTACGAGGGTGATGGGGAGAAGAAGATTCAGAAAAACGTAAAAGATTTAGATTTCTTCTCAAAAAAGACAGCGAATCATATTAAGTAGTGGTATAAACAATGGGGCCAAGTCTAGTTTATTCCTCATTCAGAAACTGACCAAGTGTTAAACAATACAAATAAAAGAGAAGTGTTGCTCTTTAATGTCGGAGTGCATTGAGGTTATAAATTAAAAAATAGCAGACTTGGCCACAATATGTAGATTTCACTACTTTGATAGGCCGACATTTTTGGGAGGGAGTTTGGAACTTGGCCTTTTTTCACTGTTATGTTTTTGTTGGGGATATTATTATTAGGTACAATATATAATAATAATATTATTATATTTATTTATTTTATTATGTATTTTTAAACTGGAAATATAAATAAAAGTCTGTACCTATTTGCAGTATTTATATAATATAAATATAATTTTTTCTTTTTTTAAATAAAATGTGTAATATATCTTTTTAAATCAAAATTTAAGTTAACTAATGGCTAACATGTAATAAAATAACTTTAGAAAAACTATTTGAAGATTTGTAAATATTTAAATACCATGTTTTAACAGGTTATTTAATTCATCAGGAGGGGATATCACCATTAAAATATTTTTTGGTCTTAACCAAAAATGAGTTAAACATGGTACTGTGTGGGTTCTGTTTAGCTAAAATGTAGTATGATGATTGATGAATACCTATAATGAATAATAATAAATACTAATATTTATTATTACAACTTTCTTATTTAATTTTTAAATGCCATCAAAAGTCAAGAAAAATTTAAACATAGTACTCAAAATCAAATGGAAGATATTATTAAGTATGTACTTGATTAAGCTCCATTTAACCTGAAGAGGCAAATTTAAAAAAAAACTAACTTTTTATATCATCCATATACTAATTATTTTATTTAAATTTGTATCAATTTTTTTTTAACCCAAGTTTCCAAGTTTGAATATTTCTTATTTTTTAAGCAAATTAAATTTATTAGAAGTATAAAATGAATAATATTTTATACAATAATACAAGCATCATAATTGTTTTATTTTTTTTTTATTGAGATTGCAGGTTTTTTTTTCATTTTGAGTACATACAGAGAAGGTTTATTGAAACAAGTT
Organism: Neotoxoptera formosana; assembly: GCA_022818045.1. NCBI lineage: Eukaryota > Metazoa > Arthropoda > Insecta > Hemiptera > Aphididae > Neotoxoptera > Neotoxoptera formosana. The sequence continues at coordinate 4,147,757 of CM040630.1, forward strand.
TTTATATTATATTATTTAATATACATTAAATACTAATTTTTTAATTTTAATATTATATTGTTCTTAATCTTTTATCATATAATATTAATTAATGAAAATAAAATGTTGGATTAATATCAATTGCAGTTGTTTATTATAAATTTATTTAACATTTTTTTTCCAGGTATTCAATGTAAGTTAAGTTTGAATGGTACATTTTTAACCATTATAAACTCATAAATAAATATAAATTTATTAATATTAATACATACATATTAATAATTACTTAATAATACATATTAATTATTTATTTTCTACTTTTGTTAATAATTATACAATGGGTTCAACCAATATTTATTAGAAATTGGATAGGTAGTATATAAAAATATATTACCTATCGATAAAAATTTAACATTTATTTAATAATTAATATTTTTTTAAATATTTATTTAACTTTTTATAAATATATCATTGCTGTGTGGGATATAGTAAACAAATCTATAATAAGAAACGTGTGCGCCGTGCGCTCCTACTTTCAATATCGTGGTTAGCGGCAACGACTCGCGTAGTGAAATCGACGGGAGGAGGGTCACCCACGGTGTAACAATTAATCGAAAATAATATAATAAAACATATAGGTATAATTAATATGGCAGATGCCGCGCGCCTGACATATAATATATTGTAGACAAAACCAAATACATATATATATATATATATAACAATAATAGTGAGTAATAATAATTGTGCGGGCACGGACGCGGAATAATAATATTTTTAAAAGAATCAAAACATTTGATTCTTTTTACATATATGTAACAAAATAGATAATAATATTATATACTATAATAATAAAAAATAATAGACCTGGGCTTCTATGCTGCTTTATCCCGATGAAAACCAAGCTGGAAAGGCGACAGCTCTTGAGTAGGAAATCGAGTGTATAAAAACGTATATATAACTCGCGCAAATAAGGAGTGTAGTGAACACGTCAGGCCCCAACTATATTGGGACTTACGACCAGTGTCACTACACTTCACGGTAAGATATCAAAAGCAACGCCAAGGTGGGTCGGTTGACCACGAGGTCACCAAACGGGACCCGTTAGCGGGGAGCACGTAAGAAAAGAAAAACACGTCAAGTTCGGCGGTTGGCGAAAGTCAGACGACCGCGAAGAGTGGACAACGGCCGGCAAAAATATATGGCGAAGAGGGGGAATGTCTTATCGCAGACACTCCGCGCCGATCGGAGACGATTCGGCGGGAACAAAACGTACCAAGTAATATAAGGGCTTGTACCAATGCCACGACTATTTACTACTCCGATTTATAAATTAAAATGGACGCCTATGCTACTGCTTCGACATACATTGCTCCGATTATCAATAACTACGATATTAAAACAAATTATATTACTACTTCGATATTTGTTGTGTATCTATTCTGTGCTTGTGCTATAACCGCGGTTCTGTGTGAAAAATTGATGGGTACTATCTATACAAAATAGTTCATGAATCGTGATTCGTGATATAATATATTATTCTACGATGGTGTGATAATATTAATTTATTAATTATTATTATGCAATTAATTAATATTAATTAATAATTTTAGTTTAACAATAATTTATATTTATTCTACATTACACGTGTCACGTATTCAAGTATTGATAATTCATAATTGTAACTTTTGGTGACGACAACATGATATTCAATAGGTATATTTTGTTAAACAATTTACAATGGCATATTATCAATCAATAATACGTAAGTGTGTTATAAACTTATACCTACATTTTAATTAGGTTAGTTCTGTCTCAAGCAGAAACAGTGAGAAATTAGAAACCCACTAGAGTCCAAATGCTGTCATTTATAATGTAAAAATAGTTTGTGTTTCATAACTTTGATTTTGAATTCAACATCGACTTTAAAGAAAATATAGTTAGTAAATATTTGACCAAAAATGTTTCTATAATGTATAGACTGAGTTATTTTCATATATTTTATGAGACTTATAGCCAGTAGTGTATTTAGGGGGGGGGGGGCAAGGGGGGCCATTTATGGCAGAAAGCAAATTTTTGTGGGAGCTTTTTTTCAAAAATAGATTTACAATGATTTAGGCAACAAAACGTTTATTAATATCTTAATATAAAGCTATTCTGTGCAATCAATTTTCACATCAAATAACACATGTTTGTCGTTGAATACCTTAAACAATTTTTCTGTGCCTAAACTAAACATTTCTTGTGGGCAATGGTATTAGTATCATCTAATATACTGTCAGTACAAGAGGGCAATACTGTAGCGGCCCCTGGGCGTACAACGACCTTTGGATGTTGATGGTAGGATTTGTTGAAATAATTTATACGACTTGTGAAAATATACTAAGTGTTTTTATTTGAATATGCAAAATGAATTAATTTAATACTGTAAATTATTTAGAGTTAGATACTCAAACGAATTTAATTCCCAAGTCCTTAGAATATTATGCCTTGAGTAAAAAATATTTTAAGTCCAATTTAATTAATTCGTTGAAAATATTCTAAGTCCAAATAATTGATTCAATGAAAAAATGGACGTGAAGGTGCTCGCGCTTGCTCTGGTAGATCACGTCTGAATACGGGCCGTTTCGGGCTCCCTTATATATGGCATCCCCGTACTCCTCCAGTGTTGGTACAAGAGTCCTTCGGTTCATCCCACGCTTTGTTGGTCGTGTGTGTATCTTGACGTCAATGTGTGCACGTGCCGGATGTTGTTGCGGTCGCGTTACTGTGCCTTTATATTTTATATTATTTATTATAAAATATTTCTCTCTACAGTAATAGTTTACATAATGCGTCGGCAATTATTTTTAAGCAAGTTAAAAATGGACCACCCATACATTAGAATTATCTTACTGCCATTATTATTAAATCGTATTTACTTTTCTCTCACGATAAAAATTATAAATTATAGATTTCCAGGAATAGTATATGCCTATATGAACAGCTGGTTTTACTGTTTCCCTTCGAGGTCATTATATCGTCTACTCCCTCGATATTGGTTATCCCTATTATTATGATAATTTTAGGGTTTAATATAAGAAATGCCTTTACGCCTATATAATAGTATGGTTATGTACTACGGGTACATAGCAATACCTATATCAAAAATCCAGTAATTTATAAGTTAACTTCGGTCACATATAAGTGTAACAAATTGTATTTGAAAATGTCTTGTAAGTTTGATGATGTACTTTTTAAAAACTTAAATTTACCAGAAATAGTATTTAATTTATAAAAAATATAAATATTTTGAGATAAGACCTTATTGCATTGATAATCTTATTGATTTTAAATATATCTTAAATAGTGTTATGAACTTATGGACAAACTATTTAATACCTATTCATATTACTATACTTTTCTAATAATAGTAATAATAATAATTACTGATGACAATAATATTAATAATATTATTGTATTTCATACATAATATTATTAAATTCTGAGCGGAGCGACAAAGGCAATGATATTACAATAACGTGTTTTACAAATATGTTTTTAAAACCTATAAAAAAACTGGGGGAAGGGGATAAAAAAAGTTGTATTCAGGCATTGATTAAATATATTTAATCAATGACCCAGGGCAGCAAAATCCTAAATACACCACTGCTTATAGCTATAATATCTCTAGACCAATGTACTATGGTATATCTTTGGCGGAAGATAAAATTTCATGAATACACCTGTATCTTACAACATAAATTATACACCAAATAATAATTTGAGCTTTTATTATATTGCATTTATAACGTTAAATTGTATATATCAAAATTTAACTTAAAAACATGCGGATGATATCATCAACTAAATCACCACAAACGTCACACGTTTCTGGTTGAGGTTCAATACAATTTGAACAATACCAACCATGGCCACAATTCAGCAGGATGTATTGTGCCATATCCGGTACATACTGAGGAACACGCATACATTCTAGACACCCAGGTATTGCGGGGTCCAACAGTAATGTACTTTTCATCCAAGTACCTAAAGTAAAAAATGTATAGGTACATATTATATATACTGTATAGGTTATATACAAATTATTAAACTTCCTAACTCCTAATTATATTCACCTTCTCCTATTCTAGGACGCATTATATGGATTGGTTGTGTTGTTGTTAGCTGGTTCTGACAAATGGGTCAACCTCTTGTCCAGTTACCTTCACAAGTGTCACAACACCATCCATGCCCACACGGCAGAAAAATGTTGATTCCTTCAACATCCCCATTATTCTGGAGACATATTTGGCACCTATCGGGAACCTCACCTTGAGAAAAAGTAAGCAAACAATTTTAAAATTAATTAATATATATTATGACTATCATATTAATAATATTATATTTTTTGTTATATTTCATGATATAAAATAATAATAATATACCATGCTTATAATCATAAATATTTTCAAAACTGAAGTATATCATTATTTGGTGTAAATAGGAACAGGAGTAAAATTTGAGTAATCAAAAAATATAATGCACTGTGACAGCTAGGTATAATAACTTAATTGGCATTATTATGCATTTTTTGCATTATTACCATTGATCACTGTATATTTGTTTATTTCGTTGTTACCCATCTAGTGCTAGTTCAATTGATATTCCTCCTTCGATTTTAAAGTGTGTCATTATGTTATTTACATTATTTATTTAATTATCACTCTAAACATAGAGCACAGATGATATAAGGTGTTCAATTCAATCTAAATAATAGGATTATGTTATGGAATTCAAAAGAAATGTTTATTCAAAATGAAACTAGTGTTTAGTGTAAGATATATAACCTTCTCATGTAGTAATTTTTTTTTTAATTATCTAAATTAATGGTTGTCCTATTGATAGGTTGAGTACTGTATTATGTTTAAAAATACTTGTACAGTTCCCCAGTTAGATCAAATCTAGAATTTGGAATTCTAATAATATTCTAATATATTATGATGCGTAATGTGTATAGAAATGATCTTGATACTGTTCAATACAAGTTTTTTTAAAGAACTAGCCTATACTTCTCATTGTCCTATACCTAGAGATTCTTTTTTAATTTGGTACAAGACTCCATAGATAAGGAGTTTATTAGACATAAATACATAATTTAACAGAATATAGTATTATGTTTGTTTTTGATGTCATAAACTCATAAATGACTCTGCTCAGAAATTTTATTTTTAATTGCTGTCCAAATTTTCCGTAAAAATACTCATAATAATTTAAACTTAATTTGTATACCTAATTTTAAATCTAATATTATTTCTCAAATTCCAAAGCATTACCTATTATTTACATTAACATGAATTATATATATAATTTTTTTTTTTCTGTTTTTATGAAGTAACTTTATTATGTGTACATTGTTTAAGAATATTTTATGTGTTATAGAATTGTAATGTTATTTACTTACCATCAATAAGAAAATCATGAGGTCCAAACGAGACTATTTCAACATCGACCGATTGATCAACTTAAATACAAATAATATCACAATATTAATTTTAATTTTTCATAAGTTGTAAAGTTTTAATTTGTAAAAGTTATTTACACCTTCAATTCCTGGTACCACAGCTTCTTCAACAATTTCTTGAACAAAATAGTAAATACAAAACATTATTTCTTATAATGCTATATTTTTAGAAAATATAATTTCATCTAGAGCTAAACAGCCCAATGTCTTTTCTAAACAGAATACATACCCCCAAGGAGAAACTTAACTTTTATACTTTAAATTATGATTATTACCCAGTGCATCAAGATTGCCGACAACAGGAGGATCAGCAGGAACCGGATCTGGCCTTTCAATCATTTGACGTCCTCGACCTCTAGGCCTTCTAACCCCACGAACATGCACTGGTGAAGCTGGTGGTTGTGGTTGAATGTTGACCCTTATCGGATTTTGAACATCCAGATCTCTGATGATCTCTGTAGGTAAAACAATCATTGTATAATTTAGTTTGTAACATGATTAAAGATATACTGGTTACACAACTGATACGTAAAATAATACAAATTTGTGGCCCCTTCTGATATGTTCAGTTTAGGCTCCTAAATGCATGTAGAACTAATGTTTAGCGCTTCCAGTGGAGAATTACGATAACTATCAACTATCGTATATTGAATATTATCACGATTATAAAAGTATAAATAACTATAGCAAATAGCATATAAAGTATTAAATTGTGACATTGTGTATTTAATATGTATCACTTGTAGCTATATGTATGTTTATAAAAAATTAGTTTTTTGTTTAATACTTAAATAATTTTTTATTTTGAAATTTTAATTTACAATGCCTAAGTGCTGTGTATATTTATGTGATGCAAAACATAATGATTCCTTATTTAGTGTTCCCAAGTACTTAAAAAGAGAATGGGAAATAGCCCTAAATATGGAACTAAAAGAAAAATCCAAAGTATGTGTGAAACATTTCAGCCCACAAGATATTATTTCAACATGGACATCTGGGACGGGTTTGAGTAAATATTCTGTAAGTACCTACATTTATGAACTTAGGGAAACAGTAAAAGTGAAATAGCTAGTCATAGTAAAACAGTATTTAGAAATTAAGTCTCACTGTATCATGATAACAGCTATAGCTTTTGATAGAATCTACCTTACAGTTATTTTTTGAAAAGTACAAACTACCTGGTTAAAAATAAAAATAAAGTTTATTTACTTATTTTTATATTTTAATTATATTTTAGATTTGTTTAAAAACACCTAAACTTAAAACTGGAACAATACCTATACAAACAAAGTCTTTCAACACACCATTTGATGATTAATTAGTATTGGACAACAATAATCTAAAACATGATCATAATTATTATAAATTAAGATTAACTGATGCTCCAGATGAAAATGATACTAATGAGAACACACACATAGTTAAAAGAAAAAAGGTTTATTTTTCAAAAATAGAAAAAAAAGAATGATTTTATTAGTTTTTTATTTTTCAGACTGACAACACTAATTATGAAGATGAACAATGCATTCGGGATATTTCTGATCTAGAATGTTTTGAATTAGAACATGAGGTGACCCAGGTAACTAAATATTATTAAACACTGAATAAAAGATAGAGACCTATTAATTAAACATGATATTTATGTAGATTGAAGTTGAAGCCAGAAATGTTTTGACATTTTTTAAAGAAGTTATTGAAAATCTATCAGCAATAACTATTCCACATAATTGGTGTTCTGACATAGCTGTACATGGGAAAAAACAAATACTATCATTTTATAAACTTTGTCCCTATGGAATAACCTACAGTCGTTCAATTGAAAGACAATTAATTATTACTGAAGGTAAAAAATAAAAATATAGTTGTTGCTTAATATACCTACATAAAACCTCAATTAGAATTTAAAACAACTTTAAATTTACAAATTTAAATGTTTTTGCTGTTGAGTATATAAAAGTCCATTTTATGATTGTCGAAATAATGATTTATTACATTACAGATTCTGACTTGTTCTATCATTTGTATGGAAAGTTATTTGATATGTCTAAAATTTTGAACACAAGTGTGCCAAAATATGTTGATGATCTACATTATATTTTAAATACATTTGATAAGTTAAAAGTGTGTCATGGTTTGCCTAATAACAATGAATATGATATGATTAAAACTACATTTGGACCAAATAAATCTGTAGAATCTTTTGGACGTATTCGACATGCAAATTGTGCTAAAATTATTTCTGAAGAAAAACCTGGGTACCTACCTATTATATAATATGATCTCTTTCAAATTTTAAGTTTTAAGTATACTTAATATATAGTTACATATTTTTATTATCAAATTTATTCCTTCTAGTGAAATATGCAATTGGTGTAAAAAGCTGTATAATAGCATAAAAACCAAACTTTTGAGAATTAAAAATAAAAAATGTGTTAATAGTTTGTAACGGTCGAAATATTTAAATAAAAAGAAATTTATAGAACATACTCCGTCCCGCGAACGTCTCTCCCGCCACCAGAATTAAGCCACCGCAATCAGCTTTTATCGGCAACACACACACACACTGTCACCGATACCTAGTACCCGTGGTTTGGGTACGGACCGCCGACACTTATAAAGTTCACTATAATAATAGGTAGTAAGATATACCGGCCAATCATCACACCACTTAATTACCGATGACATAACACCACTATACGTAACGTATGTGTGTGATGTCCAACTACAATTATAACTTACTTACTTTACTATTACCTCTCTCCCGGACAACCACATGTCAGAGTAGACGCAAAAATCACCGAGGGCGTCCTGGTGACGCCGCTCAACACCGTACTGGTAACGTACCTCATTCTTAATTACATTTACAAACCTTGGCCAGTATCATTATTTACATTATTATTATTATACTTATATTTTACTACGAATATCATTATTCATATTACCATTATTATTCCTATTACTACCTTACCATTACTATTATTCTTATATATACATATATTACTATATTATTACTACTTTTGTTAACATTATTATATTCCGATATTACCACGAATATTATTATTATTATTACATGCCGGTAACCGTACAGCGGGCCGTGAGAATCTGTATACCTTTTTTTTGGTAAACGTGAATTATATTTTAATTGATGTAGCCCTCTTTTGGAGCAAAGTTTTTATGCCATATGGCTTTTCTTTGCCATGAAAAATTAATTATACAAACCATGAACCCGTAAATGCTGTGTTTCATATTATTTTCTTTATTTTTTTTTCTCCTCGTATCCACCATTATACATTATAAATCCCACATGCTCCAATTCCTAAATTTCGGCTGTGGGTTGGCGACCTTTTATAAGCGACGTCAATGTACGCTCCATGACGAACCTGGGTACGATATCGTGCGAGACGTTACAAGTTTTTATTCTCCGAAAAAACAAAAACACATTCAACATTTGCAATCAGTAAAAAAAATATGAAAAAAAAAACTATTAGAGCTAAACAAGGAATTAAACGATTGAAGAATACTTTAAGTGAAGTACAGAATCAAATGAAACATTGTTCAGATACAATTATTCAACAATCATTGGAATCTGCTGGTTTAAATACCAACCAATGCAATTTAATAACAGACATATTTGCAGCAGCGAAAGTGAAAAATCCAAAAGGACGCAGATACAGTGAAAACTGGATGATGTTATGTCTGTTATTCCAAATTAGGTAAAATTCAATACATTTTTTTTATTCACCGTATTTTAGTTATTTGTTGAATATTCATGATCTATTTTCATTTTTCCCTATCATTAATTCATAATTGTATGACTGTAGATCACTAAGTGGATACAAGTTTTTAAAAAATCAAAACATATTACCATTTCCCTGTGTCAATACAATTAGAAAATACTTATTAGCTATGAAAATTGGTTGTGGTTTTGATATAAATTTTTTCAAGCTATTCAAAAAAAAGTTTTCTGGGAAAACAGAGTACCAGAAAAAAGGAATTATTGTGTTAGATGAAATTTTCTTAAGAACAAGTATAGCTGTCAACAGTAGAACGTTAACATATTCTGTATTAGAAGACTTTGGAGATGATGTAGATATAAAATCTAAAAGTACAGATAAAGCTGATAATGGACTGGTCTTGATGTGGCAAAGTTTAGCTGAAAATTGTACACAACCAATAGCAGTTTTTGCATCAAAAGGACCAGTCAAAGGTGATATACATTTCTTAATCCAAATATTATATTAATATACTATATTATGCATTATATTCCATGAAAAATATTCTATTACAGGAATTGATTTAGCAAAATTAGTCATAAAGGCCATATTGTTACTTGAGGATGCAGGTGGTCATGTGGTTGGACTGACAAGTGATGGAGCCAGTACAAACCGATCAATGTGGAAAGAGTTAGGGATATGTCCGGACATTGAAGGATTTAAAAATTGTTTTGAAAATCCTTATGACAACAATCGTAAGGTTTTTGTCTTTTCTGATGTACCGCATTTGATGAAAACAATACGAAACCGTTTACATTCAAATAAACAGTTAAGGGTAAGTATTCTAACTGTATGAAAATATTATAAGCTCCCTTAAAAATTAAACATTAAGTTACTTATATTATTTTTTTGTACAGATTAATTCTTCTAAACAATATATTAAATGGAGTGATTACTATAGTTTGTATTTGAATGAAGCTACTTCACTTTTGAAAGTGTGTCCAAAAATGACAAAGCATCATTTTGAACTTAATAACTTCACTAAAATGAAAGTTAAGTATGCCACCCAGGTAGGTATAATATTATATTGGTAATAACTATAATAAATGTTATGATATTATTTTTTCTAGTTATTTAGCTCTTCTGTTGTAGTAGGGATGAAGTTTTATAGGGAAAAGGGTGCAAAAAATCTACAAGATTCCTATTAAACTGAGATATTTACTAGGCAGTTAAATGATATGTTTGATTGTTTAAACCGCCGATATCCGGCTGAAGGAATTCGTAAAAATAGCATCGACTTACAGGTTTTTTATATGTTGCACAAGTGGCTTGTAAATCTGTGTTAAAGTAGAATATTTTAAAAATTACATATTTAATGTAGGTTAGTCTTAAATGTGTGTTTTACTTATGAACACTGAACAGGGTTGGTAATCTGTTTTAATTAACCGCATGTAAATGTTAAAAATTAAAAAGAAATTGATTTGCCTAATAAGTAATAATATATTGTTAGATGTATATATATCTCAATGTTTATTTTTTTAGATTTTAAATATACCATTAACATTTAATGTACATTGGATTTAACTCTATTAAGGTAATATATGTTGTTGATGTAAATCTAAGTATAGGTAATTGTGTATTTGTATGTTAACACTGACGTCCGACAGGTATATCTATAATAAATTTTGATTCATACAGTATGTCTTTTATAATTAACAGATTTTGAATAGGTCATTAATATGGCTGAATGAATGGGAATCTAACCTGTGCAATGGATTTATTACAAAAAATGAATTTTTGACAAAAACAACTGCAGAAGGATTACGAATAAGTTTACAATCTACTATCGATTTAGTGAATTATTTGTTAAATGATTGCAATTTTTCCTATGTATTAACTGGTAAATTGAATCAGGATTGTCTTGAAGTAATATTTTTCCTGTACTATATAACTTTATTCAGAACAAATTTATATTTAATTTTTAAATTATAGAAATTTTTTGGGATAATTAGGCAAGTGGCAGGCCCCAATGATCACCCAGCCACCCCAACTTTCCTACAACTTTATAGGATATTATCTGTATACTCATTAGTAAAGGCACCCAAAACCGGAAATTGTTCTGTATCCACTGGTGAACAAATATTCTACTTTTTTTAATCTCAAATTTTAAAAATTATATTATGTACATAGTTATTTACCAAATATTTTTTTTTTAGAAAATATTCCAGTTATTACTGTCTCAGATTTAAAGGGCATAATTCTAGATCCAGAAAATACCCCAGATAGAATTAAAAAAATAGAGTCACTAAAAAAGAAAATTGATACAGTTATAGAAGATGGTCATTATGATTGCGATGATATTTTTCTTGACCATGATTACACTGAACCAACCTCATTTGAATGTATTGTGTATTATTTAGCAGAGTACACATACATATATTTTCTGTTGGATTAATATTTTCTTTACTTAATTTTTAATATTTTTGTTTTTTTTTTTTTAAATAGGTATATAGCAAGACGCATAACAAAAAATTCAAAGTGTGACATTTGTATAAAAAATTTAAAAAGTTTTAATACTGAATTCAGGAGTGAAGCATGCTTAGTAAATATGAAGTCCCGCGGATTTTTGATTAATCCTGATCAAAACTTGTATCAAATCCTAAAGTTATTAGAAAGTTGTTTTGCTCAGCATGCAAATTCTGAAAATGCATTTGAACAGACATATGAAGAATTTTTTAAAATAAATAATTTACACTTGAAATTCCCTTGTACTGAGCATAAGTCTCAAGTTATGTGTGATATATTCACATACTATATAACTATGAGAATGCGGCAGTACACATATATGGTTAACCAAGAAAATAAAAAGAGCAATAGAAATAAAAAAAAAAATATCAAAATTAACTGACAATTGATAGCTATAGTATTTTTTGGGAAAATGTACATACAATTGTATGCACCTCTGCATAATATGTTTGTATTTTTGTTATTATTTTTCTTACTAAGTACATTTTTTTAATTGCGTATCTATTTATTGATTATTACTATATACTTTTAACATTATTTAAAATGTACAATGTAATGTCTAATTTTATATTGAATGTCTAGTAGTGTGGTAATAGGTAATACAAAAATAAGAATAATATATAGAATCTGTATTACTCATTTACTCATGTGTAATTTTATCAATTTAAATCAAAATTCAATTTTGTGTAAAAATTCCTGTTTTTCCTTAATTTTTATTTTATTTTTCTTGGCGCTTTTGAAAATTACTGTGAATTTTAAATGTTGACCTCCCCAAACACCAACGATATTCACTTTCCAATTGAACAAGATACTGAAGTTGAAAATCGAAGCATTATTTACTTTATTTACTTCTTATCGTGTATACAGACACAAAAATAAAAAAAATAAGCAAACACACATCATTGTAAAATCAATACATTCATCGTTCCACTCAGAATCTAAAATTGTGTAACAAATAACTAAATATAGAATTTTGTATAAAAATTACATTATAAATAAATTTAGAATTGAATTATTGATTTATCAAGTTTTGTCGAAACATAACTGTAATAGTTTCCAGTGGCGCAAATAGGTGGGGGGGTTTAACACTCTTAAAATCACTCAAAGCGCCCTCAAAAAATCATAATATGTACCTATGTATAATATATATTATAGTTTTTAAAAAATGATTTGGGGCTTGAGCCCCTCCCCCATCTAAACATCTTTCCTATTTGAGCCACTGAGTATAAAATAAAAATATATGTTGAAAGTTGTAATGTTAGGTAGGTACAAAGGACCTAATTCTATAACTTATATTACGAGTTAGGACCCATAGGCATTAGGCAGTGTTGGGTAAGTTACTTTTTAAAAGTAACAAAGTTACAAAATAAAATAGGTAACTAGATTACTTGTTAGTTACTCAAGTTCAAAAGTAATACGTAAATGAAAATAATATTAACACAAAATCGTTTATTTATATAATTATATTAGATTATACTGGGAAAATTTTTCAATTACATAAATACCTACTTAAATTATTAATATAATTACATTTTCTGATGCGGCAAGGAGGGGAAGGACTTCCCCGTGAATAGCACCACGATATATCCCCCCCCCATATAACATTTTATATGCAGAACATTATGATATTGTCGTTGTAGTATAACATCGGACTAGTTGTAAGTTGTAGTCGTAACATTATACATTAGGAGTAATATAATATAATTGAAATTCGGAGCATTATTTTATCGTAATAGTATAATCAGAATATTCTATGGTATAATATCGGACTAGTATTGTTATCTGTAAAATTTTATAATATTCGGAGTAATAATTGTTCGGAGCATTATGTTATCGTGGTAGTATAATACTATAATATCGGACTAGTTGCATTCGTAACATTTTATATTCGGAGTAATATGTTCGTGCTATTATGTTATCGTGGTAGTACATCATCGTGGCAGTACTGCAGTAGTAGCAACCCGTAATATAAGACACCGTGAAGCACGGACTAAGATAGTATGGACTGGAAACGAAAGCCTAATCACCGGGCCGCTTGAGGTTTTGAAAAGGCTAGTGGCAAAAAGTGCGGGGTGGAAATCCCAAAAATGCAGCAAATGCGAATCGCGCTCTATCTATATTTGTAGATAAGAACCATTACTATCTACTTCATGAACTTCCTTCCTATTTCTAAATTTAATTTATAATTAATATAATTATTCATTACATTGGACTTAGTCACGGACTTGTTAATAGTGTCAGTGAGTCTTATTAAATTTAATGATATATTTTTATACTTGCAAAGTTGCAAAATGGCACCAAAACGTAAATTTATACGTAAATGTTCCATAAATGGATGTAAAAATTCTGAAGATCAAAAAAATGTTACACTGTTTAAAGTATCCGATACTAATAAAGTAGCTTGGGAATTAGCAGTACAGAGTAAAATAAATACTCCATTAAAATCTTTAGAGTACATTTGTTCTAAACACTTTTCACCAGATGATGTTATAACTAAATATTCACAAACACCATCTGATATAATGACACCAAAAGTAAATTATAATATACCTAATACCTATGTATATTCATAGGCACAACTAAGGTAAAAATTCTTGGGGGGGCTATAGCCCCAAACAAATTTCTTTGCTTCCGTTAGAAATGTTATATTATATTACCCATTTAGTTATAATCAAAAAATAAATACAAATAATTGTTATATTAGTATTCTACATTCATCGGTTTTTTATTTTATTATATTTTTCCAGTATGTCATTATTATTTATATTATTGGACATATCTCTCAATATTTAAAATGGCTAAATTTGAAAATCGATCTTGCTCCATTGATGTTCTCAACCAATTTTTAATGCGTTTCATACATGAGAAGGATCGCTCACATGTTGCCGAACTTATTGGTATGGTTAGAGCTACTTGAAACAGCATAAAATAAATTGAAGTCACATGAAAAAAAACTGGGACTTAGCCCCCTCTAGTTGCGCCTATGTGTATATTATTATAAACTATAGTAGGTGTTATTATAAATATACCATAAGTCAGTACTCAATGTTCCTTTTTTTTATTTTAAAAAGGGATTTGATGCAAGAGATAAATTTACATTAAAAAAAGGAGCTATTCCATCAGTGTTTGAACAAAGCAAACCTTTCAACCTTTACCTGAAGACTTTTCACCATCCTATGTAATGTCACCGAAGGTAAATAATAATAATCTATGAATTTTGAATTTTATTTTAGTATTAAACATTATTTGAATACATTAATATTAACATAACTAAAAAAATCAATATTATATTGTTATATTCATATGTGCATATTATAAACTATAGTTGGTGATATTGTAGATATACCTCTCTTGTTTTCACTAAAATAAAGTGAAATAACTTATATAACTTGTTAATACATAGGTACCTAATTAATAATGTACCTAATATGTTTGGTTAATAAATAAATCACGAATTATTTAAACATTAAAATAAATTTGTTTAATACATTTATATTGTATATTGATTACCGTACGTTTTAAAAACTAGAATCTTTTTTCCCTGTGGCCTTTATACAATTTCAAGAAAAAATTTAAAATTTCCCAACAAATTGTTGAAATTAAAATTAATGTTAAATAATGAAAATAAACACGGACACGGACTGATAGTACTATCTTAAAATAATAGTAATGGTTTGATTTTAGTCCGTGGTAGCGCTAAATTCGCAGTTGCTGTCATCTCCGGAATTTCCACCCCGCACTTTTTGCCACTAGAATACTCCAAACCTTTAGCGGCCCGGTACCGCATCACCCGCCCACCATTTCGTTTCCAGTCCATACTATCTTAGTCCGTGCCGTGAAGACAAGCACTAGCGCTCCCGGTGGTGTACGCATGCAATTTTTGAATGATCATTGATAATATGGATATTGTATTATGGTAATATGGTATACTAACCGACCCGTCACGGCTTCGCCCGTGATTGGTTGTTTATTTTGCATTCGGACGATATGTAGAATTTTTCATACAAATTTTATCGTTTAATGTGATCGGCAAGTAAATATATACAAAAAACGGTTAATGAAAACGTATTGAAATGTTTTTTAAGCGGCATTAATGATAAATATATTTTTATTAAAAATAAATACAGATACAAAATAAATGCTAATTAATCTGTTGAAAAAAAAAAATTAAGAATCGGGTGATGTTGTGACATTCAAGAAAGTATTTGGTAAAACTCTGGGGAAAAAATTATAAAAAAGTTCAATAGCGTCGTCAGAAATTTGGAACATTTAAATACAATACACCCTCTCTCCATCCCCTCCAGACAAAAAAAATTAAAAATTGATCGAAGTGATGACACTCGGGAAGATATTTGGAACATCTCGGTGAAAAAAAAGATAAATATTGTTGTCACAAAATGGGAACATAAAAAAGTTCTGTTCTTGAGGACATCGTAATGAGGCTCCAAAAATTAGCTTTGTTTTTTAATTTTTCAAGAATTGTCAACTTATTTTTTACTATTAAAAGTGGTACTAAAACCTTCAGCAGACTGTCAGATATAACAGTAAAAATGTTCAGCCAAATCGGTTCAGTAGCGTGGTCGTAGAAAACCCCTTAAATTTTATATTATATTAGTATAATTATAGATATAGATAGATAGGTATACAATTTACACGTTTATTTTAATTAATAATAAGTTTTTTTATTAACTATCGGACTAAATTTATGCCGAAAACCTTCTCTGAGATGTCCTCTTTAATTTAAAAAAAATTGCACGACGATTGAATAAGTAGTTTCGCAGTTTACCCCGAACAAAAAAAAGCGACTTCAATTTATATAGTAGTATAGATTATTATTAATAATTAAAACATTTTTAAATAACAATTTTTAATTATTTGTATTTATTGACCGTATTTCTTTTTTGTACATAGCTTCCCCTTTTTTTGAAGGCTTTCCCCATTCTTGTTCTGCATTTGTTTTTGAATTACTCTCTTCATTATTTATATAATAAACAAGTGCAGCTATGTGCTTACACTTACTCCCAGCTCCAGCAGGACATTCACAAAAACAAAGAGTTACATTCCTAAAGGGATCTATCTATAAATACAATTTAAGAATTAGAATAGTTTATTTCTGGGGCGTATTTATGGGAGGGGCTGAGGGGGCTTCAGCCCCCCCCCCCGAAATCCAGGAATTGTTTATTAAATCTGATTATTATGTTCTATCAGATGTAAATCGTAAAAGTTCAATATAATTTTATAAAGAATTATTATTAACAACGAACAAGTATATTCATGTAATATGTCAATGACGATTTTGATTGTAACGATTATACCTTTGAGTTCGGTACATAGTGCTTAATTTTGACGTGCGGTACTGCTGCATTATCGTAATTTCGATTTATTTTATCATTTAACAACATTGAAGAATATTACAAAAAATCTATTTTTATACCGTACTTGGACGATTCGATGATGGCATTAAATGAAAGATTTATACCTCACAATGAAACTATAACTTCATTACAATATGTCTTATCAAGTATTGTAGTTGAAAAACCATTTTCTTATTTAAAAAAAAGCTGTTGAATTTTATGAAAATGATTTACCGGGGCTAAATGACATTATAGAAGCAGAGTACAAAATTTGGCAAGCTAAGTGGAAGAATATTGAAGACAACTTAAGGCCCACAACTGCTATATAGGCTTTGAGTGTCTGTGATAATGTAATGTATCCAAACATGTATGAATTACTAAAAATACTAGCTATAATACCAGTATACACCGCTACAGCTGAACGCAGCTTTTCGACGTTGAGAACTGAGAAGGCTCAAAACGTATTTAAGAAATACAACTTCAGAATCCAGACTAGTAGGACTTGCCCTTTTAGCTATTCATAGAGACATTGACATACCAGATGACATTTTATTAGATAAATTTGCCAACAGTGGCAAAGAAAGAAATTTAAATTTGATTTGTTATATTATTATTATACATATTATTTCATTATTAATTTTTTGAAAACATTAAAAATCATAACAAAAATTAAAATTGTGTACTAATTTTCTAACTCTTATTTTTAATAGGATGAATTGGGGAATTTCAGTTGGAGAAAAACCACAGCCCCCCCCCCAAAAAAAATATCTAAATACGCCCCTGCTTTATTTGATTAGATTTTTGCACCTACTTCAAATGTAACTTTATAAGGTGGTAGAGTGACTGATGTCTGCCTAATAACATAACCGTTGATAATACCATAACCATTCGGTTGCTGTACTTCAGATACTGTGTGCGCATGACCACTTTCAAACAACTTCATGCCTTTATTATTCTTAAAGTCACAATTGTATATTATAATGGTTCTAAAGCCACAATTTAAGATGATATCTAGTTGAATCATTATAAAGTAGAAAACTCAAATCTATTATAGAATGTGTGTGTAATATAATATGTTCAGGTAAAAAGGTAGGTACTTAATATGTGTATAACAGTAAACAGTAGATACAATTAAAAACAAACATAACAAACTGAATTAATAAAATATAAATTGTAATTTATAAACCACTTAATCACCCAGTGATATATTATTTCATTGTGAGTATAGTGAGTAGTGACTACGAAAACAACAATAATTAATAAATAAAAGCTTTTTTAATAATAATATACCATAAAGGTGTAATATCCATAACAATGATTATACAAAAGTTGCGTGCGTTCACCCCTTGGGTGCGCCGTTTTCCGGCGGCTGCACGGTGTCTATACTAGTTAATAGTTAGGTACGACGTATATATTATGTCATATATTTATAATTAAAAAAATAATAAACTATGTGTATGTGATTATGTTAGTTTAAAAAATGTTCACTTTCGTCTTTTCGATTATCCGTCAAGGCTGTATACTAATCCCACGGCCAAACTATTTTTAATAAACGAACCCGTAACTAAAGTAAGATTATTGTCATATAATATAATAAAGGTATAAAATATGTACATACGTATTATGCATAAATCTCCCGACACTATAAGAAAATGGTAAACGCCCAACTCCATAATCAAACATTGAAAAATCGCCGATTTAAACTTTAAAATAGTTGATATTCTCATTCTGTCAAAAATATTCTTCTTTCGTTCAGGTTCTTGATATAAAAATAAAATTATATTTCTGGAGCGTATACATTTCTGCACTAATGTATAATCTACATAATACATATAATATTTTATATTATATTATAATGTCGTAGTAGACGGCATGCATAGGTAGTAGTAGTAGGTACTATAGAATGGCGAATGCCTAACACTTATTAGTTGTTATCGGCTTATACTTTATAATATACTGGGTCCATTTTTATTTTTAGTTTTTTAAGAACACACTTGCACATAAATATACACTTTTGCATTACACATTTCACCTTGAAATTTTCACTCATTTCGTAGCTCGTCAGCATCTTTGCCCGGCAATCCCGATTCCCGACCACCGCTGTTCGATGTTCGAGTCACTAGTCACTACACCCATATATTCTGTTATTCCAATTATTTTAAGTTGTAGGTGTTACTGTGTTAGTCAGTGGCGCCGAGTTCACTAAAAATAGGTGGTTCAATTCTCACCAAAGCCTACCCACCCACCCACCCACAACACTGAACGACACAAAACCGCTCACTACCTAGTGTCCTAACTCGATTCCGGCACAGATGCGGTCAGCACAGTTGCGGTCAATACCTTTTTGGTGGCATTTGCGGTCACTTTTTTTTTTTATACCTATGGGCTATGACTGGTTTTACAATACTAACATAATAATAATAATAATTTTAAACAATATTTTTAATATGGAAAATATAATACAATAAACTACAACTTTCCTTCGCACTTTTACAGCTTAGGACTGTCAATAAATAAAATAAAATATCTACTGGCGTGCTTAAAAGCTTTTTTTTAAAAATATTTACTACAAATGAATACTATTTTTTATTAAAAATTATTATGATATTTAACTATCAATTTATGGACTCATCAATTTTATTGAGATATGTCAGTTAATTGTTATGTATTAAGCAAGTTTTTGAACGAACGAAAGAATTTTTAGTCATTTTTTTAAGTCTCTGTCCTCTTCATATGATTTTAATGTTTTGTCAATTCTAATGTCCAATTCCATGTAACGTTTTTTCCTTTTCTTTCCTTCTAAATTTAAAAAATGTCGATTAAACAATAAGTCTCCATGCTCAGCTTCTAATTTAAGACATTTGTATAGAGCTAAAAAAGTTGGTCGAGGTCTATTAATCTGTTTGTTCAATCTGCTGTTCCAACCTTCAACAACATTATTTGTCCTGTGTTTTTTTTTGGTAACAATTCCATATATTCTTGGACATTATTTCATTTACGAGCCACTGTTCTACAAAATAGTCATGAAATAATTTAAGTTTTTCATTATTAGGACTGCTTTCCATAATTATTAGCCAACCTTCGTCAATATCTTGAAGTGGAATAAGAGCCAAAGAAGAACACATTCTAATATTAAGGCGAATTTCTTCATTATCTCTATACTCATCTACCAGTCCTACATTTTAAACTTTTCGCCATAGAGATTGGTTGAAATGATAATTACAGCCACTTATTTGAGTATTAGGAAAAACATCTTTAATCGCTTGAATAGTTGCTGCTTCAAAATCAATTGTAATTATATTGGGGTTAAAATTTGGAATATGCTCTTTTATAAGTTTAAATAATCGAGTATATATATTTTTTGTTTCATTTGGAAGCAAAACAAAAATTACTGGAATTACATTTGTTTCACTCGAAGTGCTTCCAATATCTACGTGTATTGTGTATATTTGTAGGAATTGTTTGTTACAACTTTTAAAAGTCCCGTCAAAAAAGAAATTTCTATATGTAGATGCAGCTTCTGTCCTTTTTTTAATCCTATTTAAAGTTGTCTTGGCGGAAGCGTAAGTAGGAATATTCGTAAAGTGGTCATAGCCTCTTTGGAATAAAGGGGACATTTCTTGACGGAAAATTTGAGATGATGTATATGAAGACTCTTCTCGCACTCTTTTTCTTGCATTATCAAATTGTTTTTTTACTTCGCTTGCTGCCACATCAGGTTTACATAAATGATCGGAAAAATTAATTATTTCTAAATTTTTAGTTCTCATACGACCCGTACACTTATCCTTTTTTTCCTTCAGACATACCCAAACTGTCCCATTTTCATTTTGTCTGTATTTTCTGAATTGATAACCATTAAAAATTGCTAAAGGCTTACCTTTTGTTGTTTCGATTATTTCTATTTTTTTGGCCTACTGCATCTGTGCCGGAATACATTTCTTACTTAGTGTTACTCTGTGTTGCCTATCACGTTTTGTCTACAACTGATAAACACATGTATCGAAAAACATGACTTGCCCGCCGTAGTCGCAATATGCGATAATTATTATTATCGCATTGACATCGATAACGTTATAAAAACGTATATAAAAATAACAGAAAAGAAGGAAAGTTTGGTTTTACTCTAGTACAAGTTTTACTATATTAGGTATTATTATTATTATTAATAATATTAATATTTTATATTATTATGTCAGTATTGTAAAACCATTTCATAGGTATAAACAAAATAGTGACCGCAAGTGCCACCAAAAAGGTATTGACCGCAACTGTGCCGACCGCATCTGTGCCGACACCCCTAACTCCTAGTACCTACTTTATACTTACTATTGTAAGTAATAGTATTAACTATCTTAGGTAAATATGTTTACTTACCCACCCAAGACCCACCCACCCATAATTTTAGGTGGTTCAAATGCACCACCTTAAGTGCGTACTCGGCGCCACTGGTGTTAGTGGTCGAAGTAAATTGATGTCCGGGCCATAGGTATTAAAGAATGGATAGGCCATTTTGTGCTTATCATGCGGTACCGAACATATTACCTATGCTTATTGCTTAATGTGGTCGTCTGAGCGCGAGTATTACCGCCCGTACAGGTGGGTTTATCAACATTATATCGTTCTAATCGTAGCGTTTTCTAGCGTAAGGTTGTTATATAATAATAATATAGTATAATATGTAGACATGTAGTACGTCGTTATCGAATATTTTGTAGTGTAGTGCGTCGTTATTTACGCGATTGCCGATTAGTGATTACCCACAACAATATTATATTTATGGTCGTAATAATTATTATGTCTTGCTTCGTGTTTCCCAT
This sequence comes from Neotoxoptera formosana, assembly GCA_022818045.1. NCBI lineage: Eukaryota > Metazoa > Arthropoda > Insecta > Hemiptera > Aphididae > Neotoxoptera > Neotoxoptera formosana. Next base: position 4,169,652 of record CM040630.1, read on the forward strand.
CCAAAATAAATCAGATGCTCTGTTAACATTTATTCCACTCAAACAGGGGCGTATACAAGGGGGGGGATGTGGGGGTCGGATCCCCCCCATACAACTTTTTAAAAATTGTTTAAAATAGTGTTTTTAGTATTTTTAGGACATTCCGAGGTCACAAGGAAACAAAAAAAAAATGGCTAGGATTTTTGTAAACTTTATTTCATAAATATAAATATTACAAGTATAGAATTAGTTCACTGTTCAGACGTACCACCGCCACCGCGGCCGTCGCCGATAACAACGCTACGACGAAGACGCCCGCATGTCCGTGCAGCTAATAATACATTTTCCTACTTTTAAAAGAAATTATTATATAATAAAATGCACGGATGGGTTTTGCGCATTTATACTACAATATTATCAATAATCAGCTTTGTATTAAAATCGGCATTCCGTCAGTCGTTCACTCGTACCTCGTGTCCTCGTATGTTGTTCCGTATTTAGTTAACTAAATATTGTCTTTAAAATTTAATTAAAAGTCATAAATAATAATGAATAAACAGCAAACATTAAATAATTTTTTCCAAATATCCTCGACTACTCTTCCAGCCATAACTAGTACAATTACGTCTAAAACCAAACGAAATTCTGATGATGATTCTATTATTTCTACACCTCCAAAAATAATGCATTTGGATGAATTAGAAATTGCTGAACCTAATAATGCAACACAACCTCTACAACGTATAAATGAAATTGGTTTGTTTATAAATTGTAATTTAAAAGATGCTGAAAAAAATCTTGTAAGTAAATTGTTATATTTATTTATGTTTTATTATTGAAGAAGTAGGTATTATTACTTTTAATTATTTATTGATAGTTTTTTTGTTAATTAACTTATGCAGATTTTAACTAATTTATGGGTTCCGGAAGTAACACATAAATTCCCATTACTTCAAAAGAATAAAACTAGAAATCTTAGATTTCAACATCGGTGGTTACATTTATACAAGTGGTTATCATACTCAGAAATTAAACAGGGTGGTTTTTGTAAAGTGTGTGTGGTTTTTTCAAAAATTGGTGGTATTGGAGGTCAAAAGCTTTGTGTACTTGTATTAAAACCGATGGACAGCTTTAAAAAAGCTTTAGAAGTATGTATTAAGTTGTATTTTCTACATATTTTAAAATGCAACATATTAATTTTATTATTTATTTATTTTATAATTATAAGACTTTAAACAATCATGCTAATCATGAATATCACAAACTAGCATTGCTAAAAGCTGATCGATTTTTAAACATTTGTATGCAAAACGAACCGGAAATAATAAACACCTTAAATGAAGAAAGGCGAGTTTGAAATTTTATGCATTTTTAAATATTTAATATAAAATATTTGTTACTTATACAGGAATAAACAAGTAATTGGAAATCGAAAACGCTTAAGTTGTATTATAGAATGTATTATGCTATGTGGCCGCCAAGAACTTGCTTTAAGAGGCCATCGAGATTTTGGTTCAATTTCATTTGACGGTAAGTTGTATTGTAAAAAATATAGTTTTATTATTGATGCTTACTAGTTACTATACCAGCTTAATATTGTAATAAATGAATATTATTTGAAGATATAAATTATTTAATTACAGAGCAATCTAAAGTAAATGAAGGAAACTTCCGTGAAATATTAAAATATAAAACTAAAGATATTGATTGCATGAAAAATTTTCTTTCATCGGACTATCGAAACAAATATATTAGTCCTTTTATACAAAATGAAATTATAAATAGTTGTGGAGATATAATTTTAAAAAAACTTGTGAAAGAAATTAATGATTCAGGCTATTTTAGTGTATTAGCTGATGAAACTACAGATGTATCTGTTAAGGAGCAACTTACACTTTGTGTTAGATATTTAGTAGGTACTGGAAAAGATAGAAATGTACATGAAAGTTTTTTAAAATTTACTGAAGTTACCAGTTTAACAGGAGAAAATTTAGCTTCATATATATTAAGTGGTAATTTATAAATTATACATCAATTAGTTATTGTTCTTAACATAATAAATTGGATTAATTTTGTTTAGGTCTCAACTCGTGTGGAATTAATTGTGATAATATTTGTGGGCAGGGATATGATGGAGCCTCAAATATGTCAGGTCACATTAAAGGAGTTCAAACCATAATTAGAGCTAAATATCCTAAAGCCTTATACGTGCACTGTGTATCACACACCCTAAATTTAGCTGTATCTTCTGCTTGCAATATCCAGCTAATTAGAAATTGCTTAGGGATAGTTCAAAAAATGTATTGTTTTTTTAATTTTCCTAAACGCCAAAATGTAATTTTAACAGCAATTGATGAAAGTGATTTGGAACCAAAAGTCAAGACTTTAAAACGTTTATGTGCAACACGGTGGGTCCAACGATACGATGCGATAAATGATTTTGTAGAACTATTTCCATATGTAGTAATCTCATTGGAAAATATATCCGAGTGGACTGATGCATCTTCTGTGGATGCTAACTTATTGTTGAAGTCAATGGATTCTACATTTTTAATATCTTTACAAGTTATAAAAGTAAATATATCAGATAAAATATTATGACATTATGTTTATAGTTGTACAATGTATTTATATATTTTGATAATGACATTAAAATATTAAATACATTAATTATTTAATTATTTTGTTTTTAATTTCAATATATTAATATATAAGTATTTATTTTTATTTTAGGTTTTATTCTCATATGGACTACCTTTATGTAAACAGCTTCAACAAATAGAAATTGATTTAAGAGAAGCTGTTGGAGCTGCTGATGATAATGTAAATGCTCTTAAAATTTTAAGACAAAATATAGATGTTGAATTTCATAAGATGTTTGAAAAAGCAAAAGTATCTAATTATTATTAAATATAATTAATTGTATTTTTACCCTCCCTTATATTAATACATTACATTTATATTAGAAAATGGCTGAATTTTTGGATGTAACTATTTCAATTAAACGTTTAAATAAGAGACAGCAAAATCGAGCTAATCCATCAACAAATGATAAAGAACTTGAACCGGAAGCCTATTTTCGAATAATTATATGCATTCCATTCATCGATGCTTTCATACAGCAATTGGAAGACAGATTTTTAGAACATAGAAATGTTTTTAATGGTTAGAACATAATGATCAAATAAAATCATTGTTAACTTATTATTATACTAAATGTTTCTCATGTTTCAGGTTTTCAATGTTTATTCTCATATGAGTCAGATAATCCACCAGCTGAATTTGATGACCTGGTAAAATTTTATTTACCTGAAATTGATATTGATACTCTCAGAGCTGAGTTACAAATGTGGAACGTTAAACTCAAAAGATTAAATATACAACCAAAGACAGGACTGAAAGCATTAGAAGAATGCAGTGAACTTATTTATCCTAATTTGTCAAAATTATTTAAAATATTTTGTACATTACCCGTGTCTACTGCTACACCTGAGAGAATGTTTTCATGTTTAAAAAGGTTAAAGACTTATTTAAGGAACACTATGAAAGAGGTAATATTTCAATGTTAAATGTTAATAATATAAATACATTTACATTTTTGCTATTAGTTAACATAATAAATTTATTGTTTTAGGAGCGACTAAATGGCCTTACTTTAATGGCAGTACATAGGAATATTCCTATCAGTACCGAAGAAGTAATTGACGAATTAGCCCAAAAAAAAAGAAAACTAAATTTTTTACTATAGTTTTTAATTGTTTGTAGTTTTGAAATAAAATGTATTAAATACATGTGTTTTGTTATTTATTATTTTAATGCACAAATATTAGGTAACAGTACTAAGGTTTAAATTTTTTTTTCTTATCCCCCCCATACAAAAATGATGTATACGCCCCTGCACTCAAATTATATACTAAAATATAAATCATTAATTATTTATTTACAATGCATGGATATGTGAAGAATGTGATGTCAAGAAAAAACTTAACTAACAACAATTTAACTAAAACTAAAAAAAATTGAACAAGTTAATAGGTGGTGTCATACTGTCATGGAGAAAAACTATGAAATGTCTCTGATACAAATATCAATTACTACCTAGGTGTTAAAATTAATTATCTTTTTTAAACGTATTCATGTGTTGAAATTTTCTTTCTTTGGTTGTAACCAATATTTTTTCATAGTAATTTTTCATGGGTTTTTATTTTAATTAACAAATAAAACAAATAACAGATCAGAGTAAATATATTAAGGATCAATTCATTAATCAAAATATCGAGTATGATTTTATTTTTTTTTTAATTATTGTCAATATTTAAGGTTTAAAACCGTAAACTTGTATGCTATAACAATCTTGGAAATTATTGTTTAAAATGATAAAACAAGTACATTAGGTATAGGTGGTATTGATAAATCTTGAGTTGAATAGCTAACAATAAAAAATAAGTTATTATGACTATTGACAAGTTATAAAATAATGTACCTATTTTAAATTATATAATTTGGTATTTTATGATCCTGATAGGTTACAAATAAGATTATAATATATTTATTATTTATTTCTAGCGCACTTTTTTGAAGATAATTTTGAATAATAGGTACAACAGAAAGAATAAATGAATTTGATAAAATGCGTATTTATATTAATTGTTATTCCCATTGACAATGTCTAGTTTTAACCTTTAAAATTTGTTATATTTATTGTAAGAACGGCTAAAAAATCAACCATTAAACATTAAGAAAATAAAAAAAAATAAATACTCTTTCTGTAATTGTTGAAATTAAACAATACACCCTGTATAATTAGTTTATAGTTACATAAGATAGCACAACTGTAAATAATATATAGTTATATCATATAACTTATATGTTTATAAGGGAAGCAAAAATGTTGAGATGACACAATACAATCTCAGGTGTGGCAGTGCATATTATAACACTAGTATGATAATGATTAATGAATATAAATAATATAGTTCATCAGGTAGTTGAGATACGCGACCCATGGCTACTGTGTTAGTGTGTTGTATTATAATATTTATTATTATTATTTTTATTCACGGTATTAAAATTAGTTTATTAATTTAACTTAAACGTGCCTGTATTACTTTATTAATCTATTCCATTCAACAGTAATGAAATGTTTCAAAACAAATAGTTTCAAAAAATGTACTCAATCAAATTAAGACTACCTAGTCTTTGTCTTGAATTTGTATAACAACAACTAGCACAAAATACTTTAATAACTAAAAAATAAAGTATTTCAATTTACCCGTAGTTCTTTTTTGAGTTCTATTTGAGTTTTTTTGTTTACCAAAAGCGGCTAAATTATTTTATTGATATTATCATTGATTATAAATACCGCAGTAGTATTTATATAATCAATGATATTATTAAACATTTTATTTGCTTGCACATAGTTATCCTAACTTCTAGTATTAAAATTAAATTGATGAAACGTCATAATGAGGGACCTCTTATTAATGATAGTACTGTGTCCCAATTTAGAACTGCTACAATTAATAACATTAAGATAAGTATTTCAACAATTTCTGATAGGAATTTCTGATTCTTACAGTATTGGGCACCTATTGGCTATTGACAGTTGAAATTATTATTATATTTTTTTAAGTATGATAAAAATAATAATATATTTGTAATTAAATTAGATATTGAAAATGCTGAGCATGAATATTTGATGACAAGTTTAAAAAAAAAAAAACAAAAGGTTTGATTCATAGTATTTGAAGAACAGAGGAAGTTAAATATTTGTCAAGTTGTTAATAAAATATGTAAAAATATTTAATAAAGTTGAGTCATATTTTGAAAAACCCCTTAATAGTTTTAAAAAGGTATAGCTGTAGTGGATAATTTATCAGAAAATTGTGTTCAAGTGGATATTCATAAAACAACATTTAAAAAATATATGATAGTATGATACTAAGTAGCAACCAAGATTTGCATCTTATTGCTTTCCCCATTCTGCATACAAATGTAATTTAACATAAAATATTTAAACTTTTTTGTATGATTATGATTTTAAATATTGAGTTTACTGCTCTAAAATTAAATATGATTTATGTATTAGTAAACAATTATATATATTATATAATTTGTACTATAATTTATGATTTAACTGTTTGAATAAATTATAACATAATATAATAAAAACAAAATAAAATACAAAATATCAATAATTAATACAATATGTATTTTACAATTTTAGAACTTGAAATGGATACTAATTTTTAGTTGCTCATTTTTTTGATGATGAATCAATTGAAACTGTGCCTTCATTTTTGTTTACAGGAAAAAAGTTATGTACTTGGCCAAAAAATAATGCACTTGATGCAAAATTTATTGTTTCAAAATATAAACCAAATGAAAGAGTTAAAATATTTTAGGGCTAGGATTCTTCATAAAAACATAGGTGAACTAAAATAGTACTTACCATCTAATATTTCATTCAAAATTATGGTAATATGATAAGTACTTGTATTCCTAATACTTAATTTTTTTAATACAGAAACACTAGAAAAAGCATGACAAATAGCAGACATAGCAATGTATAAATTTGATTTTTCATTAACTGAGGATGAAACTATTAAATCAGTAAATAGACCTAGTTCTCCTTCATCATCGACTTCTTCTATGCCACTATTTTCAGACCCCAGTATAAAAACAATAATTGAGTAAGCTGTTGATACTATTTCTATTTGTAAATTAATTTAAACATTAACACTTTTAGATTCTGAGCAGAGGCGGAGCGATAAATTTACTGATTTTACAATGTTGTTTTTTTTTTGTGTCCGTCATCACGCTTTAGTGCAGGAAAAATGTTCCAATTATCAACTTTGCCCCTAGCTTTCGGTCAAAAATCGCATCTAATTGGTACTTTGGGGGGTGAAAAGTTGAAAATTCCCAGTAGTTTTCAAAAGAGTCAGGAAAAACCGGACACACCGTAGCTCCGCATTCTAAAAATATTTTAAACACCAAAAGTCCGCATGCCATAAAATTAATAAAATTGTTAATAGGTGGAGACTAATACAAGCAGTTGGTTGTAATAATATAATCAATATTAAAATTGAATTATATAATAACAACCAAATTAATAGATATAATTTTGTAAAAAGTTTGGCTTCGTATAATAACATTTTATTTTAATTCATATTAACTTACATTATTATTTTAATACTTTATTTTATACCGACAACGACAATGTTTATTGTATTCATTAATTATTTTTATTTTGATTAGATAATTGGTTACCTCACTAATATTATTTTTATTTAACTTTAATAACATATATTGTATTTTGTATTTAAAGAATAAAAAAAATTATGTGCGGAGTTACAGTGCTTAAAAAAAACCTTAAATGCGGAGTTAGGGTGCTTAAAAAAAACCTCGTATGCGGAGTTAAGGTGATATATTACAAAATGGCCACAATGCATGCGCAGTTACGGTGCACCGGAAAAACCAACCAAAAATTATGGAAAAAAGGGAATTTTTAAGCAAAACCACTTATTGACAAAACTGGTTTCTTTAAAATGCTGTTACTCGAAACTAGAAACTTTGAAAATTTGAAATTTTAATCAAGCATTATCTACAAATGGTATAATTTTCAAAATATTTTGAAGTTTTATTAAAAAAAAAAATAAAGTACCTTCTCAATCTTTTATATAGATTCTACTTTTAGTGATGAAGAACTTCTACCATGCATGAATTTTATTTTTAAATTTTTTCCAGACGAATGAAAAGAAATTCAACCACTGAAAGTAGCCTACAAACTTCAGGATAAAAAAAGACCTTTACAGAATGTTAAAATATATTATGAAGTGTTACCCAAGACTTGGTCTCCTATAATAGAGGAACTTTTCTGGATACATACTCGATTGGCATGATGTCTACCGTTTCGAAAAGAAACGTATCCAGTGGCTCCAATTATGTATTTATCCTAGGTTGTTGAACAATCTGTGAGTCTTATTTTAAGAGTATTGTGTCTAGAAAAAACACCCGAAAATACAAGGTAATTTTAAATACAATATAGGTATATACATATTTAATTTTATTAACTGTACTTTAATAATATTGTAAATATTCTATTGTTACAAAAATAATTAATTATTGTTTACTTGAACTATAATAATACCTACAACAATAATATATATTTTGTATATTTCAAAAAATAATGAAAATGTTCTCATTTTATATTGAGTATATAAATTTACATATTATACTTGTTAATTTGGTAAATTGTTAAACACTTAAACCCATTATTTCTAAGTTGCTTACTTGCTTATAACTGAGTATTTAACAAAAATAGAAGAGAACATAAAAAATTACCATGATACATTGATAGGCCTAACTAGGCATTTAAAAAACAAATTGTCTGTATTAACAGTTATGTATTAGTTTGACATAATTTTGAAAATAGTATATTTTATTGTTTAAAATGTTTAGTTTCCTATTCCTTTTAGGAAGTAATTATAAAATATAATAAGTATTCAGAATTAAAAAATTCTAAAAAATAATTTAAACTTTGATTAGTTGCTTTTCGAGGTTTAATTTTTAAATTTTACAATAATTTGTATGTTTTGGAGGTATGTTACCAAATTATGATGGAAAATCTCAAGAAGCGTTGGTACATTTTTATTTTTTTAAGAAATTATCTAAAAAAAAATTGATAGTTATATTTTTTGTCAAACACACCTTCATACAATTAAAATTAAAATTACAGAGTCCTTATGGAATGCAAAATAATATGTTGGAAATTATAATGACATACATACAACTATAAAAATTGAAGTATGATAGGCCTTAATAATAGACAAAGCTTTATTGCGTGTTGTAGATGAAGGAATCACGTCTTGTGAAAGTTTTAGAGAAAATGCTCTGCGTCTCATGAAAACAAGTTATTATCACTATATTAAATACCTACAATAATTTAAATCAAATTAGTTATATTTTACTTAAGTCAAAATTATATTGAAACACAAAGTTACATGATCAAATCCGCAAATTAATGGGGCTTTAAGGGGACTAATTTAATTTAGTTTTCATTAGCCCACCCCCCCCCCCCAGAAAAAAAATGTACTAGTTTTCAAAAATTTCAAAAAAAATGTTTAAGATTATTCAATATTATTATAAAAAAGCTTCAGTTCCCCCCCCCCCCAAAAAAAAAAAAAAAATGTTTTTAAATATCATTTTTTCACTTGTTCCAAAAGTACAAAATTGAAAACTATAAAATTATTTTTTTCTACAAACATAAAACTTAGAATAAAGTATTATATTTAGGTACCTAAAGTTTATTAAATAATATCTAAATACCAATAATAATTTAAATTCAATTAGTCATATTTAACTTATTTTTTTTAATTTCTAAAAAATTAACTAATACCTAAATACTAAAATACCTACAACAACCTAAAATGTTAATAATAATTGTGTAGGTACTCTTATGACTTATGTTATAAGATAATTATAATAATTAAATAATATATCATTGCCTTGTGATAAACCTACCTAGGTATTAGAATCTTAAACTTGCAAAATTTTATTTTTCTTAGATGAAAGTACATTAAAAGTATCTGAAACAAAACATTTTGATAGCAATGACAACATACCCGATATTCTTTTTAGTGAAGGAATTAATATAGCAACGGAATGTTTGGGTATGTTATAATTCAAATTGAAATATGTAATAATGTTAAATAATATGATTAATATAAAAGTTAAAAGATCATTGAATTGAATTAAATTTGTCATAATTTTAGATGAATCTTCAGTATTATTTTGTGAAACTATTGTCAGTATTAATGCCGTACCTAATGGACTCTTAGCCGAAAGACAAAACTGAATTGAAAAACAAGACTGCATAATGTTAAATCCTATAAATTATACCCTACTGTAGTACAGTTGATTTTCAAATATATTTAAATTTGTTCCATGAGTATAAAATTGAAGATTATTTAATCATCTATTTTTACAGACATAAAACATACAATTTATAATGTAAATATATGTCAATAATACATAAATATCCACAATAATTTTAAATAAATTAGTTGTATTTAACATTTTAACTTACATTTGTATTTATTTTATTTCAGTTTATGCTAAGTAAATAGCTAATATCTAAATACTAAAATACCTGTAACTACCACTTTGTCACAAATCTTACTATTAGAAACTACATTTTGCAAATTTTGTTCTTCTTATATGAATTTACTTTTAAAGTTGAAACATTAAATATATATTATACAAATTAACTTAATACACTTTATCAGTCTTCAGTAGGAAAAAAAAAATTTAAATGCTATTATAACCTGTATTAACTTCATAAACAATAAGCAATAAATAAAACAAATGAGCATAACAATTTAATTATGAAATTTAAAACCCTCATATTTGACACTTAAAATTTTACTACGCATTAATATTTTCGAAGAAACTGTACTAGTGATTCATTGATACTTTAAAATTGTATAAGTTATTAAACAAGTCATAAGTTAATACTTTTTTCAATATAAAAATATAGATATCAATTGTCATAAAATATTTGCTTGTTTTTTTTTTATTTTTTTTTTTTATTTAAATAAGGCTTCAACTCCTGAGGTTATTAGCCTGTAATAGTTACAAAGTAGTAGTAATGGGGTATTGGTCTTAAAGATATGGGGGTACATTATGTTTAACAATAGAAGGAGTTTGTAGAATATATGTACATTTAATTATTTTTCTAAATTAGTTTGCTTGTTTTTATTTTCTTAATAATATGTTTAAATAATAATTATAAATATTATAAAATATATATAATATAGGTACAATATTATATTATAAATATTATAAATAATAACAATAATTCATTTATAGTACTAATAGTACTATAAGCTATTTATAATTTACTTAGGTAACAAAATAGTAAAAAAAAAAATTGTGATAACATGTATAATAACATAAAAATAATGTATTTCGGGTGGAAATTTAAATGAACCAATCAGAAGTCTTAATTGGTTTATAGGTGCCGAGACCGTCTACAGAATGCTAATATGCTGCCTGGACTATAGTTATTGGTATTCTATTTTCTAATTCAGTGACAGTTAAAAGATAAATCTAACATCTTGGATATAACATGGTTTTAAGACTTGGGTCCACGGGAAACTAAGTATTAAATGACACGTGTCATCGACAAGTAACATTTCCTGTTCCACGCTGGGTTTAATAAGGCAAATGGCAATCACCATTACCGAGTTTTCCATAATTATTTGTAGAAAAAAAAAAGAAGAAGTTATCAGAAATCAAGAAATTGTAAAACAGTTGATAAACATTACATTACATCTTGGAAAACATAGCCTTGCATTTCGAGGTAACAGTATAGACTCTATACTATTAAGGAAAAAATTGTGGTAATTTTAAAGATTTAACTGAACCTTTATCTAAATACTCTCCTACAATGGCTCAATATTTGACTGAACTACAGTTTCAAAAACATAAACCAGATTGTTCATTCATATCCTGGAGAAAACAAAATAATATGTTAATATAGACTATATTATCTGAGTGCATTGCTAATGCATTTGATAAAACTGTAAATTATGCTACATATTTTAGTATTTTAATTGACAGTACATAAAATTTTGATGTGGTAAAGAAAGAGCAAGTATCATTTGTAGTTAAATATGTTGATGAACAAAATTAATGTGTTAAAGAAAGATTGTAGGGGCCGGAACGGAGCAATAATTATAGTCTGTGAGCCAGGTCACCAATATACTTCATAGCACTCTGTATATTTATTACTTCCCGACCGGCCTGTATTTGTGTGTATATATATGCTCAACACTTAACAAGAATTGGACAGGTCTGCCGATCAAACTACTAGTATGTAGGTGTGTATATATGTGTGGGTGTACTTAGATACTAAAATAAAATGATAACAACTAACAAGGTTTCGGTTGCTTATGAGTTGCTGTATAATAAAAGATTTTAAATAATACACAATAAATCACAGCAGTCAGCAAACACAAGATATAAACAATAATTAGGGATGAGAAGTTATAGAAATTGCATATTTTTGTACATGTGTTCTATTTATAGCTAGGTGAGTAAAAAATCTGTTGGACCTAGGCAGTTCATATTTATAGTTTATTTTTTACATATTCGGGTAATTTTTTCAAGAATACCATATTAATGATTCTCCGTGCATTTAAATGCATTTTTAGTAAATTTTTATTTATGTTTACTACAGTTTATCTCATAAAACAATGATTGAACACAAAACCCTGTAAAGTGTAAATTCAATAATACACAGCATTTAAACCCGTATCGTTTATTATCGAATAGTACTTAAATTGAAATATGTATAATAGGACCTAAATACTTCAAGACTGAAGACATTGATAGTTTTTATCTTAATATGTTGAAATATTCAAATGTTCAATGCAACAAATTATTATTCACATAGTTGTAATTATTTTTTTGGTTGTACAATAATTTAATATTATTAAAAATAGTAGTATAAACTATAATTATTTAATAGTATAATAATTTATAATCTATCAGTAGGTAGGTATGTAGATTTTTATTGTACCCTTTTTTATGGATATTTTTGGAATTTTTTCGCTTTTTTTTGTGCATATTTTGCCAATTTTACCTTCTATAACTTTTTATCTCTAATAATAATTTATGGACCTTTAATGACAACAATTAATGATCATGAAGTTATATGGCAATACCTATTTGAACTACGCAATAATATTAGCTGTTAGAGCCTATATAATGGTTTTTGGTTGTAATGATAATTATATAACGTGGCAAGCTATTTGAGCTGCAGAGTAATAATAAATATGGCCCTTCTGGCCCAACAATATAATATGGTCTTTTGGGCTCAACAAAATACAAAAGAATAATTAACAATAGCTGTTTGGTAAATAGCTCGAGTCACATGAAAATATAATAATAATACGGCCTCGTGGCCCCACATATATGTATATGTATAAAGCAAATATACGGCCTTTCTGGCTCGACAACATAATAAATACAATAATAATGAAACAATAACTCACAATTTGTGGAGCGCAGACTGGCCAGCTCGTCCTGTAGGTATAGTAAACAAACGGTAAAGTGCACAAGATACGTGCTCGCTTTTTGATAATATAATAAATAACAGTGGCGAATAGCGCCCGCTGCCCACACAAAAAATATAAAATGTAAATAATAATATTAACTAGGTAAGAAGAAAGACTTTTTGCGGCGATTAGCGCACACGGCGAGAACAATATTTTAATAATGACTAATGAGTATAAAAAACTGAACGGCGATTAGCGCACGCAATAAATATTTGATTTCGACAATACGACGAACAAATAGCAATAATAATATGATAAATTGCTGGCAGCCGCCGGACCTGTTGCGACAAACCGATTACATACGTACCGTGCGAAAAGAAGGAAAAACGGATGGGCGGGCGGCTGTGTTAAAATGTTCGATCCCCGGCGGCCGACAACGCGTCGCGGACCGCGGTATATTATTTATATCCCAACAAAAACATTCCGTCGACTAGTGCGTGTAAAAACCTCGCTAAGAAAAAAAAACTCAAGTGTGAAAAGTTGTGATATCAAAAAGGGGCAATTATTTTCTAAATTTATAAGTAAAGAAATTGCTTATAATTGTTTGGGTTCGACGAAGTAGTGTGATAATTTAATACAAATAATTTAATTTAGCTTGGCGGTTACTCATATTTACGACCGCAACTAAAGATAAATTGCCAACATGGCAACATGTACATGAAAATATTACCATAACACTATTTAAGTACATACTATGAGTAGTAAGCCAAGTTAAATTATTTGTATTAAATTATCGCACTACTGTCTACTTCATCAAATACAAACAATTATAAGCAATTACTATACTTATGAATTTAGAAAATACTTAGCCCCTTTTTAATATCACGAATTTCCTTACTCGAATTTTTTTTTCTTAGCGAGGTTTTTACACGTACCTAGTTGACGGTGTGTTTTTATTGGGATATCACTCATTTATTTTTTAAATTTTCGATATCATTACTCATTAGCCTAAAATATCTATAGCTTATGTTACTGGAAAACGATAATTATGTAAACCATCTTTAGCTCCACGAAGCCATCGTTTAAAATAAATTTTTGTATCATCGCATCATACCAATTTATTTTTTGAACTTTGAACATTGATTTTATAATATACTAATATAGTATATAGTATATTATAAAATCAATGCTTTGACGAATGATACTATTGCGTATAATGGGCTGGCGTCATTCAGTCATTGAATTACGGTGGTGGCAAATCACTGCAGAGTGTTACATTTTGTCTTCAATTTTTTATGTCCGAGTTGGTAATTAATTTATAATTAGGTCATTGATTTTTGTGGTTGGGTACTTGGGTCTGACTATAGTTGTATTTGTAAAAATATCAATTTATTTGCATTAACTATGTGTCTATGTGTGATGTCTGTGTATGAGGACAATTATAGGTCTGACAATTTTCACACCTAACGCCATCGATCATATATTATGTTATTCTAAAATAGTTTAAAACAAAGAGTTTATTTTCACTTTACGTTTTCCAGTAGAAACAGTTAGGACGATTAGTTGGACGATATAGTTTGGAGTTATTTTTGTCCTGTACGAACAGCAATTTGAACATGTTAATATGGTTTTAAGGGTATGTATTAAATTATTATTGTGATATATAACATCCTTGAAATAATATAAGTGATAAGAAACACATTTTTATAGCATTTATTATGTATCGTTCGTTGGTCTTTACGCATACTTAATGCTGACTAATACTTCTTGTATGTTCTAAAATAAAGCTACAGTAAATATAATAAACATCTTATTTCTTAGTATGTGTATGTTTAATTCACAACTAAATGTATAGACACGGCGTCATACATAACAGTGGCGACGAAGATTCAAACGGATAAAAATTAAAAATTACTCGTGGTTGTAGTCTCATTTCATGGTGAAAGGCAAGACACAGAATAACAACCCTGGTAATTCTAACTTAAACGACAAAAACGCGGAAACAGAGAGCTCTAACAATCCACACATAATGTCGAGAAGCATAGGCACGGCGCCAGAATACAAACCCGGCGAAGATTGGAACCTGTACATCGAACGGCTCGATCAGTTTTTTATCGCAAATTTTGTCGAAGAAAATCGCAAAGTGTCAGTACTAATTACGGTAATCGGTGCCGACACATATAAAGTTTTACGAGAACTATGTGACCCAATTTTGCCGAATACGTTGAGTTACGAGCAAGTTTGTAACACGTTAAAAAAACAGTTCTCACCCAAAGTAGCAGTATTTCGTGAACGCACGAAGTTTTACGAGTTAAAGCAAAAAAGCAACCAGTCAATTAATGAATGGTACGTACATGTAAAGAAAGCAGCTATGAATTGCAATTTCGGGAATCACCTGATAGAAATACTCAAAGATAAATTTGTTACGGGTCTGTCAAAAGGTCCAATACTAGACAGACTATGCGAGGAAGAGCCAGATAAAACCCTTATCGAACTTGTTGAAATCGCACAAAAAAGAGAAGCATCCATCAGACAATCAAACGAGGTTTCCTTCCCCATACACAAAGTACACCAATCGTATCAAAGATCAAAGACGGCAAACGAGCGAGGAACGGCAGGGCGTTTGCAGAATCAATCTAAGAGCAACCGATCAACTTCCAACCATCAACAATCACAGAGAGAAACCTACCAGAAAAACAGTAAAAATGCATGTTTCCATTGTGGTAAGCAAAATAATGAGTTCAACAATTGTAAGTATAAGTCATATAAGTGTAAAATTTGCTCTAAGGTTGGGCATTTAGCAGCTATATGCAAAAATAAAAAATTGCTAGGTAATGTAGAAGTTATTAACAGCAACCAGGTTGACCTCGTAGATGAATTTAATTTGTTTAATACGAAATCGGATACTCACATACCTCCTGAATTAATTTCAGGTGAAATTAATAATAAGTATTTAAACATGGAGATTGACTCAGGTGCAGCAAGATCAGTTTTAACTGAGAGTGTGTTTAAGGAGAAATGGCCAAATTTGAAGTTGGACAGTGTAGATACTAAACTAAATTTTTTTGATGGTACTTCTTTAAAACCAATTGGTGAATTTAACGCAATAGTAAAGTTTAAAGACAAGAGTGTCGAGGCAAAATTATTAGTAGTAAAAAGTTCACTTAATTATTATTCATTATTCGGCAGAGACCTTATGAAACTATTTAATATTTCCTTAGTACAAAAATGTAAAAATATAAATAGTGTGGAGAGTATTAATAATAATAAAGTTCATCAACTGTTAAACGAATTTAAGGATATTTTTGATAATAAATTAGGGGAGTACAAGAATTTTGAAATTCATTTAGAATTGAATGGTGATGTGAATCCAATTTTCTGTAAACACCGTACTCTACCATTTGCTTATAAAATAGCTGTTGAAAAGGAATTAGACAAACTAGAAAAAGCTGGTGTAATTAAAAAGAGTGAAGATTGCCAATGTGGAACACCCCTTGTTCCTGTACTTAAGCCAAATGGTGAGATAAGGTTATGCACAGATTATAAAACCACTATTAATAAACATATTAAAGATGTATATTATCCCTTTCCTAAAATTGAAGAGCTATTTGCAAGTGTACAAGGTGGTGAAAAGTTTTCTAAATTAGATTTTAAAAATGCATACAATCAAATAAAGGTAGATTCACAGACAAGCAAGTTGTTGGCATGGAGCACACATAAGGGCGTTTATGAAGTTTTGAGACTACCCTACGGTATCAAACCGGCGACAGCCATTTTCCAAAGAGAGGTAGAGAAAGTATTTAAAAATTGTCCATTTACAGCTAATCTGCCAGATGACTTAATTGTGACTGGTAGAAATGATAGTGAACACTTAGAAAACTTAAGAGAAGTTTTCAAACGCTGTAAAAAAGCAGGATTTCAACTGAATAAAGATAAGTGTCAGTTTTTTAAAACTCAAGTTGAGTACTTGGGGCATGTAATTGATAGGAATGGGCTAAGAACCAGTAAAGACAAGATATCATGTATTTCAAAAATTCCAGTTCCGAGAAATGTTACTGAACTAAAATCTTTTTTAGGAATGATAAACTATTATGGAAAATTTATTAAAAACTTATCATCTCTATTAGCTCCACTTCATAATTTACTAAAAAAAGAGATACCATTTGTTTGGGATGATCAATGTTCAAAGGCATTCATAGAAGTAAAAAAAATGCTTGAGTCTGATCAAATATTAACACATTATAACCCTACCTTACCCATAATAATTTCTTGCGACGCATCTCAATTTGGTATAGGAGCTGTTATTTCACACAGATTTCCAGACACGTCCGAACGACCAATTAGTTATGCATCGCGTACACTAACAAGTGCTGAAAAAAACTATTCAGTAATTCACAAGGAAGCATTAGCAATTATATGGGGAATTACTAAATTTTATCAGTATTTAAAGGGGAGAGATTTTATCATAAGATCTGACCACAAACCCTTAATACCGCTACTAGGGGAAAACAATCCAATTCCAAAAATGGCATCGGGGCGATTACAGAGATGGGCATTTTTCCTTTCTGGATTTAATTACAAAATTGAGTACTTTAAAGGCTCAACAAACACAATAGCAGATAGCTTATCCCGTTTACCAGGTCAAGATAGTGAAGATCAAGTAGCAGATGTAGGTATTGATGTACTAAATTGGGTAGAAGAGTATTTACCTGTGAGTTTTTTACAAATCAAATCCGAAACCGCAAAGGATAAAATTTTACAAAAAGTAATGTTTTATTTGAATAGTAGCTGGCCTAAAGATATATCTAATGAATTAAAACCATTTCATAATAGGAAAAATGAACTAATGATAGAAGATAATGTATTAGTTTTGGGTTACAGAATGGTTATACCTAATAGTTTAACTGAGTTATTATTAAGAGAATTACATAGTTCTCACCTTGGTATTGTGAAAATGAAATCGATGGCTCGATCATATTTTTGGTGGGCATCAATTGATTCAGACATTGAACGTACAGCCAAAAGTTGCACTCTATGTTTAGAAAGTAGACCAGAGCCACAAAAATGTATTTTAACGAAATGGCCAAAATCACTACATGTTTTTGAGCGGATTCATATAGACTATTTGGGTCCCGTTAATAATAAAATGTTCTTAGTAATAATAGATTCTTATAGCAAGTGGCCTGAAGTGTTTGAGGTAGATAATGCCGACACATTCAATACCTTAGAGAAACTTAAAGAAACATTTGCTAGATTTGGTCTTCCTGATACTATTGTATCTGACAATGGCACCCCCTTCACATCAAATGAGTTTAGCCAATTCTGTGAAACAAATGGCATTAAACACTTGACTTCTCCTCCATTCCACCCTGCTAGCAATGGTGCAGCAGAGAATGCCGTTAAAAACTTTAAACTAAGTTTCAAAAAAATCATAAAAGAAAGTAAAATGTCAGTTCACTCAGCCATACAGAAATATTTATTTTTTTACAGAAATAGTGACCACAGTACAACTGGTTACACTCCATCTAAACCAATGTTTAAACATAATGTAAAAACTAGATTTGATAGGATAAAGAATGCAGATAAAAGTAGTGACAAGGCAATAACTAGAGAAGTTAGAAATTACAAAGGTAAAGTGGACAACAAAAGATTTGAAATTGGAGAGAATGTATACATTAGGGACTACAGTAAACCAAATAAAAAAACTTGGAAAGCATGCATAATAGATGAACAGTTAGGTAACTCTACATATATCTGTAAGGATACAATAAATAATAGTTATTTCAAGCGACATGTTGACCAAATAATCAAAGTAGGCACCTTCTACGAGATAATAGGTTTAAACAAAAAAATCAATGATTATGTTAACAAACAAAAAGATTGTGAAAGTCTTATAACACTACCAGGAGATGGTGATGAGAATTTGGTAGTGCCATTAGAAATCAATGAGAGCGGTAATGGTGAGGAGGTACATATGCAAAGTAAAATTAAAGTTCCAGAGGTAATAGAAAACAAAAATACCAGACCCAAAAGAAATATAGTTAAACCAGATAAGTTAAAAGATTATGTAAGTCATGTGGGCATGGTTGCAGTTAGTAACTAGTATAATAATTATTTTATGTATTATGTTATTATGTTTTGTTTCAATCTTATAAAAAAAAAAAAAGTTGTGTTTCTAGTTAGTTCAAAATGTAAAACTTTCATATATCAAATATACACTACAGTTAACTAATTGTTATTTATATATATAGTAATTCTTGTAATATGTTGATTTAATATTTAATATTTTAATTTGTAAAAGATAAGTTTTATTTATTATATAAAATTATGTATTAGTGTATTATAAACTTAGGGATGAGTATTGTGATATATAACATCCTTGAAATAATATAAGTGATAAGAAACACATTTTTATAGCATTTATTATGTATCGTTCGTTGGTCTTTACGCATACTTAATGCTGACTAATACTTCTTGTATGTTTTAAAATAAAGCTACAGTAAATATAATAAACATCTTATTTCTTAGTATGTGTATGTTTAATTCACAACTAAATGTATAGAAACGGCGTCATACATAACAATTATGTAATGGCTCATCACTAGCTTAAATTAGCTAGTGAACTTAGTAAACTCAGCAGCATTTTGCTGCTGGTTTTCAGTGTAAGGACTACTACCAAGAGACTTAGGTACTAGTAACGAATTAAGATTATCTTAAATAAATGCATGTAGACTAACCTACCTAATCGACCGTAACCGGCACTAACCGCACATCGAAAGTCGAAACTAAGTAGTAACTAGTCACTAGTGAGTAGTGAGTACTGACGGCTGACGCTCGCAAACATTGCTACTTGCTAGCAGATTTTTCTCCCACCAAGGTTCCATTCCCACTACTAGGCAACCTGTATACAAGCGGTTCACAAAAGCACAGCTTAACAGCTAATAAACATAATATATGAATATGTCTACATTTCCACTCCTATGCGGGTGTAACTTCATTGTCCATGTTGAGTAACAAAAAAAAAACGGCAAAAATACGTTATAACGTAATCGTTAATTAGAAAAACAAATATTGTTACGGCTGTCGCTACGTACACACGTATGTCAACGATGCCGAATTGCCGACCAGCTTCCGATCGGTATGGTTCGGTCACGATGTAGAGAAGATAAGGTGACAACACTTCCGTATCTTTCAATGGTACAATATTGACGCAAAAAATCTCGGCAGTTTGGTAGTTCAGAATTTAACACCCGAGTACGCCACCCTTCGCTCGAAGGCCGACTTTTATAAGAGTCGTAATGGAGATTTACATTTTAATTTTATTTAAATGTATTAATTGCTGTTCAAATGTCAATAAACCGCATGTCAACATAAAATATTTTTTGTCATATTGTATAGATTATTAAAATATATTAATGTTTTGGAATCATGTACCAATTATTATGTAAAAATTGTAATAATATTATATGTTATGTACCTACTATGTAGCCATATCGTACAAATGTATTGATTTAAATAAAGTGCATATTTATTGTATGATATTTATATGTTTATTTATTCATTGACATATATATTATATACAAAAATGGAATTAGTAATACCCACAAACAATAAGTATAAGGTAGGTACGAGTTTAAAGAGTTAATAAAAGCTCAAATAGACTACTACCTACAGACCCAAGTACACCAAAATAAAAAAAAATCATAATTTATTATATTTATATAGATACCTATATGATATATAATAACAAAAAAAAAATTAAATATTAAGCATGATGTAGAGAAGATATAATGTCTACAATAGAGAATAGAATATATTCACATTTAAAATAATAATATAAGCCTAATAATAATACTTATAAATTGATAATATTCTATTTTTAATTTTCCTAATTGTTTGTATTAACACGTCATGTCTCACTTAAT
This sequence comes from Neotoxoptera formosana, assembly GCA_022818045.1. NCBI lineage: Eukaryota > Metazoa > Arthropoda > Insecta > Hemiptera > Aphididae > Neotoxoptera > Neotoxoptera formosana. The sequence continues at coordinate 4,190,617 of CM040630.1, forward strand.
GGTTTGTACTGTTTGTAGATTGTTAAATAATATTTCGTATGTGGTTTCTTAATTTGTTAAAAATGCCTAACAAATGTTTTGTGCCAGGATGCAAAACTGGCTATGCCAGCTATAACAAAAAGTTAAAAGTAGAAAATAAAAAACCACCTATTTTATTTCGTGCGCCAAAGGTGAGTCATAATTTTTAAATACCTACTATAGTCTATAGAGATTTATTTGAGGGAAACATTTGTATAATTGTCTTGTTTTTACCACCTAAGTACCTCCAAAAGAGCATTATTAATGATACATATTTGTATGTGTTTAATAAAGTAAACTATTTATAAAATTTGAATTAATTATAATTCCAGATCAAAATATTACTTAATTACAAACCTAATTTTGTTCTATTAAAATATGTAGTAAATATAATTGTATGATTATATAATATAAATAGCCTGAATTTTCTATATTCTAAAATACATAAATTGTGACATAAAAAAAATTGTACACTATGCACTATGAAATAAAAATAACTAAGTTGATTTTATACACAATATTTACAAAGCACTATAATTAAAATGGTAAAAAACATAAATAGTTAATACACAGAAGTGAAAATCATTAAAAAAATATATATTACATTGAAGTTATAAAAAATATTTAATTTTACTTTAGGGTAATCAATCTCTGGAAGTTTGGAACAAACGTATTCCCCGTGATGATAAATTATTAAGTGAAAAAGATTATGTTTGTGAATTACACTTTAAGGCCAATAGCATTATTAAATATGATGAGTTTAATAAAATTTTATTATTTTTAATATTAAATGAGCTGAGGACAGACAAGTTTAATATTAACTTAATCAGGTGTGATGAACATAAAAATGTATTAACCAAAAACATTGTTATGTTTTATTTACAATCAAGAATGTTTTTTGTATGTGATGCAGAAAACGCAAAACTAGAAAAAAATAAAAAACAAAAAAATTTAGCAAGGCAGTCAAAACTCTTGTAATTGTGTACATAACATTGTTAAAATATATAAATATATAATAAAACTTCCTTAATCGAAACTATTTTAAATATTACCTAATTGAATAGAATAATTACTTTAAAATAATTCTTACGTGTGTTGTATATAAACATAAATGATAAAAATTGAAATAGCGATTATACCTACTACATGCGAAGCAAAATTTAATAAAGCAGAGTCATTAAAATGACGACTACATAAGGCAACGTCTGCGACGGGAGCGGGGCCATTCGCTTCTTCTCGTGGTTGTCGTAGTCGACGACCGAAATATCTTACGTAATTTTTATTTGTTTGTTTTTATATATTTTATTACATTTAATTCTTTTAACCAAGTGTTATTTATTTTTTCCGTCATATATTTATTAGAGTGATACTACTTGCGAGTACGAAGACGTTTGTGGTGAGTACCACTTTTGGTAAAGGTAGTAAGACACTGTCATACCTACTTTCTCGTCCAGTACTCGTTATCGTGGTCAGTCGAGAAAGAGTAAGACTTTTGCATAGGTTAAAGATATCCCACCCCCGAACATCCAGTACTCGTTATCGTGGTTAGTTGTTCGAGGAGTAAAGTAACCTAGAGTTGTATAGTGTAAATCCTGTTGAGCCTAGTTTAATTATCCTTTTGTGCAGTACTCGTTATCGTGGTCACCAAAAGGAGAACTTAAATAAACGCAATACCGCAGGTATCAATAATTTACTCGTTTGACGGTTTGGGAATCGGAAACCGAAATATATCTGTTATATACGTCAAGCCTTTGCGTGGCGTATACGACACGTGGTTGTTGTTTAAAATTTTGAAGTAATAATATAAAAAACGACAAAAATGTTTATAATTTTTGATATTTTACATTAAAAACAATGTATTCACAATATAAAAACCGGCCTTCGGGCGAATGGTGGCGCAACCTGCCGGAAACACCAAACTGCCGAGATAATTTGCGACCGGAATATTTACAAGTGGTGTCACCTTATCTTCTCTACATCGTGGGTTCGGTATATGGTGAGGGGGACCGATACTCAGTGACTTTTTACGTTCGGACTCTCGTTGGCCGGAGTATAGACTGTAGAGTACTATCATTGATTTTATAATTTACTAATAAAGTAACATATTATTAAATCAATGGTACTCTATAAAGTCAGACTGTCAGAGTGTATACTCGGAACGAGTAGGTGTTACGGTTACCTCCACTGGCTCCACTACCGAGCACTGTTCGAATAGCGATTGCAAGTGACGCGCGGCTAGCTGGTCCGGTTACTTGGAAGGGAAAATATGGGCGGCCAGCATAACCGCTGTACAACATAACCGCAGTACAACATAAACATTGTTAAATTGTTGAAAAAAATAGTGTTTCGGTCAATAATTTATTATTGAACTGATACTTTTGCATATTCCTCAGGCTGTAGTCCTCCTATGACCTATATTATATTATATATTTTGTCATGGATATCAAATTTTAATTCTCGTTAATTTAGTTTATATTATGTTGAACTTAGGTAGTTGAATAAACAACATAGATAATCTTATCGAACTATATTCAGTATTTCTTTGAAATCAATAGCATCCAATACCTATATCTCTTTCTAAAGACATTAGTATGAATGCTTCAAGATGGTCTTGATTTAAAGAAGATTGTAAACGATTTTTAACTGTTATAAGCTTGCTGAATCCTCTTTCACAGTTAACCTGTGTAACAGATTGTTTAAACAAATTCAATTGCAGCATACAAGTTACAATATGTATATATATAATATATTTAATTATATAGGGATATATTTAATTGGTACCTATACCTATTAATTTCTGTAGACATATTAACCATGATTTTGTATTATGATTATTTTATGTTATAATATTATAAGAAAGCAATTTGTATTGTGCATTCATACTATCATAGTATCATGGCTATTATAGGCTCAATATTTAATAACTATTATAAGAATATATGTTTCCCGGTACTCTCCGGCAACGCGTTCGGCCTCTGATAGCACAGCGATATATTATATATTATTATATACATAGACTAGCACATTACGTAATATCATTGATTATAAATACTATTGGTATTTATAATCAATTTATCAATGGTAATATGCAGGACTGAAACTTGTATAAAATCGAATCTAATATAATGTTACTTATAATATAGTACTGTTTATAGCTGTCTATAAAAATATTTTTAATACAATACACATTGGATTATTTTGTACCGGGCCGGTGCATAAAATATGACACTGGCTCACTGTGAAAAATACACAATAGCTATCAGGGACGGATTGGGATATAAATTCGGCCCGGGAAATCTGCAGTACCTATGTCGGCCCTTTATGAAAATAATATAGCCGTGGATCAAACTGTTCCCGTGCTTACAAGTTACAATTGATAAAATCATGCAATATTAATAAAATATGATAAAAATACCGTCTATACAGTATGGTTTAAATTTATAGTTAAAATCTGTTATTCTGAAGAAAAAAAGGCACGCTACAGGAGGACCGGCCCACCGGGAAAACTCCCGGTGTCCCGCCGGCCCAATCCGTGCCTGATAGCAATAGCATAGTGGCCCTGGTTATAGTTAAATTGTGAGGTATTGGAAATAAGTGGGCTATGTAAACAACTGCCATTAAATTTGTCAACAATGATAGAAAAATGATTTTGATTAAAAAAGTTTACTAAAAATATTGGTTTATTTTAAAAATATCACAATTTCTCTGAATATATTTGCTATTTATATTTATTTGTATAGTACTATAGTGAAATTTTTAAAAGCACCTTTTAAGGACAATCTTTGTTAAATATTGTAATATTATTTATTTATAGATAGTTAACATAGATTAAAAAATAAATCCCTCAATTACCAAAAAACTCAAAATCCTATTGTAAAATAGACAACTCTTTTCACCCTTGTACATAAATATTATTGCTTTTAAATTCAATTCATTATTTTGTTTTTGATTATTAATTTATTTAAAGGTTTAGAAAGCAAATTGATTGACATGTTTATTGAACAAATAGGTTGCGTATACCTCAAACAAATGATATACACAATACAAATACTCATATTGGGAATATTTTTGCTTGTAAATTCAGAAGAATAAAAACAATTTACACATAGTTGGTTGTTCAACTAAACACAGAGAAATCATTATTCAAAATACTATATAGGTCATTACAATGACCAAAACAAACCGTTTAAAAGAAGTAAATCCATTAAATCTATTACCTACTTACCTTTTCTATACATATTAAATTTTTTAAGGTTTCAAATGTTTTGAAATATCTAAACTTAAACATTTTTTTTATAATCCTGTATTGATTTTTTGGAACAAATGCAGTTAACCATTTTTCAATTTTTAATGCATTGGATCTGAAAGTTTGAAAATGATAGTTATATATTTTTATTAGCATAAAAAACATACTAATTAAAAATTATGGAAAACTTTGCAGAATGAGACTACCACAGTTCTTTCTTATTTTGTGTAATAACTTCCAATATAAACAAAAACACTTTCAGATTCAAATTCTGTAGACACGCATTTTTAAAAAAAAAAAATTGTAAAACAAGCGTAGAAACCACATTTCAATTATATTAATTGTACCGAAAAAATGTTACCACTGAACAATATTTCATGCGTCTAATACAAATCTAAACATCAAAATGTCTCATTTAATTGTATTAATTGTAATTCTTTTAAAAAAAGATGCTGTACATAAAAATAATATTTTTAATTTTGCATGGGCTCAAATGAAATTAATTACAGCCTGTGCAGGTGTATCTACAAAATTATGTAATAAAAGGGGTGCTTAAAGAAGAAAGAGAATTTTTTTATAATGCAACTGTTAAAGATGTAATGTTTTGTCCAGGATCTTGAGGTGTGTATAATGGAAAAATAAACTGTATTGATATTACTAGTGACACTATAAAACATATTACTGTGTATGCTCGATTTCTAATATATCCTGACTAATATTATTGTCTAATACGAGTATTGTTTGTTATTTTCGGCATCTTTAAAATTACGAAAGCGACAAGAATAACGATAGTTATAAAACCCACAGCGCACAAAAACAAACTGAATACTTATTTTCCTTATACTTACTCTCAGTGGCGTGGTGAACATTTATAAACTGTTGTATAAGGCTCTTAATATAGGTACAATTTAAAGGATGTACTGGATGTAGTAATAAGTAATGTTTAGTATTTAAGAACTAGGTTAAGAAAACAATTATAAGTAACAAGTAGTAAATTAAAATAATTAACATTCCATAGACGATATTGTAAAAACATGCAATTAGGTTAAGATAACAATTGACGTGTGTTTGGCCAGCCCCCCCTACATTAATGTTGTATGTACCTACAGTAAATATGCATTAAAAACCAACAAAATGACCCAAAAAATACTATAAAAATGAGAAACCTCGAAATATGCAAAAAAAATGCAAAATATAATTTGTACCTAGCTTTGAAACACTTGTTACATGAAACGAATTATGTACTTAGAAAGCATTGTCTAAGTTCAACCAAAAAAAAAATGCACTTTGCATTGAAATCAGGGCCCTGGTTATAATATTCTACAGCTACATACAAAAATTCTATAACATAATATATAGGATAATGTTACTAACAATATTCAGTGGTTCTTAACAGCTGAGATTGAACACGAACACTGTAATCAATGACTGCAAAAAAGGGCTTAGTACATCATGATGTTTTCTATTTGATATTTTACACAGCCTAACAAAACAAGCTTTATTGCTTATATATTTTCTGCTAAAATTGGAGTAGGTTCTACAGACTAGGTATATTAGTGAGGTTTTCATAGTCTGAATTTAAAGATGATATTTATTTATTTATTTATTTATTTATTAATTAATTCACGGAATAAAAAATTCCTTATTTAGTACAGTACATAACAATAATTCAGTAAAATAGGATAGCTAACATATACAAGCGGTGATGGCCTAAAAAGAAAAAAAAAGAAATAAATAAATACAGCAAAATTACAGGCACAGTAAATATAAACTAAAATAATTAGGATGCAAGTAAAATTACATACAATAAATATACAAAAATAACACAATATTAAGGTTAGCCAACCGCATTATGCGGTCAATTGGTTTGTTTTTGCCGTAATTGGTACAGTGGAGAGGTACAGCAAAAGGAACTCGAGACCTTGTGGCCCGATGAGGAACTTTAAAGTTTACTTGGACGAGCAGTGAAGGGGCGTCTAAGGACCCATCGATTAACTTTTTTAAAAAGGCCAGATAAGCTTTAACGCGCCTATCTGCTAAAGATGTAAGGCCAAATGCGCGCAATACTGGAGTATAGTCATGAGAAGGATGGACAATTTTTAGCATGTAAGCTGCAGACGACAAAAAGCGCCTTTGTACTCGCTCTAAGTGGCAAGAATCAATTACCACAAACGGGTCTCAGAGCACAGACGCATACTCTAGCATGCTTCGGACTAAAGAGCAGTAGACAGTCTTGAGAGATCCAGACAGTTTGAACTCAATCATGGTGCGCATTACGAAGCCAAGCGATTTGAGGGCTTGGCAGTAGATGGAGTCAATGTGAGGGCGGAAGTTCAGATCGGCAGTGAAAAGAACGCCCAAGTCGCTATTGCTTGCAACTCTATCAATCACTGAACCATTGATAGTGTAAGAATAATCGAATACCAACCGGCGCCTGGTGAAGGACATAGCTTTGCATTTATTAGTATTAAATTGGAGGCCTAGAGTGCTAAACCATAAGCTAATGGAATCTAACTCGTTCTGAAGGGCGAGACAGTCTGCTTCAGATTCGATTTTTCGGAAAAGTTTCAGGTCGTCAGCGAACATAAGGAATCTACACTTAGGAACAGCCTTCGTAATTCCATTTATAAATAACGAAAAAAGCAGGGGAGACAAGTGACCACCTTGGGGAACACCAGATGGAACAGGGACGACAGCAGATTTTGATCCAAGCACTTTAACCCACTGGACACGATCGGACAGGTATGATTTAAACCAGGACAAAAGAGGTTCGCCAAAACCGGACTTATAGAGGATGTCAATGAGGATAGCGTGGTCGACACGGTCAAATGCTTTCACAAAATCAGTGTAAACCACGTCTACCTGGGAGCGATTTCCAAATGCCTCGAGGACAAAATTATTAAACACAATTAGGTTCGAAGTGGAAGAACGTCCGGGTCGGAAACCATATTGTTCGTCGACTAGTACAGAGTCAACCGAGGGCTGAATGGATTGCAGTACTAAGTGTTCGAAAATCTTGGCAATATGACTTAGAATCGAGATGGGTCGATAATTCGTGACGTTAGATTTGTCACCAGATTTGAACACAGGGGTGATAGACCTCAGGGACACGTACTTGTCTTTGTGTTTTTCCGTACTCAATCTATATTAATAGAAATGTTATGTTCTCAAATTGTCAAGTGACGAATATTCATAAAAAAAAATCACGGAATTTAATCTTTGATATACGTCTGTTAATTATACAGAGTATACATATTATTATAATAATCATAATATAATAAACATCCTGAATTCGGGGCAACACAACGCTAAAATATTTAAAAAGACACTTCCCGGGACGTGTTCAAAACAATTTATTAAAAACGACGCATCACCACGCATGGTTACCGATACGCGTTGTACTGCTACCGTACGGAGAACAGTCACTCGATTCTATGTTATTTAGTGAATAGTGAAATTTATAGCGCCATCTTATGGTTGGTTGGCAATATAAATGCATGATGCCTGGAATATATTGAAATGCAACCGAACATACGAGGTTCATTCTTATCACTATTCGTACGGAAAATAATAACACAACTTCACACACGTGGATTTAAACAGTTGTAGTCTGTAAAAATAATAATAATAATAAGTGTGACTCCAAACGCGTCCCGATTTCCCGATGGCAAACTGTTAAATGATTTAAAATAAATTCTAGTGTTCTATCTTCTGTGAACTGTGGTATAATAAGTGTAATTATTCATAACTGATACAAAATCAATTTAATCGTTACCTATATCGTGTAGAAAATAGAAATATTAGGTATCGAAGTGTAAAAATATATTCATTTTTTTGTAATTCATAGTCTCTGTTATACACAAAGAAGTTAAGTGACAAAAACAATAATGTATTGTAGTTGGTCACGTACTTCGTAAAGTATACGTTATAATATTCATTTATTAAGTAGAAGCCGTAAGTAGTAAGTACATATGTATTGTAACATTCTTATTTACGATTAAAATTTACCTATAGAATGAAGTAAAATGGCTACAACAACAGACGAATTTGTAACAATTACTCATATGATAAAACATAAAATCCACAAACGCAGAAAAAAAACAAAATCCAAAGGTAGATTTTTATTTCTATACATAGATTGTTTCTATAGTTGTAATTGTTGGTGACTAGTGTTAAATATCATATATTATGAACTTAATCTATTTTTTTTTTCACAATGACTACTTTGAATTAATTGTTGTGAATTGGATCTACAATTAGTCATATTTGTTTTAGTGTGTACGTTTCCCTAGTGTGTTGTTTAACAGTTAAAACAAAAAACCGTTAGGTGCCTTTGTGGTTGTATAATATTATAATATGTATTACCACTTAAGCATAAGATAGAAAATTGAAATCATTGTATACAAAAACAATTCTGAGTGGACACAGTGTAACAGCCTACATAACTAAGTGTACCTATTTAAAGATATTATTAATATAAAAATAATTAGTTTTATTATTATTAATAATATAGTAGGCTAAGTTCATTTTTGCAGAAAATAATGCATTTGAAAATTTAATTCAGTGCATCAAATATAATAATGTACTTTCAAAGTTTTAAGGACCCACCAAAAATATTTAAATGTAATTTTCATTGCACTATAATTATGAACTGTGTAAAAAAAGATAATCTTAACATTTGATGAACATTTCAAATGTCTACAGTTATTCTTTTTAAATTAAATAAAAAAAAAAAAATTGTTAACGTTTTTTCAGAAAAATGAAAGTTAAAATATTATTATAAGTAAAAAAAATTGTAATGTCCAGAGATATATTCAATATTATACAAAGATATTATCATGAAGAAACTATACTACATTTTGTTTAACATTTTTGGAAATAAAAGTTTTGAAGTTTGTTTCACTTTAAAGTACCACTACAAGCGCCATAAGATATTAACTTTTTTTCTTATATTATTTTTAAAATGTCTATTTGTATGTCTATGTTACAAGTTGTCCAATAATAAGTTTTGAATTCAAATTTTCATTTAAAACCTGTTAAAACTAAATTACATTTCCAGTAAAAGGTCGATTGTCGGAATTATTTTAATTAAATTGTTTATATTATATTAATAACATCAAATTCACAAATGGTTAATGCAAAATACAATATGTCTTTAATAATGTTTACATTTTTTTCCCTTTCTGATATTGTGGTATTTTCTTACGGATATTTATAATCATATCACTTTTATTGTTTATCGGGCAAAAGACATATTATTATAGTAGTTCATAATTAAATTGTGAAATGTTATCGTCGACATTTTAAACAGTCTTAATTTTTTATTTAATTGTATGTTTTAGATAAATCTGTTACAAGCATTGGTACAATAGATTGCAAGGAGTGTACAACAAAGTTTGTATAAAATAACCTAATTAAGATTAATTTAGTACAATATGTTGTTTATGATTATTGAATGTATCTTTAATCAATGAGATCAGCGTTTAGTCGGCGCTTAAACAATTCGTTTAAAAATGTGTTCTCCAATCTACTGAAGTTCTGACAATATTATTTTCTTTGTTATGTTATGGAAAAGGTTAGCATTGTGCAAAACAAAATTAACAATAATAATTTTTCAAATAACTAAATTGATATTTTCTAAGACCTTTAGTAAGTATGTTGTATGGTTCACATAACCTCTTATGTATAATTACCTACCATTATTAGTACACTTGACCTACAATACGACAATTATACTACTTAATATTTTGATCATTTAGTTCAACATTGAATTTAAGCAATGATACCATAGTAATTGAATTATTAAGATTTTTAAACTTATATTTATTGGTATTTCATTTAGTAAAATTATAAGTGTATAGTAAATAGATAATGTTCGTTGTAATTAGAAATAATAAATTGATTTTTTTTAATGATATACTTGTTTCTTAGGTTTAAAAATCTAGCTACAAAAAGGAAAAAGAATCAAAAGGTAAAACTCTTTCATTTGGTTTCATTGAATTTTTTAAATGTTTCAAGTGCATTTTTTTAAAAAAATTTTTTCAGGATCAACATATTTGTAATTTATCAAGTGAAAATGATGCGGTTTATTCAACACCAGAAGTTTTTAGTAAAATAAAAAAGTGTTCGGGAATGCTTTCAGATTTTGATGATGAACCTCCCAAAAAACGTCACAATTGTTAGTATCATAGGTACAAATTTTTATGAAAAATATGAATAAATTACTTTTGATTTTTAGATTCAACAACTCCATCCACAGATACGGGATGTATAAGTGTTACGTAAGTATAAAATGATACAACAAAGGTTGGGTTACATATTATAATTACATTTTCAAATGATTGTGAATAAACAATCAAAACGTGTATGGCGTAATAAACTATTATGGATGCATTTGTTTCTCACAATGACAAATGAATTTGTATTTTGTGTTTATTCACTGCAAATGCTATTGCGCTCTATGTATTGATATAATTGTATATTATTTTACTTAATTAATTAATAAATAATTTGCTTTTGTCTTAGGTTAAAAAGTCCACCGAAAAAATCGAAGAAAAAGAAAAAAAAACCTAAGGTATTAACTGTTTATTTACTTATACTTTTTTGTAACAAGTCTGAATTAGAAGAAATATTTTTCTAATGCTGATGGACTCAGACTTTGTAAGCTGTTGCCATTATTGTAAAAGATATAAACATGTTGAGATTAGGATTTTTTTTTTTTAGGTGCCAACAAAAGAAGATACCAGACCTTCAGACGATGATTCTATACAAGATAATCCGAAAACAATGGAATACTTAAAACATTATAATCCTGAAGATCATTCAAACCAAACTCAATATGGTAAGATCTGCATCTTACAAATGGTCTTTTACATTTTTGGAAATAAAAGTTTTGAAGTTTGTTTCACTTTAAAGTACCACTACAAGCGCCATAAGATATTAACTTTTTTTCTTATATTATTTTTAAAATGTCTATTTGTATGTCTATGTTACAAGTTGTACAATAATAAGTTTTGAATTCAAATTTTCATTTAAAACCTGTTAAAACTAAATTACATTTCCAGTAAAAGGTCGATTGTCGGAATTATTTTAATTAAATTGTTTATATTATATTAATAACATCAAATTCACAAATGGTTAATGCAAAATACAATATGTCTTTAATAATGTTTACATTTTTTTCCCTTTCTGATATTGTGGTATTTTCTTACGGATATTTATAATCATATCACTTTTATTGTTTATCGGGCAAAAGACATATTATTATAGTAGTTCATAATTAAATTGTGAAATGTTATCGTCGACATTTTAAACAGTCTTAATTTTTTATTTAATTGTATGTTTTAGATAAATCTGTTACAAGCATTGGTACAATAGATTGCAAGGAGTGTACAACAAAGTTTGTATAAAATAACCTAATTAAGATTAATTTAGTACAATATGTTGTTTATGATTATTGAATGTATCTTTAATCAATGAGATCAGCGTTTAGTCGGCGCTTAAACAATTCGTTTAAAAATGTGTTCTCCAATCTACTGAAGTTCTGACAATATTATTTTCTTTGTTATGTTATGGAAAAGGTTAGCATTGTGCAAAACAAAATTAACAATAATATTTTTTCAAATAACTAAATTGATATTTTCTAAGTCCTTTAGTAAGTATGTTGTATGGTTCACATAACCTCTTATGTATAATTACCTACCATTATTAGTACACTTGACCTACAATACGACAATTATACTACTTAATATTTTGATCATTTAGTTCAACATTGAATTTAAGCAATGATACCATAGTAATTGAATTATTAAGATTTTTAAACTTATATTTATTGGTATTTCATTTAGTAAAATTATAAGTGTATAGTAAATAGATAATGTTCGTTGTAATTAGAAATAATAAATTGATTTTTTTTAATGATATACTTGTTTCTTAGGTTTAAAAATCTAGCTACAAAAAGGAAAAAGAATCAAAAGGTAAAACTCTTTCATTTGGTTTCATTGAATTTTTTAAATGTTTCAAGTGCATTTTTTTAAAAAAATTTTTTCAGGATCAACATATTTGTAATTTATCAAGTGAAAATGATGCGGTTTATTCAACACCAGAAGTTTTTAGTAAAATAAAAAAGTGTTCGGGAATGCTTTCAGATTTTGATGATGAACCTCCCAAAAAACGTCACAATTGTTAGTATCTTAGGTACAAATTTTTATGAAAAATATGAATAAATTACTTTTGATTTTTAGATTCAACAACTCCATCCACAGATACGGGATGTATAAGTGTTACGTAAGTATAAAATGATACAACAAAGGTTGGGTTACATATTATAATTACATTTTCAAATGATTGTGAATAAACAATCAAAACGTGTATGGCGTAATAAACTATTATGGATGCATTTGTTTCTCACAATGACAAATGAATTTGTATTTTGTGTTTATTCACTGCAAATGCTATTGCGCTCTATGTATTGATATAATTGTATATTATTTTACTTAATTAATTAATAAATAATTTGCTTTTGTCTTAGGTTAAAAAGTCCACCGAAAAAATCGAAGAAAAAGAAAAAAAAACCTAAGGTATTAACTGTTTATTTACTTATACTTTTTTGTAACAAGTCTGAATTAGAAGAAATATTTTTCTAATGCTGATGGACTCAGACTTTGTAAGCTGTTGCCATTATTGTAAAAGATATAAACATGTTGAGATTAGGATTTTTTTTTTTTAGGTGCCAACAAAAGAAGATACCAGGCCTTCAGACGATGATTCTATACAAGATAATCCGAAAACAATGGAATACTTAAAACATTATAATCCTGAAGATCATTCAAACCAAACTCAATATGGTAAGATCTGCATCTTACAAATGGTCTTTTACATTTTTGGAAATAAAAGTTTTGAAGTTTGTTTCACTTTAAAGTACCACTACAAGCGCCATAAGATATTAACTTTTTTTCTTATATTATTTTTAAAATGTCTATTTGTATGTCTATGTTACAAGTTGTACAATAATAAGTTTTGAATTCAAATTTTCATTTAAAACCTGTTAAAACTAAATTACATTTCCAGTAAAAGGTCGATTGTCGGAATTATTTTAATTAAATTGTTTATATTATATTAATAACATCAAATTCACAAATGGTTAATGCAAAATACAATATGTCTTTAATAATGTTTACATTTTTTTCCCTTTCTGATATTGTGGTATTTTCTTACGGATATTTATAATCATATCACTTTTATTGTTTATCGGGCAAAAGACATATTATTATAGTAGTTCATAATTAAATTGTGAAATGTTATCGTCGACATTTTAAACAGTCTTAATTTTTTATTTAATTGTATGTTTTAGATAAATCTGTTACAAGCATTGGTACAATAGATTGCAAGGAGTGTACAACAAAGTTTGTATAAAATAACCTAATTAAGATTAATTTAGTACAATATGTTGTTTATGATTATTGAATGTATCTTTAATCAATGAGATCAGCGTTTAGTCGGCGCTTAAACAATTCGTTTAAAAATGTGTTCTCCAATCTACTGAAGTTCTGACAATATTATTTTCTTTGTTATGTTATGGAAAAGGTTAGCATTGTGCAAAACAAAATTAACAATAATATTTTTTCAAATAACTAAATTGATATTTTCTAAGTCCTTTAGTAAGTATGTTGTATGGTTCACATAACCTCTTATGTATAATTACCTACCATTATTAGTACACTTGACCTACAATACGACAATTATACTACTTAATATTTTGATCATTTAGTTCAACATTGAATTTAAGCAATGATACCATAGTAATTGAATTATTAAGATTTTTAAACTTATATTTATTGGTATTTCATTTAGTAAAATTATAAGTGTATAGTAAATAGATAATGTTCGTTGTAATTAGAAATAATAAATTGATTTTTTTTAATGATATACTTGTTTCTTAGGTTTAAAAATCTAGCTACAAAAAGGAAAAAGAATCAAAAGGTAAAACTCTTTCATTTGGTTTCATTGAATTTTTTAAATGTTTCAAGTGCATTTTTTTAAAAAAATTTTTTCAGGATCAACATATTTGTAATTTATCAAGTGAAAATGATGCGGTTTATTCAACACCAGAAGTTTTTAGTAAAATAAAAAAGTGTTCGGGAATGCTTTCAGATTTTGATGATGAACCTCCCAAAAAACGTCACAATTGTTAGTATCTTAGGTACAAATTTTTATGAAAAATATGAATAAATTACTTTTGATTTTTAGATTCAACAACTCCATCCACAGATACGGGATGTATAAGTGTTACGTAAGTATAAAATGATACAACAAAGGTTGGGTTACATATTATAATTACATTTTCAAATGATTGTGAATAAACAATCAAAACGTGTATGGCGTAATAAACTATTATGGATGCATTTGTTTCTCACAATGACAAATGAATTTGTATTTTGTGTTTATTCACTGCAAATGCTATTGCGCTCTATGTATTGATATAATTGTATATTATTTTACTTAATTAATTAATAAATAATTTGCTTTTGTCTTAGGTTAAAAAGTCCACCGAAAAAATCGAAGAAAAAGAAAAAAAAACCTAAGGTATTAACTGTTTATTTACTTATACTTTTTTGTAACAAGTCTGAATTAGAAGAAATATTTTTCTAATGCTGATGGACTCAGACTTTGTAAGCTGTTGCCATTATTGTAAAAGATATAAACATGTTGAGATTAGGATTTTTTTTTTTTAGGTGCCAACAAAAGAAGATACCAGGCCTTCAGACGATGATTCTATACAAGATAATCCGAAAACAATGGAATACTTAAAACATTATAATCCTGAAGATCATTCAAACCAAACTCAATATGGTAAGATCTGCATCTTACAAATGGTCTTTTACATTTTTGGAAATAAAAGTTTTGAAGTTTGTTTCACTTTAAAGTACCACTACAAGCGCCATAAGATATTAACTTTTTTTCTTATATTATTTTTAAAATGTCTATTTGTATGTCTATGTTACAAGTTGTACAATAATAAGTTTTGAATTCAAATTTTCATTTAAAACCTGTTAAAACTAAATTACATTTCCAGTAAAAGGTCGATTGTCGGAATTATTTTAATTAAATTGTTTATATTATATTAATAACATCAAATTCACAAATGGTTAATGCAAAATACAATATGTCTTTAATAATGTTTACATTTTTTTCCCTTTCTGATATTGTGGTATTTTCTTACGGATATTTATAATCATATCACTTTTATTGTTTATCGGGCAAAAGACATATTATTATAGTAGTTCATAATTAAATTGTGAAATGTTATCGTCGACATTTTAAACAGTCTTAATTTTTTATTTAATTGTATGTTTTAGATAAATCTGTTACAAGCATTGGTACAATAGATTGCAAGGAGTGTACAACAAAGTTTGTATAAAATAACCTAATTAAGATTAATTTAGTACAATATGTTGTTTATGATTATTGAATGTATCTTTAATCAATGAGATCAGCGTTTAGTCGGCGCTTAAACAATTCGTTTAAAAATGTGTTCTCCAATCTACTGAAGTTCTGACAATATTATTTTCTTTGTTATGTTATGGAAAAGGTTAGCATTGTGCAAAACATAATTAACAATAATATTTTTTCAAATAACTAAATTGATATTTTCTAAGACCTTTAGTAAGTATGTTGTATGGTTCACATAACCTCTTATGTATAATTACCTACCATTATTAGTACACTTGACCTACAATACGACAATTATACTACTTAATATTTTGATCATTTAGTTCAACATTGAATTTAAGCAATGATACCATAGTAATTGAATTATTAAGATTTTTAAACTTATATTTATTGGTATTTCATTTAGTAAAATTATAAGTGTATAGTAAATAGATAATGTTCGTTGTAATTAGAAATAATAAATTGATTTTTTTTAATGATATACTTGTTTCTTAGGTTTAAAAATCTAGCTACAAAAAGGAAAAAGAATCAAAAGGTAAAACTCTTTCATTTGGTTTCATTGAATTTTTTAAATGTTTCAAGTGCATTTTTTTAAAAAAATTTTTTCAGGATCAACATATTTGTAATTTATCAAGTGAAAATGATGCGGTTTATTCAACACCAGAAGTTTTTAGTAAAATAAAAAAGTGTTCGGGAATGCTTTCATATTTTGATGATGAACCTCCCAAAAAACGTCACAATTGTTAGTATCTTAGGTACAAATTTTTATGAAAAATATGAATAAATTACTTTTGATTTTTAGATTCAACAACTCCATCCACAGATACGGGATGTATAAGTGTTACGTAAGTATAAAATGATACAACAAAGGTTGGGTTACATATTATAATTACATTTTCAAATGATTGTGAATAAACAATCAAAACGTGTATGGCGTAATAAACTATTATGGATGCATTTGTTTCTCACAATGACAAATGAATTTGTATTTTGTGTTTATTCACTGCAAATGCTATTGCGCTCTATGTATTGATATAATTGTATATTATTTTACTTAATTAATTAATAAATAATTTGCTTTTGTCTTAGGTTAAAAAGTCCACCGAAAAAATCGAAGAAAAAGAAAAAAAAACCTAAGGTATTAACTGTTTATTTACTTATACTTTTTTGTAACAAGTCTGAATTAGAAGAAATATTTTTCTAATGCTGATGGACTCAGACTTTGTAAGCTGTTGCCATTATTGTAAAAGATATAAACATGTTGAGATTAGGATTTTTTTTTTTTAGGTGCCAACAAAAGAAGATACCAGACCTTCAGACGATGATTCTATACAAGATAATCCGAAAACAATGGAATACTTAAAACATTATAATCCTGAAGATCATTCAAACCAAACTCAATATGGTAAGATCTGCATCTTACAAATGGTCTTTTACATTTTTGGAAATAAAAGTTTTGAAGTTTGTTTCACTTTAAAGTACCACTACAAGCGCCATAAGATATTAACTTTTTTTCTTATATTATTTTTAAAATGTCTATTTGTATGTCTATGTTACAAGTTGTACAATAATAAGTTTTGAATTCAAATTTTCATTTAAAACCTGTTAAAACTAAATTACATTTCCAATAAAAGGTCGATTGTCGGAATTATTTTAATTAAATTGTTTATATTATATTAATAACATCAAATTCACAAATGGTTAATGCAAAATACAATATGTCTTTAATAATGTTTACATTTTTTTCCCTTTCTGATATTGTGGTATTTTCTTACGGATATTTATAATCATATCACTTTTATTGTTTATCGGGCAAAAGACATATTATTATAGTAGTTCATAATTAAATTGTGAAATGTTATCGTCGACATTTTAAACAGTCTTAATTTTTTATTTAATTGTATGTTTTAGATAAATCTGTTACAAGCATTGGTACAATAGATTGCAAGGAGTGTACATCAAAGTTTGTATAAAATAACCTAATTAAGATTAATTTAGTACAATATGTTGTTTATGATTATTGAATGTATCTTTAATCAATGAGATCAGCGTTTAGTCGGCGCTTAAACAATTCGTTTAAAAATGTGTTCTCCAATCTACTGAAGTTCTGACAATATTATTTTCTTTGTTATGTTATGGAAAAGGTTAGCATTGTGCAAAACAAAATTAACAATAATAATTTTTCAAATAACTAAATTGATATTTTCTAAGACCTCTAGTAAGTATGTTGTATGGTTCACATAACCTCTTATGTATAATTACCTACCATTATTAGTACACTTGACCTACAATACGACAATTATACTACTTAATATTTTGATCATTTAGTTCAACATTGAATTTAAGCAATGATACCATAGTAATTGAATTATTAAGATTTTTAAACTTATATTTATTGGTATTTCATTTAGTAAAATTATAAGTGTATAGTAAATAGATAATGTTCGTTGTAATTAGAAATAATAAATTGATTTTTTTTAATGATATACTTGTTTCTTAGGTTTAAAAATCTAGCTACAAAAAGGAAAAAGAATCAAAAGGTAAAACTCTTTCATTTGGTTTCATTGAATTTTTTAAATGTTTCAAGTGCATTTTTTTAAAAAAATTTTTTCAGGATCAACATATTTGTAATTTATCAAGTGAAAATGATGCGGTTTATTCAACACCAGAAGTTTTTAGTAAAATAAAAAAGTGTTCGGGTATGCTTTCAGATTTTGATGATGATCCTCCCAAAAAACGTCACAATTGTTAGTATCATAGGTACAAATTTTTATGAAAAATATGAATAAATTACTTTTGATTTTTAGATTCAACAGCTCCATCCACAGATACGGGATGTATAAGTGTTACGTAAGTATAAAATGATACAACAAAGGTTGGGTTACATATTATAATTACATTTTCAAATGATTGTGAATAAACAATCAAAACGTGTATGGCGTAATAAACTATTATGGATGCATTTGTTTCTCACAATGACAAATGAATTTGTATTTTGTGTTTATTCACTGCAAATGCTATTGCGCTCTATGTATTGATATAATTGTATATTATTTTACTTAATTAATTAATAAATAATTTGCTTTTGTCTTAGGTTAAAAAGTCCACCGAAAAAATCGAAGAAAAAGAAAAAAAAACCTAAGGTATTAACTGTTTATTTACTTATACTTTTTTGTAACAAGTCTGAATTAGAAGAAATATTTTTCTAATGCTGATGGACTCAGACTTTGTAAGCTGTTGCCATTATTGTAAAAGATATAAACATGTTGAGATTAGGATTTTTTTTTTTTAGGTGCCAACAAAAGAAGATACCAGACCTTCAGACGATGATTCTATACAAGATAATCCGAAAACAATGGAATACTTAAAACATTATAATCCTGAAGATCATTCAAACCAAACTCAATATGGTAAGATCTGCATCTTACAAATGGTCTTTTACATTTTTGGAAATAAAAGTTTTGAAGTTTGTTTCACTTTAAAGTACCACTACAAGCGCCATAAGATATTAACTTTTTTTCTTATATTATTTTTAAAATGTCTATTTGTATGTCTATGTTACAAGTTGTACAATAATAAGTTTTGAATTCAAATTTTCATTTAAAACCTGTTAAAACTAAATTACATTTCCAATAAAAGGTCGATTGTCGGAATTATTTTAATTAAATTGTTTATATTATATTAATAACATCAAATTCACAAATGGTTAATGCAAAATACAATATGTCTTTAATAATGTTTACATTTTTTTCCCTTTCTGATATTGTGGTATTTTCTTACGGATATTTATAATCATATCACTTTTATTGTTTATCGGGCAAAAGACATATTATTATAGTAGTTCATAATTAAATTGTGAAATGTTATCGTCGACATTTTAAACAGTCTTAATTTTTTATTTAATTGTATGTTTTAGATAAATCTGTTACAAGCATTGGTACAATAGATTGCAAGGAGTGTACATCAAAGTTTGTATAAAATAACCTAATTAAGATTAATTTAGTACAATATGTTGTTTATGATTATTGAATGTATCTTTAATCAATGAGATCAGCGTTTAGTCGGCGCTTAAACAATTCGTTTAAAAATGTGTTCTCCAATCTACTGAAGTTCTGACAATATTATTTTCTTTGTTATGTTATGGAAAAGGTTAGCATTGTGCAAAACAAAATTAACAATAATAATTTTTCAAATAACTAAATTGATATTTTCTAAGACCTCTAGTAAGTATGTTGTATGGTTCACATAACCTCTTATGTATAATTACCTACCATTATTAGTACACTTGACCTACAATACGACAATTATACTACTTAATATTTTGATCATTTAGTTCAACATTGAATTTAAGCAATGATACCATAGTAATTGAATTATTAAGATTTTTAAACTTATATTTATTGGTATTTCATTTAGTAAAATTATAAGTGTATAGTAAATAGATAATGTTCGTTGTAATTAGAAATAATAAATTGATTTTTTTTAATGATATACTTGTTTCTTAGGTTTAAAAATCTAGCTACAAAAAGGAAAAAGAATCAAAAGGTAAAACTCTTTCATTTGGTTTCATTGAATTTTTTAAATGTTTCAAGTGCATTTTTTTAAAAAAATTTTTTCAGGATCAACATATTTGTAATTTATCAAGTGAAAATGATGCGGTTTATTCAACACCAGAAGTTTTTAGTAAAATAAAAAAGTGTTCGGGTATGCTTTCAGATTTTGATGATGATCCTCCCAAAAAACGTCACAATTGTTAGTATCATAGGTACAAATTTTTATGAAAAATATGAATAAATTACTTTTGATTTTTAGATTCAACAGCTCCATCCACAGATACGGGATGTATAAGTGTTACGTAAGTATAAAATGATACAACAAAGGTTGGGTTACATATTATAATTACATTTTCAAATGATTGTGAATAAACAATCAAAACGTGTATGGCGTAATAAACTATTATGGATGCATTTGTTTCTCACAATGACAAATGAATTTGTATTTTGTGTTTATTCACTGCAAATGCTATTGCGCTCTATGTATTGATATAATTGTATATTATTTTACTTAATTAATTAATAAATAATTTGCTTTTGTCTTAGGTTAAAAAGTCCACCGAAAAAATCGAAGAAAAAGAAAAAAAAACCTAAGGTATTAACTGTTTATTTACTTATACTTTTTTGTAACAAGTCTGAATTAGAAGAAATATTTTTCTAATGCTGATGGACTCAGACTTTGTAAGCTGTTGCCATTATTGTAAAAGATATAAACATGTTGAGATTAGGATTTTTTTTTTTTAGGTGCCAACAAAAGAAGATACCAGACCTTCAGACGATGATTCTATACAAGATAATCCGAAAACAATGGAATACTTAAAACATTATAATCCTGAAGATCATTCAAACCAAACTCAATATGGTAAGATCTGCATCTTACAAATGGTCTTTTACATTTTTGGAAATAAAAGTTTTGAAGTTTGTTTCACTTTAAAGTACCACTACAAGCGCCATAAGATATTAACTTTTTTTCTTATATTATTTTTAAAATGTCTATTTGTATGTCTATGTTACAAGTTGTACAATAATAAGTTTTGAATTCAAATTTTCATTTAAAACCTGTTAAAACTAAATTACATTTCCAATAAAAGGTCGATTGTCGGAATTATTTTAATTAAATTGTTTATATTATATTAATAACATCAAATTCACAAATGGTTAATGCAAAATACAATATGTCTTTAATAATGTTTACATTTTTTTCCCTTTCTGATATTGTGGTATTTTCTTACGGATATTTATAATCATATCACTTTTATTGTTTATCGGGCAAAAGACATATTATTATAGTAGTTCATAATTAAATTGTGAAATGTTATCGTCGACATTTTAAACAGTCTTAATTTTTTATTTAATTGTATGTTTTAGATAAATCTGTTACAAGCATTGGTACAATAGATTGCAAGGAGTGTACATCAAAGTTTGTATAAAATAACCTAATTAAGATTAATTTAGTACAATATGTTGTTTATGATTATTGAATGTATCTTTAATCAATGAGATCAGCGTTTAGTCGGCGCTTAAACAATTCGTTTAAAAATGTGTTCTCCAATCTACTGAAGTTCTGACAATATTATTTTCTTTGTTATGTTATGGAAAAGGTTAGCATTGTGCAAAACAAAATTAACAATAATAATTTTTCAAATAACTAAATTGATATTTTCTAAGACCTCTAGTAAGTATGTTGTATGGTTCACATAACCTCTTATGTATAATTACCTACCATTATTAGTACACTTGACCTACAATACGACAATTATACTACTTAATATTTTGATCATTTAGTTCAACATTGAATTTAAGCAATGATACCATAGTAATTGAATTATTAAGATTTTTAAACTTATATTTACTGGTATTTCATTTAGTAAAATTATAAGTGTATAGTAAACAGATATTGTACGTTGTAATTATAAATAATAAATAGATTTTTTTAATGATATAATTGTTTTTTAGGTTAAAAAATCTCAGCTACAAAAAAGAAAAAGACTCAAAAGGTTAAAACTCTTTCATTTGGTTTCATCAAATATTTTAAATGATTCATGAGCATTTATTTTAAAAAATTTTTTCAGGTTCAACATATTTGTAATTTATCAAGTGAAAATGTAGCAGTTAACACAACACAAGAAGTTTATAGTAAAATAAATAGGTGTTCTGGTATGGTTTCAGATTTTGATGAAGAACCTCCTAAAAAACGTCACAATTGTTAGTATTATAGGTATAAACTTTTATGGAAAATATGAATAAATTACTTTTGATTTTTAGATTCAACAGCTCCATCTACAGATACGGGATGTATAAGTGTTACGTAAGTATAAAATGATACAACAAAGGTTGGGTTACATATTATAATTACATTTTCAAATGATTGTGAATAAACAATCAAAACGTGTATGGCGTAATAAACTATTATGGATGCATTTGTTTCTCACAATGACAAATGAATTTGTATTTTGTGTTTATTCACTGCAAATGCTATTGCGCTCTATGTATTGATATAATTGTATATTATTTTACTTAATTAATTAATAAATAATTTGCTTTTGTCTTAGGTTAAAAAGTCCACCGAAAAAATCGAAGAAAAAGAAAAAAAAACCTAAGGTATTAACTGTTTATTTACTTATACTTTTTTGTAACAAGTCTGAATTAGAAGAAATATTTTTCTAATGCTGATGGACTCAGACTTTGTAAGCTGTTGCCATTATTGTAAAAGATATAAACATGTTGAGATTAGGATTTTTTTTTTTTTAGGTGCCAACAAAAGAAGATACCAGGCCTTCAGACGATGATTCTATACAAGATAATCCGAAAACAATGGAATACTTAAAACATTATAATCCTGAAGATCATTCAAACCAAACTCAATATGGTAAGATCTGCATCTTACAAATGGTCTTTTACATTTTTGGAAATAAAAGTTTTGAAGTTTGTTTCACTTTAAAGTACCACTACAAGCGCCATAAGATATTAACTTTTTTTCTTATATTATTTTTAAAATGTCTATTTGTATGTCTATGTTACAAGTTGTACAATAATAAGTTTTGAATTCAAATTTTCATTTAAAACCTGTTAAAACTAAATTACATTTCCAGTAAAAGGTCGATTGTCGGAATTATTTTAATTAAATTGTTTATATTATATTAATAACATCAAATTCACAGATAGTAAATTTAAAATACATTTAATAAATATCCTTTTTTTACTGTAGGTTTAATTTATCTATATAATTAAATAAAGATGTTTATTCTTAAATCATTAATTATATTTAATATTTTAATTAAAATATTATGTTGTATTGAAAATACATATTATTATATTTTACTATTTCTTTATTTTTATAGATACTCCTATCATTGACAATCCTTATAATTCAACTACTTCAAAAGTTCACGAAGAGGACCTTGAATTGTGAGTATGAATATTGAGTAAAATTAGCTCATAATGTATGTGTTTTTCTGAAATATTGAACATAGATTACACAAGATTCACGTTTTGTATATAAATTATAATTTTTATCACCTATTATGCAATCAAACTTGTACTGCTGTATTGAATACATAATAATAAATTCTATTATTTTGTAGATTTCATAAGGTATTTAAAAAAAAGAAGAAACAGAGGAGTCCTATTGAGGTTTGTTATAGTTTTTACTGTTTTTAGTATTTTTTTTTTAGATTTATTTTCATATTTTAAATAATTGTACGTTGGTGGTACCTTTTTTTCGGATGACGGGTGTGACATCCCCGGCAGACCTCATTCAACCAGTTGGAGATGTACCCTGACGGATGGCAGGATCGTCTCAGGTTATAATGTGTCTACATAGATCATAGCACTGAAGCACCTCCACCATCATGTCGGGCCCTCCATCAATAGGTGCTGTCATTAGGTCAACAACTTAATACGCAAAAGTCAATAGTTCAGAAACAACCACAACAAATGCATCGGATGAACATGGAGCTTTAGGATCTCAAGACTGGAACATCAAATTTAAGATCATTATACAGGACTGGAGCACTGACAACAGTAGTATGTGGACATGACAGATACGGACTGCCTTTATTAGCGGTTCTAGTGACTAGATGGCTTGAAATACGAAATCTAAAAGCACTGAATGTGACCTTTTTCTATACTTTTTAGTAAGCGATGTTTTACCGTCCGTTATCAAAACATCTGTGACAATAAAATATAGTGTATGTTATATAGTAGAGAAAGGTAGATGGTTTGACATCGCATATTTTAATTGTTATGCTCCGACGGCGGATAAAGATAATGAGACTAAAAATGATTTTTATAGTCTGTCAGAAACAGTTAAAGATTCTATCCCAAGTAACGTGATCAAGGTAGTACTGGGAGTTTTTAATGTTGGCAGTGACCAATTGTTCAGACCGATAATTGGAAATGAAAATTTACATAATATCTCTAATGATAATGGTGAAAGACTGATATTCTTCTCGTCGACAAAAAGCATGACAACTTCAACATAAAAACATCCATATGCACACATGGATGTCACCAGGAGGTTCTGTAAAGAACCAGATAGACCACGTGATGATCGATTGAGAAGAAAACGATGTTTAATAGCCGTTAAGAGTTGTGGAGGGGCAAATGGAATTTCGGACCATTTCCTTGTACAAGTTAAGATTTATATAAGATTATCAGTTAATTGGAGAACTAAGAAAACCATAACCAAGAAATTCAATATTAAAAAACTAAAGGAGCAGTCAGACAAACATTTCGTACATAGAAGCCGTAGCTAAGTGAAAGAATAGAAAATCACACAAAAGTGGACCAATTATAGAAAACTATAAAAAATTCTATGTAAAAGGCAGCTAGTGAAACTCAATGGTTCAAACTTAAAGATAATAGCAAAAAATGGATCAATGGTAGATGCAAGCTGGCAATAACAAAACGAGATGCGGCAAGATTGAAACTAATCAAAATTGATCGAACGAAGATAACAGAAGGCAATTGGCAATCCAACAGAGAGAACTAAAAAAGGTATTCTAACAGAAAAAAGACAGTAGGAAATGAATAGTATACAAGTTATACAGACGAACTATAAGAGTATAAGACCATAAGCGCAACTAGTGGGGGGGGGCTGAGGGGCTTAGCCCCCCCCCCAAAAAATTGTAAACAAAATCTATACTGTACAAGGTTGATTATACGTTCAATTGTTTTATACGCGAGTGAAACATAGACTACTACAAAAACAGATGAACAGACGGTAGCTATTTTCGAGATTAAGGTGCTAAAAAAGGTATTTAGCCCAAAAAGGGATTGCTCAATCGAGCTGTGGGAACGACGCACCAATTTAGAACTTAGGGTATTATTCAATGAGGAAGACATAGTAGAAACTCTGAAAATCAAATTGTATTAGCTGTTCAGGACACATATGGAAAGAAAAAGACCAGATAACTCGAGTGGCAACAAAATGGATATCCAATGGTAAAAGGCCATTAGGAAGGCTAAGACAACGATGGGTAGACAGAGTTAAGAGTGACCTTCAAATACTAAGAGTAATGAAAGCCGAAGAGCTAGCTAATAACAGAGAAGCATGGAGATATGTGATGGTTGGGACGAGGGGCCTAAATGGCATATACTAGGCCCAATAAAACAAAAAAATTATTAAATAATTAAATTTGTTACACATGTATTATTATAAATTTACCTTACAACTGTAAGTTACTTCTACAAAATGGGGTACATCAAAAATGTTTTAGTCTTTAAATTTGAGTGTGTCTTGTGGTAGCAAATTAGATCTTTTTTTTTGGCGTGGGTTGGGGTTAAAAATATCCACAAATGTTTTAGATAATCAAAAGGAAGAAAATTAACTCTCCAAAACCAGTTTTTGTTTTTATAAGTTTGATTTGTTATTCTTTTATGTGCTGATATACATATTAAAAGATTTCCTAACTTCAATGTGTATCGTAATATACTAAGTATATGTAATTATACAAATTTAATGTATTTTTTGACTTCATATTTTATAGGTCGTGACTTGTGCGGAAGTAATGAAAGAATCAAATAAACCTAACTTTGATTACGGCAACGAATATGTAGGGACATATTCTGATAGCTATAATTATGTAGGCGAAGACGGCGGAAATAATTTAGAACTTTTTGCTGCTCAGTACGATCACAACTTCGAAAATCACACTATGTCGGACACAGGTCTGTATTTTGCCCGATATTGTAATATAGAGTATAACAATATCATCGGATTATCCAGTCACGAAAATATTCATACTAAAAAAAGTTCTCTCGTGTGCGACATTTGCTTTAAAAAGTGTATCAGTAAATCTAAATTATGTATACATTATAGAACACACACTGGTGAAAACCCATATACTTGCAATGTTTGTGGCCGTTCATTTTCGAAAAAAAGCACTTTGGTTGTACATAATAGAACGCACACCGGCGAGAAACCATATACTTGCAATGTTTGTGGCCGATCATTTTCGGAAAAAAAAACTTTGATTGTACATAACAGAACGCACACCGGTGAAAAACCATATACTTGCAACGTGTGTGGCCGTGAATTTTCGCAAAAATGCAATTTGGTTGTACATAATAGAACGCACACCGGCGAGAAACCATATACTTGCAATGTTTGTGGCCGATCATTTTCGCACAAAGCAACTTTGGTTACACATAGCAGAACGCACACCGGTGAGAAACCATATACTTGCAATGTTTGTGGCCGATCATTTTCGGAAAAAAAAACTTTGATTGTACATAACAGAACGCACACCGGTGAAAAACCATATACTTGCAACGTGTGTGGCATTGAATTTTTGCAAAAATGAATTAAGTTAACCTAATAGAATTAGGTTTTTACTGTGTAAATATGTCTTTATATTTTGAGCATTTAATACAAATTTAAGACTATAAGAAAACAATTGTCTAACTTACTGTTCTTTATTTTTTAAGCTAATTTTAAATAACAATGCATTTTCAAATACCTAATTTCAATTTTCTAATTCTTAATAACTCAATTTTTTATGAATAAGCTATTAACACCAATGTTACGTTAGCTACTCGTACTTACATCATATTCAACCAACTGTATGATATTACATAATTATAAAATAAATATATACCGTCCAAATCTGTTGTTTCATCTATTGAAACCAGCATAAGCCCATTCCCAATATCCAAAGCTAGGCACTAACTAGTTAGATTGTTAATGGTAAGCTATTTTTTCATTTAAAAGACTTAACGATTTGAAATTAATGTATAAAATAATCTAATCTAACTTAAAATTAAGGTTATTACATGTCTGTTTTAAGAATTTGATCAAATTATCAGTTGTTATATTCAATTTTTCATTTCCCTCAATGAAGGAGTTTTTCTCACTGTTTGGAAAACTTGTTCCATAACCCCAATTCTTAAATCTGGTGATCCATTTGACATTTATAATTACAGACCAATATATATTCTTCCTCACATAGTTAAACGTTTTGAATCCCTAATTTATTCCTCTACAAAAATAAGGGTCAGTCGTATTATTAGTAATAGCCAACATAGAACATCGGTCATTAAATGCAGTAATATATAATACCTATAATACCTTGTTGTTTATAATAATATGTTATATCATGGGCAGGGGGATCTACAAGGGGGGGATTCCCTTATTTCAGCAGGTCAATTGAGAATATTTTAAATGTAAGGGGTGCCACCGCACACCCTGCCCCCCCCCACCAATGACGCCCCTGATCATGGGTATTGATATAACTAAACTATTGTAATGCTACACACATTATTATATTATATAGCATTAGAATAAAAACATTTAGATTTAAGAAAACCAATTATACATTAAGGTCCATAATTATAGTATTAACTACTTATCACTTACGCCGATGATTGGGACATGCCGCAATTACTGTTTGATCTTAAGGGCGGTATCTCACAATCATCGTCTATTTAAGCATACACCGCACACACAACGGCGCTCAGTCCCTCACTCCATAGCCTATGTCATCATGTCTTTCTTTTATATATTAAATCATTTTATGTTCTTTTAAATAAATTAAATTAATCACAATATCGTTGTAATATTTTGGTATATCTCTTCTACCTTCTCACCTACTGGTCAAAATCCAATCAACATCGGTAAGGATTCACAGAGTCGGCAAAAAGGTAAGTGATACTCATTATCTGGAGATAAATTATACTCTTAAGAAAAAACTCTCGTATTCACCCCCGATAATAAACCACGTCAAGTGGGTAATTTCATGTAATGAGTTAAAGATATTAAATTAAATAAATCATACAATTAACCCTTATGCAAATGCATCTATTATTTTAATTTAATGCTCAAACATTTTATTCTATTAAATTAATTACGTTATTATCATCATATATCCAATTACCATATTTTTAAATCATTACAAAGTGGCGCCCAACACAAGTTCAGTTTTCAAAAACAGAGTTTTTTCTCAAAAAAAAAAAAACTTTTATATCAATATAAAATACAATTTATGTCAAAATATTTTTTAATTAATCGACTGCAGCCAATAAATAATAAAAATGGCTAAAAATAAAAATAGTAATAAAAATGTGCTAATAAACAAGTTTAATAAAATATTAAAAATATATATTTTCCAATAAACGAAGATAATTTTATAACTATACTTGCTAATAAACAAGTTAATAAAATTGCTAATAAATAATTTTAATAAAATATCAAAAACATATATTTGCCAATAAACAAATATAATTTTATAATAATCCTTGCTAATAAACAAGTTTAATAAAAATTGCTAATAAACAATTTAATAAAAATGTTTATTTGCTGATAAACAAATATACATTTGTTATAGAAAGAATAATACATATATAAATTAATTAAATAACTTAATAAAAAGTAAGCTCAAGAAAATGAATTCATCAAACAATAAATGTTAGAAATTGAATACTATAAAATACACTCTTTAACTTAGTTCATAATATTTAGAATCAAAAGTCAGTCTTAAAAGTGTATTAATAGTATTACAAACAATAAAAAAAAAACAATTTGATAAAAGTATAAAAACTAATAGTATATTACTTGACTACTTGCCATATATAAAATATTATCATGAATAATTATGATAAAATAAATAATATTTTATTACTATTAATTATTAATGTTATATTAAAGTTTTTACTTTGTATCTTCTACAGAAGTAACAACATCAAAATGGTTATTATTTGAGTTGACTAAATATATACATTTCCCATCCATATTAAATGTTGTCTGGAATTCTACTAGATTTATGGAACACTTAGCAGTCCTGTTTTTTTGAAAAAGTATATACCATTATAGTTGTGTTCATCAAAAGAGCTGCAACAAATAACTCAACTTCAGTAACCCGAATCGCTGAAATATAGGTAATTATTTATAATACTTTTATAAAAGAATTACATTTATATATTTTAATTTTTGGAATAATTAATATATCATTATATATTTATGTATATATTTTAATTTGCTATAAAATGTATTGTAGTATGTAGTTGAGTGAAATATAAAACCAGTTGTAATACAAGTAAATAAAATAATAACATTTATTTCTCTGCCCTCCACCCTCCAACCACATACATACTCAACATTTTGTAACTATTGTAATTATTTGAATTTAAATTATACAAGAATATTAAATTGTGTTTACCATTCTTCCCAATAGGGTTGGTTATTAAATAGTCTTACATCTGAGTTTGGCCACCTATAAATTTAGTTACCTGATCATCATTTGTTACAAACTATCAACAAGAAACAATTTAAATATACAAATTATGGTACCAATGAAATCGTATAATAATTACCTATAAATACCTTTTTCAGCTCTTTCCTGATTATTGTATGAGAATCTTCATCAACTGTAATCCACCATGATAAGGCTCTATAGAAGCAATTACCGTCGCCAATTATGTTTATTGTTGTTGACGGCTTATTCAAGACTTTAGGCACTGAAGATAGCTTATGAAAATGCTTAATTGCTAAATTGAATTATCTACACTGCATCTTTTGCCATACATATTATAAAACCGGATTATAATATCTTGAAACAACATATTTTGATATACATTTCCAGGAATTTCTACAATATCATCGGCAAGTGCACTTGTGCAAAAACCAATCACATAAACTTCGCATAGTTTTTACCTTGTACAATGTACACGAGAATGTAACGTTCAACGCAAATATAGCCAATTAATTAATTATATAATCGCGACGTGTGAACCCGCAATCTCCGCCGATCAAGACCACACCAACAGAGGCAGTCGCACACACGCTCCCCTCCCTGTACCCGTGGAAAAGGTCTCACCCACACCACAATAGTATAGGGCGCACACGAATTGCGTACTAAAACAGGTAAACGAACCTTTTTGAACGAATTGCGTCCCGGACGCAATTCATGTTACCTTTTTATCTACAGGTGAGTGGTTCTTAAAGTGAAAACATAATATCCTATATAATAAATCGCCATATATTCACTTATTTAAAAAAAAACATAATTTCATAATATCGTATATAATAAATCGTCATATATTCACATATTTTTAAAAAATTTAAATTGTAAAATCATAATATAATAGGTATAAATAGTCATAAGTATTCATATATTTTTAAAAAGAATTAAATTTTAAAATCATAATATCATAGGTTATAAGGTTAATATCACAAGTATTAATTTAATTTTGTCTGTATTTATATTTATTGGCTAATATGTTAACATAATCTTTAATTGTGATTTCATTATTATTTAATTGATTTATTTTATTTTCTATAAATTGTATTCTTTCCCTTATTGGTTTTCTTGGTACTCGTCGTTTTTCTAGACTACTTCTTATCAATATTGTTGTATCGGTTTGCATATTTTTTAAAACTTCTAAAAATGTGTATATATTTGGATGAGGAGAATCGAAAAATTTGTTAAATTTTGAATGAAAAGATTCGCAAGCGTTGGTGGTTCTTTGTGAGCTTGAACTTTTTTCTGCCCATAAGTCTGGAGGAAATATTGAATTTTCATGGATGTATGTATCTACTAAATAATTAGCAAACTCTGTAATTTTGTGTTCATCTGGTTGAATTGCAGACATTTCAAACAAAAAAAAATCTCCAACTTCTTGTGGTTCTAGGAAAGATAATCCAAATGTCAATTCTAAGTACTTGCCTATTTCATTATTTTGGATATAGTCTGAAGCCAAGCCTAGTTCTTGTATTTTCCTCCACCAAGACTGGCCGAGATGAAATCGACAACCTCTTATTAAGGTTTTTGGCCATGTTCTATTAACTGCATTGTGTATTGCCTTTTCAAAATCCACGTAAATTATTTTTGGGGAAAATGAGGGATTTATTTTGCTTAATTCGTGATTAATTGCTTTAAATGCCTCAAAGTAACTCGATGTTTGTTTATCTTTTAATAAAAAAAATACAAGTGGAATATAATAACCATTATGTAATCCATGAATTGTGAATAACTGACAGAAAAATTTAGTACAGTATTCAAAAGTACCATCTACATAAAATATATTTATTTTGCTAAAAAAGCTTAAGTTAGTTTGACATGAAAACATAACTATGCCAGTGTCCGAGTTATTAAATAGTAGAAATTGTTCGTTTTCGGTAGTTTTAATTTCTATCGAGTTTAAAATAGAATGAACATCACTTATAGTTTTTGGTAATTGAGGGTAACTGGTTCTACGTGCATAATGCATATTATTTTTTATATACGTAA
The DNA here is from genome assembly GCA_022818045.1 of Neotoxoptera formosana. Lineage (NCBI taxonomy): Eukaryota > Metazoa > Arthropoda > Insecta > Hemiptera > Aphididae > Neotoxoptera > Neotoxoptera formosana. The sequence goes on from CM040630.1 coordinate 4,222,611, forward strand.
CATCAGTTAATGTTAGTGTGGACACGTTTTCTTCTTTTAATTGTCTATGAAATAATTTACTAGGCCGTTCTGATATGTCTGTAATAACTTTCCGTTTTAAACTATTACTAAACTTTTGGCGATTCAGAATTTTTAATTCTAGTTTACCGTGAATGTGAATTAAATTACTAACACTAACGTTTAGTTCATCTTTTTTAATTATTCGTAAAAAATCTCTGCAGTTTTTATTTGTGCATTTCCATCTAATATCTCCATTCGAATAATTTTTGTGATATCCAAATTTAAAATCATTAACAACTTTTAATGTTTCACCTTTTTCACTTAACATTGTTGATATAATAAGTTCATTTTCCATTTTAATAAAAAATTTGAATAAATAAATAGTAAATATGAGCAGACTACAGACCACACCAAAATAATGTACGAAATACTAACCGAATGTTACTTGTTAGACAATTCTGGTGTCACTAATTTTATCAGTTATGTTTGAAAAGTGGATTATCTATATTAATCGGGCACCTGTATCTAATTACTGTGGTGTTAACATGATTACATACATCATGCTATGTGTGATGTAATCTTATATAGTGTCTCGCTTATAATCCATAGTTATTAGTTACATATTGATTGGAAAATCCGTATAGTCCATAATATTTTTATAAAAATATCTATAAAAGTACAAACCCACTAAGAGCAAGTTTTCATATAATAATAATATTTGTGATAAATATTTAAATTGTTAAAAAATTTAATAATATTGAATTTGGAAACCACTAAAAATATGTTAAGACAAAAAGGTAACATGAATTGCGTCCGGGACGCAATTCGTTCAAAAAGGTTCGTTTACCTGACTTGATACGCAATTCGTGTGCACCGATAGTATAAGACCTAATTAATTATAAGTACCGGCCACTAGTAGTTATGTCGACCTGGCACTCCTTTTTCTCCCGTCTCAAGAGTAACATGATCGGCGAGTAGGCCCCGTTTTGCCGGTGTGCCGATGGGCGGCACATGTCACACAAAAATCATACAATGGGTAACGTTTTGTTATTATTATTAATATTTGTTTAACCGTGGCTGGTACTAAGTAGGCATATTTATGCGATGTGTTTTGGTACATTTTTAATTATTATTATTATTATTATCCTTTATTTTAGGAAATGTGTTTTATTATTATTATTATTTTTATCTTTTTCCTATCTGTCCGAGTTTTATGCCAGTCGGCTTTCTCGGCACCCAATATAATTATTATTCAATAAATTCATATCAACTTTCCCCAAATTGAGGTGTCTTTTGTTTTATTGCCGGTCACCCAATGAACTGTAGAATGATATATATATATATAAAAAATCCACGGCACTCCGACCCTCGGGTCTCGGTCCGTGGTTGGCGACCGTGATACTTTTAGGCAGCCACATGACTCTCAAATTCACCATTAAAAGTGTCGAGCAGTCACAAGAAGTTAAAAACTAGTGCCTTATACTGTCTCTGAGATCTCTCGTGGATGCCAAACGCCAGGTTGAGTGATGTTATAAATGAGATGTTAAAAGATTAAGTCTATAGGACTTCACAAATAACTTCTTACTCAACTTCTATCAGTTGTTTATTTAGATCACTCAAAAGTTAATAAACATAAGTTAGACTTCTATAGATCATCAAAAATATAATGTACCAAACTCACTTATACGTTAAATTAAACTGCTATATTCACTTCATTTAGACTTCTCGAAGAAATAACACCCTTTTATTATTAGGTTTTTACACAGCATTTATCAACTACTTTAAGTAGTTTAAAATTGATGTTTAAAAAAATGTTGATTAGAAGTTGTAAATTATTCTATAATAGCTTTATATTTTATATAGCTATATTAGGCAGGTAATAGGTATACTTATTATATTATCTTTATAAAGCTTGCCGGTAATAGAAGTTACAATTAGGAAATTATAAATACTATTAAGTGTACCTATAGGTGGAGCTATAATGTCAAGTGGTGAAAACGAGTGAACATTTTTAATTTATCTCTTTTAGTAATTGAGGAAAACATTTAAACAATAGCTCAAATGTATAAGATAGTACCTAAGTACAAATTGTTAAAATAGTATGTAGGTGGTCTTCAGTACTTTTATTTATTGTAACAAAATAAAAATGTATATTTATAATAGGTACCTACTGGCTACTATACACTTCAAATAGGATAAAATATTAAATAACTTATGTATTATATAATCAATTTTAAAGTAAAAAGACAACTGCCTAAATGTAGATGAAATATGTATCAGAAATAGATAGGTACAAAACATACAATTTTACTGCATTTTGTAATGATAATATTTTTAAACAATAAATTGCTGTTATAGTATGTACAACATAATACTTATGTATCTAATATTAATGAGTCAACTGCCTTTACATAAAAAATAGATACCAAATATAAAATTTGCAATTAAGTAATTCAATTTACAACATAAGTAACTAAGTACATAATAATATAGCATTTACATACACAATAACTAGTGCATAATATAATATATAATAATATAGCACCTAATGAACAACTTTTCTTTTATACAAAAATATATTTACATTTAAAAGTTAGCTATTGAATAACACATAAGTAGCTACATAATCTATATAAATAAAAATCTAATGCTGTTTGTTAGTCTCGCTAAAACTCGAGAACGGCTGGACCGATTTAACTCATTTTGGTCTTGTAACGGTCCCCAGGCGTGCAACGACTTTTGTAAAAGGATGGTAGGATTTTTGAAATAAAATATTTAACTGTTTGAAATGTGTTAAGTGTTTTTTATTAAGTTATGAAAATGAATTAATGTAATACTGGATTATTAGGAATTGAATACTAAACGATTCAATTCTACAAGTACTTAGAATATTTAGAGTGTTAATCAAATATATTCTAAGTCCAAATAAATCAAATGGTTGAAAATATTCTAAGTCTAATAATTAAAACGGTAGAAAAATATTCTAAGTCCAATTAAATGGTTCAAAGAATCGATGGATGTGAAGGTGCTCGCGGTTGCTCTGGTGGATCACGTCTGAATATGGGCCGTTTCGGGCTCCCTTATATATGGCATCCCCGTACTCCTCCAGTGTTGGTACAAGAGTCCTTCGATTCATCCCACGCTTTGTCGTCCGATGTATTGGTTGACGTAGATGCTGGCACGTGCCGGATGTTGTTGCGGTCGCGTTACTGTGCCTTTATATTTTATATTATTTTAATATAAAATATTTCTCTCTATGGTCGCAATTTTTATATATTGTTGCAATAACAATATATTTACAATTCTTAGTATTTTACTTATTATTATTATATTTTTGGTTGTTCAATTTCTATTCTTAAGGGTTTTCTTATTAGTTTCTTTTAGTTCCTACAATATTAACTATGTAGGTTGTAGATAGTTTATTTTGATATTTCCAAGAATTGTGTAGGCCTATTCTTACGATTAGTTTTGTTATTCCTTTCGAGGTCATTGTATCGTATTATACTTTATCAATATTAGTTACATTATTTGTTATAATTGCTCTTTAGGCTTTACTATATATGTATGCCTTGACGTTCACATAGTAGTAATATATGTTATATATGTTGTGACGTTTCGGCACCGTTAGTACGTGTTAAATTGACACCGAAAGTCATGTGGTCGCCTGTCAATTTAACAAGGTCGCCAACCACGAGCCGAGACCTGATGGGGTCGGAGCAACGTGGATTTTTAACGTAGTAGACATAAGGAAAATTAGAAATAATAAGAATAATAATAACTTAAATGCAATGATTAGGTATAAAGTGATATATATATATTGAAGCTAAGTTATGCATTTAAGTTGGCGCCGAGAAAGCCGAACGGGCATAAAACTCGGACAAAAAATAATAACAGTGGGCAATAAATATGGAAACAAATAAATATATATATATAGATAAAAAAACCGCCAACGGCTCCACTGGACGGTTACCGGGTATAAAATATAGTGAGCAACCAAAACCAACGGCTCCACGAATGGTTACCGAGGTGTAAAAAGTATTGGGGCAGCCAAAACCAACGGCTCCAAGAATGGTTACCGGGACAAAAATCACACATGAATAATAATCACGATAATAATAATAATAATAACAATAATAATAATAATAATAAAAATAGGTAATAACTAATGAGATATATAGAACACCGGCCACGGTAACAAATTAACAAATGTAAATATGGGGGTAAAAACGGGGTACGTTACCATTCATCGGGTGGTATGGCATCCTCCCATATGCCGGCCGAGGGCGCATCGGCGAACGGGCACTCTACTCCTCCATGATGTTGGAGAGACGGGGAAAAAAAGAAGAGTGACGTTGTCACCGGCTTGGTCGTCCGTGAGCGGCACGAAAAAGCCGATGATCAACGGACACCGTGGGGAGAGGTAGAGGTCTTTATCTGTTTTAATTCATTAATTGGGCCGATATTCTAATTAGCGTAGTAGGTCGGGTGCTTCCCGGACCACGGGGAAAACGGAGGGGAGCGTGTGTGCATCCGCCACATAGGTAGG